>VZTY01015423.1:9089-119542 GCA_013400935.1 Turnix velox
TGGACCAAAATTTTCCCCCCCCCCCTTTTTTTTTTTTGACCTAGTCTGACTAATTCTCCTAATCTTCAAGGGTAAGCAAGAGAAATGCTGTGTAATTCAAAGACAATCAGAGAACACTTTTGATATTGTGAGAATAGATATAATTTCTGTAGGTACCTGTGACTTTATTAGTAAGTAGGAAATGCAGAATAGAAGTCAAAAGTTCAGTCACTGTAGTGTTGTAACAATCAACAGTAAGCATTACGAGACTGCAGTTACTTTACATTCCCTGAAGCCTCATTGCTTTGGGTTTTTGCCCTTTTGCTTTTGGCCCTCTGTTTAATTTTGATGTGTCACTTGCAATAAATTGCTGCATTTTTTTGTAATTTTAATGAGAAACATACATGAGAATTAACAGTATACAGAAGACCATTGGATGTCTTGGCAAAGCTGAACAGATGAGCTTTTGGAGTAAGGTTTTCTCTTGTCTTTTCTATTTTAAGTATAGACTGAGTGGAGAGTGAATTAGTTTCATATTTTTGATCCTAATTCAGCTCAAAGAAAAGGAATGGCAGTGGCATGGTACAGCTGCTAAAAAATACACCTTTGCATTTTAAATTTCTAGAGTGTAGCTGAAAATCCATTTTCCTAACAGAACTACCTAACTCATAGTTTGAATTACTGTTCATATACATCAGGGGTCCCACTTCCCAGTGACCTCACATTGTCAGCTTCTACTACTTTTTGTTTTGCATCTCTGCTCTGTGAAATTATTTGTCTGTTATGTCTTCATAGAGCTCTGATTCTGCATCACTATTTCTTGTACCATCGAGGCACTGAGACTAATGAAGAATTGCTGTTAATGAGCTCTGAACGCATTTATTGCTCAATGTTAACAGTGAAGAGTATTTTTGATTTATTTTTGCATATCTTTATGACATTGTGTGGAACAGTTGCATTTTCAGGTGTGCAGCTTACTTCATGTCCTTGATGGTCACCAAGTGACGCGAGCTCTGTTTAGAACTTGGAAGTACTGACTACTTCTTGTTACAAACCAATAGCTTGAAGATGTTCAAACCAGGTTACTGCTGGTGAAAGAAGACTACAGTATTCCCTTTAGGAATAGTTATAGGTCACCTGAATTTTCCTAGGATATGTGCTCCTGAAATAAACAGTTAAGGACATGTACTGTACTCTTTCTTTGTGTTCTGTTTTTGCTACCTCATTCCATGAATATTCTCCAGTCTTCCCTGGCATGCTCCCTTCTCCTTTTAACCCCATACATACCAGAATTTTCCATTCCTTTTTGATGGTTTCATGGTAAAGACTATTTCCAATTTGTGGAGGCTCTTTATCTGACTGCTCTTATTTTCATTTGCAGGGGTTTTAGTTGTGACAGTTATGACCTCGGCAATCTGTAATGCTTGACTTGTCGATAGACTTGAGAGATGCTGCTGGTTTATGTATCTGTGGGTTTCTGAAGTCACCAAAAATGCAATCTCTCTATCTCCCCATCTCTGCTCCCTAGCCAAAGTTATTTTTCCCAAACAAATAGCAAAAAATTCCCTTCCACAATATAGATTTGCAGTTAAATCACAAGATTTGGCATCAGTGGAAGCTGGTTCTCCATCTGCTCAGTGCTTCCTCCTGAACTCTTCCTAACATTACAGAAATGAATCTTTTTTGTTCTAATCAGACAAGCTGTCCTTTTATTTTTTTTGGTCTGAACTAAAAATAGGCAATGCCAGATTTTAAGTATTAATTGCATGTTGTTCATAAATGTATTTTCCTGTAGTAGGTACCCAGTGGTTATTATACATGCATTCATGAATCTGTGCCTTTTTTTCTCCTACGTTTTGTCAAAAATAAGACAAAAATTATGTCATAGAAGTCTAGAGGTAAAATGTGATTCAATGACTTGAATGCATGTAAATGTAGTAAAGCATTTCTTATGTTAATTTTAACATTTTGAGCTATGTGACCATGGATGTATCTCATAAATAGTAATATAAGAAAAATCTGAAAGGTTTCAATAATTCGGAACAATTTGTATGATTTATGATTTACAACTTAATAGATTCATAACCTAAAGGGGCAAAATTCTGTCCTAGTTAAAATCGGCATGATATGCTTTTTCCCATTTGTTGGATTTTTCACAGCTTGATTGCACTCATTTATTTGTTAAATTCCAGATTTCTGGATTTAAAAAGTTTTTTGACTCTTATCTTTCTCTAGTCTTGGGCCTTAATCTTTTGCTGCAAGTTTGTATTGATGGTATTTCTGATTAATTGTGTTTAAATATATTTTGGTTATAAAATCACAAACTGCTAAGTGTAAAGGTGTAACAATTTGTCCTCTTTCCTGTCTTGTTCTCATGACCAATACTTGAATTGGTTGACACAAGAGATAGATAAAAGTGCCTACTCATTCACTTCACTATTTCTCTTGTTTAATGATGTCCTTGTTTTTATAACAACCCCTAAGAGTAGTTCTTTATGACTACGCCTCATGTTGGTCATCGTGGTTTCTACTTCATCATCTTTAAATTTTCTGCCAGTGAAGTCCCCTAATGAAAAATTAATTACTCTGTTTCTTATGTTCAGACAGCACATCTAGTATTCCAGCCTTAATTTGCAAAATTTCACATATTATTGCTACTACATTCCTGCTCCCTTAACCGTATTTTTACTACTTTCTTCCTTTCCTCCTTCCTTTGAATTTTCTTTTTAATCAATTTTTAAAATTATTTTCCTTGTTGCTGTATGTTGTTTTTGATTTGTTCAGTTCCCTTTTACACTTCTGATTCTGAGACACTGTGGAATTTTTAGAGCAGAGGCCTTTTTCTTGCCCGTGAAGCATTTGTCCATTTATAATTATAGCATTATTAGATATTACTTCTATGGTAATACTAAAAGTTGTTGATTGGTTTGGAGGAGTTGTGTTTGTTTTAATTGTAATACTTGTGTTCCATCTTCCAGCAGCCTATATTAGAGAAGGAAATTTTTTTATAAAGTTGCATAAAACCAGAATTTTATGTTTACAGTAAGAAATATCATTCATCAGATTGGTTAAGTTGCAAATTTACTGTTCTGTTTCTCATGAGAATAAATTTATTCCTTACGTCAGTTCACAAATGAAATAACTGTGATGGGAATGTTTCTGTGTTGATTGAAGAGTGCTCCAAAGCAATGTTGTGATCAGTCTGCATGTGAACTACCAAAGAGACTGACAGACCTGTTCTTCTAACAAGATTCTCAGAAATTGTTCGCAGGGTCCAGTGCTGTTTCTAATAATTGGGTTTGAAATTAAAGAAGAGCTGTGAAGTAGATAGTGCTCCAGAACACATACAGTGCCTGTTTATTCCTTAATCTCAGTTATGTTTCCTCTTTTCATCTTAATTTAATTTTGGTCCTGAAATTTCTCCTCCCCTTTGCTTCTGATGGTTTGGGTCCTCCTAACTGTTTTCTTCTCCCTTTAATAAATACTTTGAGTTGCACCTCTTTATTTTGCTGTTTTTTCCCTTATCTCATACTGTTGCTCAAGCATTCCCAATTCCTCCATCCAGATTCTAGCCTATGCTTTCTCTTGATCCATCCACTGTATTTTTGTACCTGTTCAGATCACATGTTGGCTTCCTATCTGTTTTATGTTCTCTTGTTCATTATTCATTCACAGCTCTCCTGGAAATTTCTTTGGAATTTCTGGCTGTTGCATGATGACTCTTTAAGAAGCACATTTAAAAGATTTGAGTTTTTCCCCCAAAGAGTTTGGTTTTTGTCTAGATCAGAGTAATTTTCTGAAAGACTGACAAAGCCATACTGAGCCATGCCAAAATCTTTGTTTCTAAACATGAGTTGTATTAACTGTCTGTTCTACCCTCAGGGGAACTCTTATGTCTTGTTATCCTTTGTTGCAAACCAAACTGTGAACTAGAAGCTTTTAATAAAAAGCATGTTTGAGGGACAGAATAGGGTGTGAGTGGGGAGGCATTAAGTTTTCTTTGGATCTGACTCATTTTCAACCTTTACTGGAATGTGAATCAGATGACCTTCCTTTGATAGTACACAGTCATCTCAGTTTGTAAAGCATGGTATTTCTGAATCTGCCGCAGATAATTTGGATTGTGAAACTGATCATACTCTCATTTCATTTTAAGCTCATCATCGAAAACAGCCTGTGATAATGTGGTATTTTCTTCTTGAATATGTGTATGTGCTTCAACATGCAGAAAATGTATCACTGTAAAGAATCAAATAACTACAAAATGTAAGGGGAGCAAGGTGGAAGAACTAATTCACGATGGGACTCCTTCAATAGCATGATATCATTCTACTGATTTTTATGTTATAAAATTTGTGTCATAAATGCTAGAGGCAGATATATTGCAGATATTTATGAGAAAGAAATTTTAATTCAAGATACCTGGGTAACTTTATGTTGGGAAAATGCTGCAATAATGGAGTTACTGGAAAGCTAAGTATTTTAAATTGACAGTTCAGTGGTACAAGGAGGGAAATTGTGTTAGATTTTTCAGAGTAAATAAAGAGTTAGGCGGGCTAGAGTAATAGTCCTGGAGAGAAAGTTTATACAATTTATACTGCCTCAAGAGAAGATACCCTGTTTGCAGTCTTCATTGTCACGTTTGTGATGCCCAAGTCAGTGTACCAAAGTTGTTATAATGAATACAGCACACTTTTAGCCTGGCATCTTTACTGATGGAGTCTAGTTATTTTTTTTCCTATAGGTGTACTTTGTTTCTGAAGATGTAGTTACAAGACACAGTTCAGCATGACAGATGACAAATGTTGATTTGCTTTTATAATTTAAGATTTGCTTTGGGCTACACAATTTCTTGACTGGAATCCTTAGGCACAGAAATAACAGTGGCACTAGCAAGACGTTAGTTTTATTTAATTGAACAGGCACATCATATTCAAAGGCAAAGTAATTAAAAAAAGATGTTTTGAACTTCTCATCAGTTATATTTGTTAGCGCATATTGCTACTTTATCTGACTGCTAGGAAGACAGACTCTTTGTAAAAGCCTAACATCACACTAAAAACTAACATCACAGGACAGAAACTTGATGTCTTGGCCTTGCCGTGTCAATGTGTTTGGGCTGATGGGAGGAGCAACCAGTTGGAGAAGAGTCTAGGAATTGAGGCAGCTTACCCAGGCCAATAATACTGGGTCAGTTTAAAGACTGTAACTGCCCGTTGTTCATTATCCAGGTTTTTCACATAATGCTAGAGTTCCTTTTGGGGGAATAACTCATCCATCAACCTAGAGTAAACGCATCAAGATGCAAGAAGGATCCTTGGAAGAAGTTTGTATAGTCTGGGACATTCAGCATTCCCAACTGTCACGGGTCTCTCTACATTACTTCAGAGACTACTGGCTTAATCAGAAAACCCTGCTCTTTGTCACCATCTGTTCTATGCAGGGAAAAACAGAAGTTTTTAAAAAGACCTGGAGCACTCTTTTGCTCTCCAGTCTACTGCTCACGCTCTTATTTTCTGTCTTGAATAGGGTTCATTTTTGTACACTTTCATTTTACCTTTTTTAATCTTCAGAAGCATGCTTTTCCTTTTAAGAAAAACAACAATATATTTGCTGCACTTTTCAGGTGCTCTTTTCAGGGCTGTATTACCACTAGGACAGAAACTTAGTAGTGATTTTGATTAACCTGTGCTTGAAAGGGTCATGGAGGCACTGGCACAACAGTGAGAGTCAAAGGTGTTTGCATGTTCTCTTTCATCTCATGGTGTCATCTGCCATTTCAGAATGAAGTAGGTACAAAAAATAGTTTCTTTGTGAGGTGAGAAAGTGACTTTTACCACAGATATTAAAATACTTTAATTTGACACAAAATGGGCTGGCTAAGACTGCAAGAAGTGAACTCATGTCAGCTTCACCTGCTCCCACACATAAAATACCAGAGAAAAAACATCTGTAGTTATTACCTGTTACATTTGTGAACTGCCTCCATTTGGTGATTTTTTTTTAATTTCTATTGTCCTGGTAGCTTTTTTGTTAGGCCTCTTCTGTCATTTGGAGTGACCTACTGGGCCTAACCTAGGGCATGTGTATAACTATGTGTAATTATTAATTGCTTAGTTGTCATGTCAGTCACTACCAAAACATAAATTTTTTTTTGAAATTGGCTGTAATTTATTTTAGACTTTCTCTTCCATTTGTACATTCCTAGAAGGAACCTAGTGAATGTTTATTTTTTTCTTTCATGTCTCTGCTTCCCTTGCTTTTATGGAGTGTTTGGTTTTGTTGTTCTGTTTGTTATGCAGTTGTGGTAATTAATTTGAACTTGCTCTTTTGCTCTTGGTAATAAGATTGCCTCCATTCTTCTGAAGAAATTAGTTTGAAAGACACTTCTGTGGTATTATGGATTTGGCCCATCACCAGATGCAGATCTAGTTGCCTCATTTGACTGCATAAATGGTGTGGAAGAGTTGGCAGGAAATGAAAAGGAAACAGCTGGTGAGAAGGGAAATATCTTGGGGAATTGTGGCAATACTAGGATTGATTTTGATAGCAGTAAGGAAAGAAGAAAGAGCTTCTTTTTAGGAGGTAGCATGCATGTGTATTGGATTAAATTGGATAAAATCCTGATTTTTCCTTCTAATTTATCTTCATAGGCTAATGAATTTTGAATATTAAGAACAAGTATATATTCTAATGCAAATAAGAGACTATGGTCTCTCTTGATTTAAATATTCTAGTCTGTAACTCCACGTGGTTCTGTCTGCCCATTCTTTTACCTTCTTTTCTGTTGCACATTTCATAATGCCTTATTAAATGTTACTTGCTCTTATTTTTATATATCCTCTTAGGATCTCACAGACAACTTTGTTTCTCCAAGTTGTATTTGAATATGAAAAAAGAGGGGGAGGGAGAGAAAGGAGGAGGAGTAGAAATCTCTAAGAACAATCTAGTCACTTAGAGGAAAATTGCCTACATGTATGAGATGACTAAATTAACTTGTAGAAAGGTAATCTGAAAGCATCAGATCTCATACCTGTAACTTACAAGCATAATTTAGCTTGTCAAAGAAAATTGATCTTTATAAATAGCTCTGTGTAAAGTAACATTTAGCTGGAGGCAAAGCATTTTAAATTCTCCGAAGTGTTTGATTGGTCATGTTATGTATATGGTGGGTTTTTGTTGTTGATTTTTAGAAAAAAACCTAAGAGTAATCCTGCCCCCCACTCTCCCCCCAGTGATTGTCTTTGGTGCCTGTTACATACATACAACCTATTTTGAAGTATCTACTCATTTGAACTTCAATTATTTTCTATTGGCTGTTCATTTATTAATACTAGAATTCTATAGTAGTTTTTGGAGGCTGTCTTTTTGCAGATCTTTCTTACTTCAAAGGATTTTGCCATACTACCATTTTCTTCTGCTGCAGTGATGATAGGAAACTGAGAAAGTGAACAATGGAATCCCTTTGTGAAGCAAAATTGGAGTATGGATTAAAGATGTGTGTTTACAGACTTGCTCAGTAGAGGTAGAGTATTTCTCAATCAAATTTTAGCATGAATAAAGAAAAATATATGTTTTTTTAATTTACAAAAGCCTTGGAGAGATGCAATATTTTTTACCTCAGAACTGAAAATTCTGTACAGTTGTGACAGATGTTATAAGCAAGGGGGCTTTATACTAAGTATCTAGAATAAAATTATCTCCACTATATTCCAGAAATATGTCAGTCTCCCAGACGGGTTGTAAATTGAAATTGGTTAATTCAAAAAAAACTAGTGGAATAAGTTAATGCTGTTACAAAAATAACTCTCTGAGGAAGCTGTGTTATATTATAAAAAGCTGCTGCAATGCATTTCTGAAAACTGAAGCATTGAACAACTACACTGGAAATGTAATTCCATGTGACTAGAAACCATTTATTCATAAAAGGAAAGAACAGTAGATTAATCCAGGGAGTGTGTACCATAGGCAGTGTATGTTTTGGTGGCAGTGACAGTGAACACCTACGATATCAGTCAGGAAGAGATGACAGCCACATAATATCATTAGGAATGATTTACTTTCATAGTAATAGGTAACAGAATTCTTGCACAGTTTATTATGAAGAATATGTATAGGTGTTTAAAAAAAATTACTTTTTCTAGAGTCTTTTTCTGTACCTGAGTTCTGACAATCTGGCATTGTTAAGCTAGAAATGGTTCCTCTTCCTCCTCTTCTTGAAATGCTTTCTGAAATGGTATAATTTTAGTAGTTATGTGACACAATATTTGCCGTTATTTGTTTTTCAACATTAGAGACTAAGAAACAGATTTGAATTACAGGTCCTTCATTGTTCCTGGCAAAATGTGTGCAAATGTAATAGAAAATTTGGTTTTGACCAAACTTGAGGCAAGTTTGAGGAAGTGAATCTTCTTTCCTTTGCTCAGCTGTGCCGCTGCCTTGATGAATAGTGGACCTGGTTCTCTCTACTAAGTAATTGTATGTGGAAGGTTAACCTGGAAAGTTCGTAAGTTATGGAGGCAGAGAATCCATTTGTGATCAGGTGAGTTTTTCTGGATGACATGAGCAGTCATAACAGAGAAAGTTATGAACTAGTTATTGATTGAATTAGAGAGCTTGTGGTAGTGTAGCTAATGTTAAAAGCCATTGTCAGCCTTGATTTGAACAATTTCAGTGACAGAGAATCCCCCGGAGCTCTCAGAAGGTTATCCTACTGGGCTCTTGGATTGACTCCGTGTGCTGTTACCTTCACTGTTAAGAGTGAGCATCTTCACTCACCTCTAATGCTGTATAGCCTAAGGACTGGAAAGTTACAGATAAACCACACAAATGACAAATGAAACCCTGTGCAGAAGAAGACAAAGCAATGTACATGTTGTGTGTGCGGGGAAACAGCCCCCTATTGCAATTAAAGGCATCTGAGGTCGTTGTTGCTACTCACTAAATCACTAGTTGAAAAAAAATGAACCCTAGAAATAATTAAGAAGAGAGATCAAATCAGAATTTTGATGTCACTGTATAAATGAATGACATCAGCATATTGTGTAACTTTCTTTTGATTTGTCTTCACAAGAAAACCTTGTTGCTGAACATGTACAACAAAGGGTAGCATGAGAACTGTGTGGAAAAATTTATATAAAAGGCATGGCCAAAGATGATACAGGTAGAGTAGAAGGGAGGTCTTTTTCCTTAAACATGGCTGAGTGAGAAGGGTGTGGTGTAGCTGTCAAATATATAAGGATATGGTGAATAAGAAATAATTTTTGTAGTGCAAGGAGTATTGAATGAAGCTGGCTGGCAACAAATTCAAAGCAAAGAAAGGATGTATTTTTCTGATACAAGTCATAATTAAATACAGGACTTTGTCAAAGGATTTTGTGGAAGCTTCTATCTTCTGCAGGTGCTACAGTAGAACTGTAAAAATGCTTTTAAGGTTATTTTATACGATATCTCTGGATCCAGAAATTCCTGAATTACAAATAGGTAGAAACTAGCAGAACATTTCTGAGGAAGTATTCATCTGCGTGTGCTTCACTCTCTATCTTCCCTAGATTTACACTGTTGGATACAGAGTGCAGAATCTGAGGGCTATATGGGGCCTCTGATTCAGTCTGGTTTGACCTTTCCTGAGTGATGTGCTGCTTTCTTCTGTGTATATAATCTGCAGAACTGATAAATTTATATATAAGTTTTGGATTATGTCAGTTCAAAACTGTTGGAAGATATTGAGGTGCTTGTTTTTTGTAATTTTTATATTTTCAGCAAACTTTCTGACTTCACCATGGTTCAATATATAATTACATAGTACAAGGGAAACAAGATGAATTCCTTGTAAAATTTGAATACTGCTCAATGGATCAGACTGTACAGATGGGTATTTTTAATGTCTTATAATTGCAGAGTTTTTGAAGTTGACCGAGGAATGTGTCTGTCTTGAATACTGAAAAAATTGCTATCAAAGGGAAAGAGTTTGGTTAATGTAGTCCCATGTGCTTGACATCAGTCCTGGAAAAAAAAATGGAAAATCTGATGCAGGATTTGGTTCATTAAGATTTAAATTGTGGAGTTAGGCTTTGCTGGACCTAAAATTGGTCAAGAACTATCACCACCATAAGCAGAAGAGGAAGATGAATAAAACAGATTGAAGTTGAGGCTGTAGAGCTGTGGGTTTTGAGTAACCAAGAGTTCACTGTTACGTGTGCAGTAACAAGGTTTTCTTTGTTGCTTTGCTGTATCAGATCTTTTCACAGATCATTTTATATCTGCTATTAAGGCATATAAACCCTCATGCCTTTGTTGTAAGTCAGAATCTGTATTGATAGAGGGCTAAAAATCTGTGACAGCATTCTGTCCTGTAACGGAACTGGTTTTGCTTGTCCAGAGTCTGTCTGTGTATTCTTTGACAAAAGTATATGAATTTGACCTGGTCTGGTTGTTCCTGCTCTGGCAGGGGGATTGGTCCTTTCCAGTCCCTGACATTCTGTGATTCTGTGAATGTAACTGATACTGGTCTATTTGATTTTCTTGAAAATGCCATTTTACGTGTGGTTGGTAATACTGCATGATATTACCTGTGTGTACTTGTGCCATTTTTCCCCTCATTATGATAACTCTTAGAGGCAGGGGATTATTGAAATAAGAGGCTTGAGAAAGACACAAATTCCTATGATGAATTCTGTGATAATCTGTAATTCATGATGAATTGAACACATTGACCCAGCGGAGCAGAAGTTCTGTACTTAATTTCTTGCTTTCTATTAGGTTATTTAAGTTATATCTCATAACAAAATGCTGAAAGTATAAAAGTATCTTTTGTTTTACCGGTAGGTAAGTAGTCTTGAGTAGACATGGAAGTGAATCCATGAGACAGGCCAACAGTTTAGAAGTATGCATACCTACAAGTCTGTGCTGCTACTTCTTAATTTCTTTTAGCTGATAGGCTGCCCAGAAAGGGCAGTTTGGACTTTTGGTCTGTCTCGTTCATGTAATTTCTAAATGCTCATTAAAGCATGCTACAGCACTTCAGTGTCTGTTACCTGCTGAAATAGTGTAGAATGGAGTCCCATTGGTATATGCCACTCATGCCATTTTGCTGAGCAGATGTACTGTCTTTAGGCAATTGACTGGAGTTAATTTATGATGTGGTTTATTCATTTCTCATTTACAAGCAACTTAATACAGAGAGGAACTGAAAACCCTTGTTAGATGCTGAGTGATCCTTGAACAACTGATCATGACAAAAGTAGAAACTGATGCCATTGAAACTTAGAACCAAGAACCTACTTCTTAAATGATGGGGTTTTTTTCATGTCATAGATGAGAGACAAAGTATCAGTGCATGTTGTACATAAGCAGTGAGGAGATAGGAAGAGTTCTTACTGGATTAATGTAATACGTGCAGTGAGGCGTAGGGGAAAAACATTGAGAGATGTTGACTGAGCGGTTGTGAAGAGAGTTGTTGAAGCCAATTATAAAAAGATGGTGGGGAAGTGGATAGACTTCTGGAACCAACCAGCAACAAAATCTCTGAGTGATAGGTGCATTAGGAAATATTCCCATCAAATTCCCATCAAATACAGCAAGTGAGAAAGTGGAAAAGGGTTAGGAGAATGGGAACTTCTTTGCTTGTGTTTAGCAGAAGACATAAGCATGAATGTTTAGAGAATATGAAACATTTTCCCCCTATCATGGCAGTGAGGAGTGGAGTCTTGTAGGAGTAATTATGCATGAGATGACCCCTCTCCTGCAGAAAATGTTTCATATATCTTTCCTGGTAGAAATTCTGTTACTTGGGAAATATGCTGTTGGTTCTTGATACAAGACTAGCTCAGCATAGTATCAACTTCTGATTTTTAGTCGTACTATATTCTGTCAGTCTTTGGCAAATAAGTTTAGCCTTCTAGCTCTTGGTAGAATTCTCATAGATCTTCTGTGCATAAGTGAAGGGTTTAAAGGAAGTCTTTGTAAAAGGCAAATAAGTATTGTTTTAGCAATCATGGGGCATGAGAGAGGATTTTTTAGTAAGTTGTCAGGAAAATAAGGAAAAACAAGGAGAAGGATTGATGATTGCATTAAATGAGAAAGATGTGCTTAGTAGAAATGAGGAAAATGATACAGAGAACAGCAGAGGAAAGATATTTAAAACAATGCTGAAAAAAGAATATTATGTCTTAGTAAACAGAAAAAAAATGTAAAAGCTGTAAAAGACAACAGGAGCAAAGCGGTAGATTTTCCAAGCTAATATTACATATTGAATTGACCAATGTGGTACTATATAATGGTATGTTAAATGGCATACTATTATTTGTGCTTGTTCAGTTTCAAGGAGTGTGGGGTTTTTGTGTGTTCCAGCACAGGTATCTCCTTGACTCTTATGCATACTTTGATACTATGATTATTTTTCACCCCCCACAAGATGTTAGAATGTCATGCCAAAATCTTTTGCATATTGCTTCCAGGTAAAATTCATGTCTATGTAGCTTATGTTGTGGATACTCCAGATAGTAGTGAAATAACTGAGATGACTTGCACCTTATTGTTTTTTTTAGTAGTTTTACTAGGGCACTGCTGTCCACTCTTCTTGTTGAGACTCTGTACTTCGGAGTACCTTGTTGAAACACAGTATCTTGGTATGTATTAGCATGATACTGTTTCCTTACAGTGCTGTAATATACCATTTATAAATAACTAATTAGCACTTCTAGCTTTATAAATTATCCTTTTATATAAAAAGGGATAATTATCCTATAATAAAAGACATCCTTTTACATTTACTATTGTGGTGCAAAATGTTGATTTGCTTTTCCAGATTAAATAGCTAATAAAGTACAGCAAATGTGTTCTGCTAATATTAACAGAAGCATTACTTTCTATTGATTTCACTTTGCTTAAATAGCCATGCATGGAAATATGTATTAAAATGTTTTGAAGGGTTTAAATCTTGAGAAATATTTCACTCAATGTCAAGAGAAAAAGCACGTAATAGTTTTCCTTTTAATAACCTTAATATCAAAAGAGAGCTGCTTGAGCAATAGGGGAAATCTAAGAATAGCAGTATCTGTTGCAGAAGGATTTAAACTTCATCACTATAAAGAAATTTAAATTCACTGAGTTTATATATATTAAGATATGCATTAATGTAATAAACAGTTATATCAAGTACATGAAAAACTTATGAAATAAGAACTTACGTAGGTGATACTTGATTGAAGCTTTATCTCTGCTCTGTCAGAATATACTGAGACTCACTCAGCAGAGAGGAGGCTTTTTTCTATTTGAAATGCATTGTGCACTCTTGTCTTGTGATTTCTTTTTCCACAGCATCTTGTTCACTGCTGCTTTGTCTTGTGGTATTGGTTGTTTCCCGTTTATTTCCTGGTATCTCCAATATCCGATTTCTTCCACGTTCAGCATTTTTGTTTACTCTGCCTAATCCCTAATCAGCTAGCAGAAAAGAACATTTAAACTTCGTATCTTCTCTCCCCCACTAAAAAAAAAGGCAAAAAGACAGATGCACTGACCCCAGTTAACTCAATTATTCAGGAGCAGTTTAAAAAAATCAAAGATTCAATATCCAGTAAATGACATCCATTTTCTGTAACTATTCCAACACTGAAAAGTTATTTCCCTACACATTTAGGTAGCCTCCACATTTTAGAATTTTGTAGGAAATATGCAGGATCAGTAGACATCAGGTCCTAACTTCTAACCCATGGAACACTAATCTGTGAAAGATGATCAAGTCTGCTTCGCTCAGCTCCTTATGCTTCTGTCAGACACGGATGTGAAATGCTGCTTTTGAACAGAGGGAGAAAAAAATCCGAAGGGTGTACTGTTTTGTCATCTCTCAGGACAGTGAGCCTGCATGGCATCAATGAGTAGCAGATATGAGCTATTCACTGAACTGACAGGATGATGCTTTGATACACAATAGACCCATTAATTATTTCTTCTGATGGACAGCAGTGTCTACTATAAGAAAAGAGCATCAGATGATAATACTAGGTTTGATAGGCACTCTGTATTTGAATAGCTTGTCATCAAGAAACAAATCCAGGAAAAAACTGCTCGTTTTGGATATAATCAGGTAAAACAGAGTGGAGTTGTTTTATCATGGTTGATATCATTTATAGGGTTAAAAATTCCATTCAGGTTAAGGTCTTTTCTTTTGTACGTAGTTTTTCATCAAAAAGCTGTTCCAAGAGATTTACTTTAAAAATTTTGGTTTGTGTTCTGCTTCATGTAACCTTTCATTTGGGGAACTTGGCTGTAGTATTGTAGGTTTTCTGTTATAATTTAATGTGTAGATTAAGCCTACACAACCATGGGGATATTGTATCTTTCATTCCCTGGGAACCTTTATGTTTTAAAAAATGTTCTTCTAAGGTATTCTGTGTATGAAGCTTATGTTCAGACTCCTTACACACTTTGTATCAAACAAAGGCTTTCTGACTCACAAATCCATTTCTAATTAGTTTTGAAATTTAAATTGTCTGAGTTAATGTTAATTAACTGCTCTCTTGAGGTTAATATGTAGGAAATACATATATATTTTATTTTATATACTTTATGAGGGTCATCTTCATGAATCGTTCCTAAAATATGATGCATAAAATCTTCTTTTAGTGTATGGATGTTGTTAGGGGAACATGTGCTGATTGTGGGGAAAATAATGTAACATTTGTAGCTTCCTTAGAATGTAGTCTTTTTTTTCCCCCCTTAGAATCTACTTACTGTGGCTTTTCTTTTTAATTTATTGACAAGAAAATGTCTACAGTCAATTTTTTTTCCTTCTGTGCTTTGAAGGTGAAGAAGAGATAAAATTATGAGGGGAAGAAAACAGAGTATTTGCTTTAAAACTAAAACATGAACTACACCAAAAAGATGGTGCAACACAGGAGATATCTCTACAGGTTTGTTTATTGCTCTTGAGGATGAAGATCTCTCATATATTGCGCTAGTCTTGATTCATTGAAACAGCAAACTTATCTTCATTTTCCTTGGTTTTTTGTTGGTTTTTTTTTTATGTTCTTTATCCAGTCAATAATGATGAGTGCAATTATGCCCTTGTGTCACATCAGATAATTTTTGGAATACCTTTGGCCTCTATATTGCATCCTATCTAGATCCAGACCGAATCCAAGCCATATGATGGCTATAGCTTTAAATGTAAGTTGTCAGTCTTGTCTCTTTAGATAAGGAGTTGAGTTGCCAAGGATACAATGGGTACATGATTTAAGGTCCATGCTGAAAGTGCTGGAATGAGATATGCTTTGTGAAATAGTTTTAACACTTTCTCTCTTGTAATTTCTGTCCTCAAGCATCCAATGCATTCCTGGAGTTGGTAGCCGAACCTGACTGAAAGTGTCCTAAATTTATTAGAAAATTTTATGATGGTGCTGATTCTTATGAAATCCTCACAAGTCTGACAGGGCCCAATCTTTGTGTAGCAAAAAGATAACTGTAAAGAGTTTATATATTCATTGAAGCCTTCAGTAAACAAGAACAATAGTCCCAGTCTGTTTCCCCCTTGAAAATCCCAGAACAAGGCACTCAGATACCTGCTCTATGATTATCCCCAGAAGATGTCCTGGAGCACAAAATAATGGATCCTTTTTTTTATATGCATATGTGCATGAGGGCACATATATGTATAAAATCCACTTTTCTCCCTCCTCAGAAATGAGTAAGCTGGGCCATTTGTATCAAAAGTAATCTACTGTCTCAAGCCTGAAAATGTGAATGATAGCAATCCTAACATGTTGGAGTGCAACACAAGTCTAAGAATTCAAACTCTGAAGCTGGTTAAAGTTTTTAACCTTTAGTATAGCACAAAGAAGAGGAATTGTATTTTTAGTATGGTGTTCTGAAAATCTTTATTTGGTCAGGCTGCAACAGGAATAAGCTATAAATATAAGTTGCATAACTAAAGGGCATAAACAACATCTCCAGTGCAGAATGTTGCTGATCTGTCTGAGGTACCAAAAGCTTCAAGCATGCACAACTCTAAAACCTCTAGGGCCTACAGTCTGTCTTGTGACTTGACGTCTTTCTGCTATGTGACAGTCAGTGCTATTGTATGTGATTAATTGTTGCAGAGTTTGGTTATCTTGCACTCACAGAATGATGTGATGAGTGATTCCATGACCATAAAAATGTCAGTTGACATGACGTTCTTGTACCTTTTAAACCAGAGTAAAGAATCTCAAGTCTACATCACTCTGCTGTGTTTCATTTGCATCATAGCCATATTGTTTTCTGCATTGCATTCTGACAATAGGAAAGTTAATCTAGTGAGGAAAAGGTCCTGTACTTCTTGGACAGAATTATGTTTCAATTGCCTTTGTTTTATAAGTGATTTTGTGCTTCTATATATGATTGTGTATATTAAAAAATCTCAGAATAACTGTGTACCTTTGGCTTGGCAGTCAGATCTAGGGTGAATAGTGTACTTAGCTGTTTTAAGAAGATTGCTTTTCAAAAGTTAGACACAAAGGGAACACAGAAGTCAGTTTTCTCTAAAAGTGTTTCACATGTTGAATGCATGAGTATTCCAAGTGAAAGCTCACCAAAATTTCACTGCAATCTCAGTGAGATTTGAGATGTACAGAATCACAGAATCACAGAATGACCCGGGTTGGAAGGGACCTCAACCCCCCTGCCTAGCAGGGCCACTGAACAAACACATTTACTAGATCAGGTTGCCCAGGGCCCTGTCCAACCTGGCCTTGAACACCTCCAAGGATGGGGCATCCACAACCTCCCTCAGCAGCCTGTTCCAGGACCTAACCACTCTCCTAGTAAAGAACTTCCCCCTAACATCCAACTTAAATCTTCCCTCCTGCAACTTGTATCCATCTCCCCTAGGGCTATTGTCAGCCCTTTCAAAGAGTTTACTTCCTTCCTGGGTGTAGGTTCCCTTCAGGTATTGAAAGGCTGCAATGAGGTCACCCCGCAGCCTTCTCTTCTCCAGGCTGAACAAGCCCAACTCCCTCAGCCTGTCCTCATAGGGGAGGTGCTCCAGCCCCCTGATCAACTTCGTGGCCCTCCTCTGGACCCTTTCCAAAATCTCTATGTCTTTTTTGTACTGAGGGCTCCACACCTGGACACAGTACTCCAGATGGGGCCTCACAAGAGCCAAGTAGAGAGGGACAATCACCTCCCTATCCCTGCTGACCACCCCTCGCCTGATGGAGCCCAGGATCCCATTTGCTTTCCGAGCTGTGAGAGCGCACTGCTGGCTCATGTTAAGTCTCTCGTCCATCAGGACCCTCAGGTCCTTCTCTGCCAAGCTGCCCTCAAGGACCACTCCTCCCAGCCTGTACAGGTGCCTGGGGTTCTTCAGGTACAGTATCAAAGCTGATAGCTTTACAAATTGTATTAAACACTGTTAGTCCATTCATGATTAATAATTATGAATTCTTCAAGTCTAAAAGGAAAAACATGTTTCTGACAAAACTGTGTGATCAGTGAAGCCATATCTCAGCAAAATGCTTCTACAAATTAGAAACATATGTTAGAAACCCATAATGTTAGTATTGAAAAAAACTTGAAAAAAAATCAAACTGTCAGAGAACACTTCTAAGCATTCTCCTTTTTCAGAATCTTACTAAGTATTTATCAATTATTGAACAACAGCTATGCTCATGGAAATCCCTTTTTTACCTTTTTTCTGAATGTTGTAATTCAGTTTCTATAGATCTGTATGATTATCTGTTTCAAGTCAGTTGATAACTGTAGTGGTTGCTTTTCAGCGAAAAGTGGTGTATTTATCAGAATTTTTACATTGCTGAAGAGCTAATGTTCTGAAGAAAATTTCACCATTATTGTCACTTCTTTTGTTGCTCGATAGTATTTCTTGCTTTTGTGAACAAAATTGTTTTTCTACTTAATTCTTCAGCATTACTCTTTTTGTGCTGTGTTTTGGGGGGAGAGGTGATGTTGTTGTGACCTCATATCAGTAATTTTTTGTTATTGAAGATTAAAGAATTCTATTTTGTTGATGGAGTAAGTTATTATCTTCCAGCTAAATTAAATTAATCTTCAAGACTGTAATCTTCAGTGACCAATATAGAATACATTGTATGCTTAAAAAAAATTCTGTAAACTTCTATGTAAATGAAAACAATATTCAAAGCTTTAAAATTTTGCCATCAGTTAGACAATTAACAGAGTAAGTTTTTATTTAAAAACATGGTAACCTGAATCTTAAACTCGTTTTGACTTTACAAGGAGTATCTGTTAGCTCTCAATGAAAATAAATAATTCTGCATTTTATGAAATTACACTGTTCCTCATAAAATGGGTCTTCCCTGTATTCTGAAAACAGCTTTAGAACAACAAGTTCAAAAGTAAGATTAATTGAGCTAGCTTAGAAGAAAAACAGTTTTTGTTACCTACAAAATGGGTGAGTGTAAGTACATCAGATTTCTGAGGGCTTTTTTTCCCCTACATTTTAGTTATGGCAGTCAGCTTTGGACTTGAGACAAAGTGGCCTTGATATGAATTCCTTTCTTTGTGTAGAAAGAAATATAATTCGATTTTCAGATTTTTAGTGATTTTTTTGCTAGTAGATGATTTTGGACAGAACGCTTTAATAAAAATGAAAATGATGATTTTTATTTTTAAGGTTATTGGTTGCTACTAACATTTTGTTGGACATTTTGTTCAGTAAAATTTTACTAGAATAATATTTGCAATTAAACTATAAAATGTTTTTGGAGAAGAGTAACTGGCACACTGGCATATGTTTTGATTAATACACTTTATAAATTTTATTTTGTGCATTTTTGTATACTATGGTTTTTCCCATTGTATTAATACTGAAAGAACACAAAGATTTCTCCTTTTGTCTAATGGTATTGGGAAGGACAAGGAATGACTTATCTCAAATATATGAGCTTCCATTATATTTGAAATCATATTTTAACTAATGGATCAGCATTTTGATTGCCCTGTCCAATTTATTCAGATTACATCAGGGTACTGTTACTAAACTATTCAGATCAGTAGCAAATTATGAAACTGTATCACAGATTGAACAGTTTTGCATAATTGTGGTTTGTTAACTTGTGATATCAGATAATACAAGTGTTCAGCAGATGCTGTCCGGGTATCTTTCAAATGACTATTTCAAATGACTGCTTTTGTAGACTATTGATATGGACAAGCGTGAGATTGATTGTGGATTGTCCTTGGATTTAATTTGTTGTAGATTTTATCCTGTGCAATTTTTTCCCTCTCACCTTACACTAAAGAGAAGATTTGCAGTTAATTTTTTGTTGTAAAGGACCACAAATTTGTAAGAATTTGTGGGGGATGCTGTCAGAGATTTTAAAGTTTTGCTTATATACACTCTTCTTTCTCTCTCAACTTGATCAGTCTAGTTGCCATAACAACATCATAATAGCTGCACATTTGCTGCTATAGTTAAGGTTGTGTCAGCACTTCCATTATAAGCTACTGTTTTCAGGAATTTGTAATTTACCCACAGGCTTAAAAATGACATACAGTAAGCCTGTGTAATTGGTTTTAATGCATGGTACCAACTTGTTCAAAGTTGCTGTTTTCTGTCTCTAATGGCATGTATAAAATGGCATATTGTTTCAAGTGGGCTTTTTTTTTCTTTTTTACCAAGAGGTAGCAAAGTATTTTTAGACCAAAACTAATTTTGACTGGTTCCCATCTGCCAGAGGTATGAGAATCAACATGTACTTTTGCTGTACCACAATGCTCTGTCATGCCTGTATCCAGTTAGATCCATCTGTTCTGTTAGCTACAATGTTAGTGTGATCATGGTGCTTTCCTGGGAAGTAAGAGAAATACAACTTTTTTAGTAAAAAATTTTGATGTCTTATTAAGAAATAGACATTTTACATCTTCAATAATTTTATAATTAATTTTATTTTAAATAAAGTCTATCTCTATTAGATGGAAAGTTTCTCAAATGCCATAAGTAAAGGGGGTGTCGATAAACAAAAGCTAGTAGTGAAAAATTCAGTTATTCATGCTAGATACAGTTCCTGATTTTTAGCAAGGAATTATGCTTAATTGTAACACTCCTTTCTAAAATCTGGAGATTGCTTTACCTTGAATACTTACCAAAGCAGTTCCGTGACTTCGTAAAGATCTGTTCCGTGCTCAGTAACAAGCGATTTCACCTGCAGTTTGATAAAGGGATTGTTCAAGTACTTTTCTACACCCAAATGGAGTTTTCTTTTTTTTTTTTTTGTTTTAATGCAGATCAATTTCAGACAAACTTAGAAGACACAGATTTACAGGGCAAAATACAAGCTTTCTGTCATGAGTAATTATGAATTATGTGTTTGTCAGGACTCATAGGATTTTTGTTAACTTATTTTTTAACCTGTAGTCTTGTCAAATATAGTGCAAGACAATTGTCCCTAAAATAAAATTATGTCTATTTGCTGGAGAAGACAACTCTATAACAGGGCATTACACAATATTAGAAACTGCTTTTTAGGTTTTTTATTCAGAAACTCAAGGGAACAAATTTTTTCCTCCTTTTTCATCACAGTTTTTATTTTACTTTGAATTAAAGCATTCATTTACATAAAACCCACAAAAACATGAAGCAGACATGCCCTTTTTTAGTTCACCTTTGTAACTTCTTCACTTTAATAACATCTATTTACACTTGTTTAGGCTTTTGTTTGCATAACTTCACTTGATTGCTGTTTGGAAAACTTAAACAGCAGCACTTAACTTTAAAAGAAAGATTCATTTGAGTTAATTTTAATTGTCCATAGTAAGTCTGGTTATTAATTTAAAAGGCTGGATTCTTTCTTTTTATATTTAGAGGAAAATTTAGTTTAAATTTTGACTATATTAAATCTAGTTTGTTCATCCTATTATGCACGTATTAGTTTAAGTACATCCTACTGAAGAAATATCCATGGAGCAGGGGCACAGCCTGCCTCACCTTGGTCTTCTTCATGGTCTGCAGGGGAATCTCTGCTCTGGTGCAGTGTTCTTTTTCCCTTTCATCCTAAATATATTACCCCAGATGTATCAACACCATTTCTGGTGGGCTCAACATTGGCGAGTGGTGCATCTGATTGATGCCAGATGACATCAGCCTTATCAGACATAGGGGAAACTTCGAGCAGCTTCTCATGAAAGCCACCCTGGTACCCTCCCAGCTACCAAAACTTTGCCACACAAACACAATACATAAGGAAAGGAGGGAGGAATGGTTTATAATGAATGTTGGCAGCATGATCTGTCAAGTACTGTCTGCAGTTCAATATGTGAGTAAGCAAAAAGAGGACAAACTGCATTTTAAAAAATCGTCAGTTAAGATGTTCTAAGACAGAATTGGTTTCTTGGTGAGTAGTGCTGCAGTAGATATGTTAGGGCATGCAGCTCTGGTTTTTCAACTGAAACTAAAGGTTCCTTGTTCCTTAGTTGCCAGTGCTTCCTTATGCATCTGGATGAGGAATATGCAGTTGGAAAACTCAATTAATTTTAATAATTATATTTTTATTTACATTGTACTGACTGTAATTCTCTTCCATTTCTGTTCAACTGTGGATTCAGGAAAACATTAGACTAGGTTTTTTCATTATGTGCACTTTTGAGTGACTTGATATATGAATGGATTTGTCAGTTACTGGAATTTAAGTATTATAAGCATTATGCTTTATGCCTTATCTGAGCCTTATTTTGTGAAGTCTTTATTTTTTCATTCACTTACACAAGTGTCAAATCTCAGAGGGGAGCACAAGACTTCTGTTACTCATCACATGATCTCCTGCCACACTGCAAGCTTTCTGCATACTGGCAGCAAAAGACTGCTCTCTCAGAACCCTTCTGTCAGCCCATGTGTGAGGCCTCTTGGGTAGAAACTGAAAGATTTGCTGGCTAGAGAGACACAGGCACCAGGAGCTGGATGACAGGGAATAAAGCAGTACAGAAGCACAGAGAAAGCCTAAGTACACAACTTGCAGTTGCAGTATCTGTAGGCCAGGGACATGTGTCTTACGTGAGCTGACACAGATGTATGCCTGAGATACCACTGAACTGGATTTGCCCATTGTCATTGTTTGCCTAATGTATGCATCTTCAACATTTGATTCTAGTATGCTGCAGAAAGCTGCTTTTTGGGTAAGCCTGTCTTGTTGATTGCCATTTAAAAGTATGGCTGACCATTAACATTCTACACTTGGAAAGTAATACATCTATTCAGTTAAAATGTCTCTGATGGAGAATTGACCGTTTGTGTGATGAGAAGGAGCAGAAAGTTAAGCTGTGATTCATTCCTGAGTCTTCAAGTACATTCTATATTGTCAGGCTTTGATTCCTGCTAGGTATTTGAATGGAGAAGGGTTCCATAACAGTCTATCCTCAGAAAGAATTGGCTGTGTGTGCAGGTGGCAGTTCTATTCTGTCCTTTGCCTCTCTAGGATGTTTCTTTATTTTGCCTTTTCAGGTTAATTTGTCAGTCATCTGTTTTTTACAGTTTTTCCCCTCTGGGGATGGGGTTCTGGGAAAGGTTGTTGTAGTATCATGAGGCATAATTTGAGAGAGACGTACAATTAAGAAATAAAGTCTTAGATTGTAGAAGTTGTGCTTCAGCTTTTGGAAAATGAACCACCTTCTAGAAACCAATTAGGCCTATGAAACACCTCTATACTCTTTCAGTACCCTTTGGACCAGAACAGTGGAGCAATTTCATCCACTTCATCAGTCAGTGAGATGCTAAGAATATTTTGAGAGTATTTTATGTATTAGTTAAGACAGTCCATTATTCATCTGCCTATTATCTCAGTAACAAAACCAGCAAAAAAATCTTAAATACATTTTAAAAATATATTGAATAATATTATGTCTGACAACTTTTTCTGCTTAGGAGAAAAGAAATCCAGTTTGTTTCACTAATTAAAGATGACGTTTACCTTCAGCAGCCTAAGAAAATGCTGCTATCTGTGGAAACACCTTGGTGAACAATCTCAGTTTAGAAACTGGATGAGCTTTGAGGATGGCTGAGTACAAAATGTACATTCTATTATAAAGGATGGGGTTTTTTTTGATTGAATGATCTATTTCTGAAGGTAAGAGAGATGATGAATGTTCTGTTGGGGTAACAAAATATAGTTGTGTAATTAGAAATAGAGTAAAAACACATTGAGCATGTTGATTTTGACATTTTACTTCCGATGTGTGTTCCAAAGCACCATAAGCTTCTGTGCAGATCATGCTGATAGGACAACTTCAACAATTTCTGTAACATTTTGAGATAATTAATAGGTTTTCCCTTTAAAAATGTTAAATTAAATCTCAGTTGAAGAGTGGAAATGAAGTACAATGTCCATTTGAAGGCCTTTACTGTATGTTCTTGGAGTAAGCAAATACCTTGGGGGAGAACAATGTTCTGAAAAATGTCATTTGAGTTACCAGTCATAGAAGGATTGTTTCAGAAAGTTTTAATTTTATTTTATTATTGATTTATTTTTTATATGAGGTAGGAATTTATCATAAATTTTTATGGCATATGTTTGTATAAGATCTGTAACTTTGCTGTGGATGTGAGGTCTGTTTCTTTAATGGATAATGGATAATGATGGTATGTTTTTATTGGAACATAAGAAACATTAAGAAGAAATGTCTTGAAAGCTGAAAGTAAATGCTAGCATTTAGTTCTTAGCCTTATTTTTAAACAAATTGAGATTTTAATCAAGTTTTGCTTTATGGTATTTAGTTAGGAAAGCTTTAGGTAGTCACAGAGATAATTTGCTGCTGGCAATTCTGTGAATATGGCTGTTGTCCATATAATTTTTAAAAATTTATTTTTATTATCATGTTCTTAAGTAGAATAGGAATAGTGATGCTACTGGTGGTAACTTCTGAGAAAATCAGATTGAAGTTCATTTGTTCATAAAAATAAGAAATTAAATAATGGTATGCTGTAAGACAAAACATTTCTTATGTAAGTAGGACAGACCTGATCTCTTTTTTTGATGTAACTGGTTACATTTTAACAGCAGTAACGCCAATCTGCTTCTCTGGGTTTCTTGGCAACTTCAGTGCACTGAAAGTTACAAAGGCTTCAAATAATACTGCAAGTTGTATGATTTTGATTTACTGAAGCCTGTATTGGAACAAACTGTTGGAATGAACTGTAACTAGATATATGTATTTGGTTTTTCTTTTCATAAGTTTGGTGATGAGCTTTCTCAACATTTCTTAACAAATAAATCTCTTACTTATAAACTTTAGCATTCAACACAGAAAAGTTGAGTTACTATAGAATGCATGTGTTAAATTGCAAAATGAAACTTCATTGTCTTTAAAAATGAAATGTATTAATTTCTTGCTCAGATAGACACTCTGTGTACTTTTTTATAGCCATGAAAAATTAGGTTGTAGGAGGGGTTTTTCCATAATTATGTTGATTTTCTGATTTTTGCACTACTGATTAATAACTAATTTTTTGGGGGAAACCCTGAAAAATAATTTGAGACAGTGAAGACTGAAGGAGAAAAATAAAATTACGATTTTAAAAACCCAAACAATGGTAATTCTGAATTTGGCCTGGTAAAAACAGATTCTTCAGCAGCTTGGAAACTATGTACATTTGTTACTTCTGCTCAGTTGAAGTATTAGGGAGGTAACGCAAGAAGGGGCTGACATCCATGATCAATGTGATCAGCCAGAATCCGTTTATTGAGAGCATCAGACAAGCTTATATACAGCTATGGTTAACCATGCCCACTAGCCACACTCTGATTGGTTACATGTTACATCATCTATGTGGAACCCTCCCCTTGCGGTTTTTCTCTTTTCTCCTTCTGGCACAGTTGACCACGAGTTCCTTGTTCACTAGTTCTCAGCACTCCCCCAGGCCTCCAAGGCCATACACGATCGTCAAGGTCGTCACGCGGCTATGGCTCCAACCTGGCGAGGTCTGCCTCAGACCTCGATCGCTGTCTTTGTTTTGCTCCGAGAACTTGATGGCAGTCGTTAACTCCCTAGCCTGTGCCCATCCCCCAACAGGGAGGAGAAAGTATTTTCCTTCTATTGTTTTACTTTGCCATAAGCATCTATTTGTGACTACTCTTGGAGGTGAGACATGGTCTGACAGACCATCAGCTGGAATGAGCACAATAGTTCTTAGGCTGTAGAGCAAAACAAGATTAAATGGAGGATTTAGCTTTTGCATGTTTGACTATAGTAGCTGTATGAATGTTATCGCATCGCAGGATAATTCAGGTTGGCAGTCTTCAGGATGTGTGTAGGTCAGCATGGTCACATGCAGTTGCTCAGTACTTTATCCAGTAGAAATCTCAAAGGTGGGTCATGGCACAAGCTACTCCTGAACGTTTCCTTTCGCTTTATTCCTGTTATTTCTTGTCCTCTTCCTCCACTTTGGATGACTTATGCAAACCAGACTGGCAGGCTGCTGTTAGGTTTTCCTCCAAAAGCCATCTCTTGTACAGGCTGAACAAGACCAGCTTCCTCACCCTGTCTTAATAGGGCAAGTGCTTTCCCCCCCCAGTAATTTTGGTGAATATCTGTGAATTTGCTGCAGTTTATTGGTGTCTAATGAGGGCCTAAAATGGAGTTCAGTATTATTGGTGTGATCTGATTCTCTAAGAGAGCACTGCTGGCTCCTGTTCAGCATGCTATGTGGTAAGGCCTCCCTTGCAGCCTGGACACATCTTCACTGTGTAGATCAACAATAAGGGGGCAAATTCATAGCACTGAGATCGGTTTTAGGTTAAACATGGGCAACAAAAAATTCTCACCTGATAGCTTTAAAATATTTTGAGTGAGCTCTCTGAGGACATTGGGAGTATCTGTCACCGGAGATCTTCTATGTTATGTTAGAAAAGCATCTTTCAGGAATGAGATAGGAATTCATGAGCCTAGTAGGCAAGGAAGAAAGTCTAGCTGATCGCATGAGGTTTGCTCAAGGTCTGTGATTTCATAGTAGTCTGAACACAAATACAAGCCTGCACCTTTTATTTCTAAATATTTGTGACTTTTAAAGCTAATATTGCAAAAATTATTATGTTTATATGTTTGTATATATATATGTGTGTGTGTGTGTGTGTATAAGGGGTTAGACACATGCACATGACTGTAGGACTGCGATCTTATTGCCAACGTGGAAGTGTGGTGGGATGACTTATTTGGCTATGGTATATAAAGTGTTACCATATTGCTCACAGTTGAAAGAAGAAATGGCAGATGCCACTGGCAGTACTAGACATTAGCACATACTGTATGTGAAGAGAAACTTCACTGTTTCTCTTCCTGACCTGCCTTTTAAAGATTTCTCTCAGAATCAGAGTGGTTGTATTGTCAACTTATTAAATCTTCTTTGAATTAATAATCTATAATGCAATAAGCATGATTTAAATTGTACACTTGATTACAATAAAGAATACAAGTATCATAGTGATCAAATAAAATTAAATTATATGCTGAGCTTCTAGATGACTCTGTAATTACTATGTTTTTAAATTTTAATTACAAAGCAATAAATAAACTTTATTAGAAATACTTTCAGAAACTAGGAGCATTGTCATTTGTGTCCATTTAAGTGATAGGCTTTAGAATATTTAGCACCAATATTTGTATCAAAACCAGAGAATCTGTATACTGGGTAGGAGTGATAATTCAACATGATGGTTTTTTATCTGAGGAAGCAGAAATCTTCTGACTTCTATTAAAATATACTTCTGATTAAAAGAGAGCTGTTCCATGTGTTGGTTTGGCAGGTTTGTCTTTGGTGCAGTGAGGAACAGACTCGCTACTGCTTTCACTGCTTGTTAACTCAATATGCACTAATGATTGTGTTTAGTTATTCTTTAGTTAGCAATATCAAAATAATAAAAGTGCAACATAATGAAAATGTATTTGCTACCTAATTCTTTCCTCTGCTCCTCAAATGAGTAATTCAAGTCATTTTATACAAGATTATTTTTTTCAAAGGCTTGAGTACAATTTAGATACAAGAAATATTGATAGATATTGCTTCTGGTATACTGGTGTTCTCAAAAACATTCTGAAAACCTTGTTATTTACATTGGTGTGTTTAAAAGGGACAAGATAATTAATTAAAAATTGGAATTTCTGCTTTTGGAGATTTAATATTATTTGGTACCTTATACCAAATCTTAAGAGCTAAAGGTATAGTTCTGTAAGTATGCTATATGTGAATAATTGTATTTGCATGAATAATCTTGCAGAATATACATATAGACATTATATATCTTTGTTTTATTAATATTAATATTTTTACTTGGATGTTCTGTTGGTGTTTAAGTGAATAATTAACATCCTATACTAATAGAGAAACCCAAACAAGTGGGAAAGAAATTCAAGATACTTCTGGTTTTGTGTATCTAGTCATACAGAATTTAGACATATTTCTTTTTTTATTAGAAAAAAACATGTAATTAAGGCAGCTATTGTGATTTGAGATTAAACTGATTAAAACCCAAGAATATTATTACTAAAGGAAGTATGGGGAGGGGAGGGGAAAGGTCCGATGACTACTTTCTGCTGCTTTCTGATCATCTTCTCTTGCAGTTGGTATCTATAGCTGTGCATAAATGAGAGTCTGTTAGGACTGTAAATATGCTTTTCTCTCTGACTTGTTTCCTGCTGGTTGCTTGGTTACAAGTGCTTTGCCATGCATACATGCAAGATATTCGATTATTCTTCTGTTTTCACACTTTGAGCTTTAATAAGAAGATACATGATCAAAATGCATGTTTTTATTTCTTTGTGTGTAGCTGTTCAGGATTAAAAGGCTTATTATCCTAGAAGACTTCAATAAACTAAGAATAATTACTTTTAATTCATGTGGAAGAGTAAGATGTTCCTCTTTCAATGTATGTCTTTCAGTTGTCAAGTTTTATCAGTTTTGCAGCCATACTGAACTAATTTCCCATCTGCTAGAGCCTTCAAAAGCTGCGTCGAGAGCTTCGTTAATGTGGTCTGTAAATGTTCCCTCTGCCTTATATGGTTAAATTGTTTAAAAACACATGAACATGTATTAAAAATATTTTAAAATTTGCCAATAGTTATTAGACCTCCAAGTGATAAACTTAAAAGAGCTGCCTTATTTCCTGGTTATCTTCTTTTGAAGATTTAGATGCTGATGTGTTTATGAGTTCTTTCAAAAACTGGTTTCAAAGATATGCTCGCCCTCATCATTCATCCCTTAAATACTTTAGAAATAATGAATTAATGGCAGCAGAAGAGCAAATGCAGAAAAAACAACTAAGATTCTCAAAATGCCTTCTTAAAAGTTATGTTTCTTGTTAAATCTGCTGGATGCTTTAATATATATAGAAGTTAAACAATCTGAATTTTCAAAGGGCTTTAAAAAATGTGTGCAAAAGCTCACTGGTCATCTCAGGAAATGAAACTTTCAAGTTTTAATCCCCTCATCTACCTGGTATCTCCACACTAGAGAGTTCCAGCATTATTACTCACTTCTGGTGGTTTCTCAAACACTAATGTGTATTTGTATGTGTGCCAGTTGACACAAAATCTACCTCAAGATGATACTGAAAAAAAAACCCTAAATTGCATATTTATCTGGAGGAAATTGGAAGCAGCTCAGGAATTATGTTCCCCATCCCTAGTTCTGTGCAGGCCTGAAGAGAAGCCATAGGCCACTACTGCTTGTAATCCCCAGCAGGAGGACGAGCAGTGGGGAAAAATATTTATTCCAGCAGAGCATGGGCTACTTAGAAGATGTCCCCAAAAGATTTAACTTTTAATCTAAAAACATGAATAATCTTCCATTATTCCTTTTGAAACCTTTTCCTTTATAGAGTAGTTTGGAACTAAAAAGTCAAATGGTCAAGAGGTTCTAAAAAAATTACAAATATTTCCTCTTATGTCAGTCAACAGGAATGGGAATATGTTCTCACTATTGGAGCTGAAGACAGGTATTGATTTGGAAATTTATGACTCTCTATACATATATTGACATCTACTAGCTTTCAATTACTGTTGAGTATGCAATTACAAAGAAAATGATTTCTTAAACTAATTCTATCCCCGCGTGCTATTGATATAATAATAAATTTTGAAGAGAATTTGCTCAAGAAAATGGTGCAGATGTTCTAAATGAACTCAAACTTATTTATTAATAGAAGTACGATACAGACCTTTATTTTCCTTGTTTTACAGTTATTAGAGGTTTCGAAATGCTGTTTCCAGTGCTTTTCAGCAGTGGGAAGCAGAATGTAGTTTAAAGAAACGCCAGCTAAGCATTTGGCCTGATGGCAGGGGAAGGCCTCTTTCTTTCCTTCAGTTCCTCAGTTTGGTTTCAGAGTCATCATCTGTGTCCAGGTAAACGGCTGACTGAAATTCTGATCTTAATGAAATTGGAGTAGTAGGAAATTCACATTGCAGTTGTGGCATTAATTTTTAATGCTAGCTTTATCTTGGGGTTTTCCAACATGTTTGCATGGCTGAGTATGCTTCTGGGTGTCTATATACTAAAAATACACATAGAAAAAGCCTTGTCTATGTTACTCAGTTATTTTTTAAGTATTAGCATGTTAGCGTGAGTTTGTATTAACTGCATTTGATATTGTCTGTGTGTATCTGGGTGTCACTGAAATTCCCCTGGTATAGTTTTAGGTTTATTTATTCCTAAGATGGCTTATATGTCAGAGGTACCATTTAAAGTGAGATTTAAAATTAAATGATCTCTTCTGCAGCCCTAAAGTTTTATGTTAGTGATGATAATGGTGGAAATAATTAGTGCATTTCCGCTGTCCCCTTTGCAAGCTTAAGGAAAATCTATGTCACTAATTTGTTTTTATAATGCATTTTGCAAGCTAATTTACTAGATGCAGTAGTACAAATAATTCTTTAAATAGCATTATAAAGGACAGATTCTGTCACCTTCATTCATATTAAGTTATGCCCTATTTTACAAGCGATTGTTTTGGTTTTACTAGGCCTACCATAAAGGTAGAATTCCACTGAAGTAGAGCCTATTTGTTTCCACTGGGATTTAGTTTTATAGTTTTAAATTAATTGGACCGTTTTATGCTCTCTCATACAAGTAGATGTGTATAATTAATGGAAGTTTGAGTTTCTTAGAAAACAGAATAATCTGATTTTCCAAAATTGCCTTTCAGCTTGATTCTGTCCTCTATCTTTCTCCTCAGTAGATATGCTATTTCTTCATTTACATGTAGAGGAATAGAGTACGTGTGTCAAAAAGCTGTGAAAGTAAAAGAATCTGGAAGAGGTAAAAGGGGGTTATTAAACGGTCATGTGTAGAGCATAAATCAGTCAAGTAGAGCAATAGTAGCACATTTTCTAGCCTTCTTCCCCTTATTCTATTCATTTGTTTTATAATAACATCTATATGCATCACAGTGAGATTCACTAGAAGATTGATTCCTTTCTCTGAGGATCTTATAAACTAGGTATTCAGAAATGTAGCATGTTCCTACCAAACTCCCGTTAGTAACCAGGAAACACAATGTATAACAATTGTTATAAAATAAATGGGTATTAAGGTGTCAGAAAAATTGTTTTTCTGTGATGTAAATTTTTGTGAAGGTATATCCTTTTGTCTGTCTTACCTTTGTGATTTCAATTTGGAAGGTGATTTATATGAATTAGAGTGAGCAGAAGACTATGAAATCAGCTCAAGATTTAATAGTGACAAGGAGATTGTTAAATAATGCTGTAAGATAATACCTTAAAAATCCCACGAGTCTTTTCTGAAGGCTGTTCTTTAAAGCAGTGTTTCCCATGGACCAAAGTACAAATTAATTTATTTTCTTTTTTGTTTGTTTCTGCACATTTTAATTTGTTCCCAACTTTTGTTCTGGACACAAAATCAGTCTGCTGGTGCTGGTCTGGACTTATGGATTTGCTGATTGCACTGCTGGTTGCTGCATTATTTTTTTTAAAATTAATCAGAGGATGAGTCTTAATTATTTTTTTTTTTTATAAACTTATTCAGGGCCTATTTACCTGAGGAGTTTTGTCACCAAACCCTTGAATTTCAAATGTTCAAAAGCTTTACCTGCTCTTAATTGGAATTTACCAAATATATCAGAAGTTATAGCTAGGTAGAAAAATTACATATTTCAGAACCTGAGTTTCCTTGAGAAATTATTCTTCCAAGTAACTATGTCTGTCCCAAAATGAACTGAGTGTATGTTCTTTTATGCATTTGGTGGAGTTTATATTTTTACGTTTTTGTGTGGTTGTTTAACATTTCCTTGTACATTATTATTGTGATATTTTGTCATATTCCCTTAAGACTAAAACTTCTTTCTAGTCTAAGAGAAAAGAGTCAATCTATCCCACTTTTTCTGCAAAGAACTAGGTGCTGAGATAGCCACATTATACGAGGCAGTTGTGTGCCATAGCCTTGCTCTATCCAGATGCAGAGCTAACATGTTGTTAAATAGATTTTGTACTTATTTTTGTCCATCAAGTGCTTGATTACCTGTTTTTATTTTTGACTAGTCTTGATTAATCCAGTGAAGGCAGTGGGTCTTAGAGGCAGAAAGAAAACAAACCTTGGGAAAAAAACAAAAGAATGGCTATGTGAAAATTTTTCTGTCTGAATTAGGTGTCATTTGAAGGGTCACCTATTTGTGATTTAATAGAATAGTGTATGTAAATTGCTGAAGAAGGATGAGGATATAGCAGTGAGGCATGCCTTGATTATTTTCTTTGCTGGCACCATGAACGGAACATACTACATTTTTGCTAGCTTCTAATAAACCACTTGATAGGACTTGAATTTTAGGAGAGCGTAGGCACAACAAAATATGCCAGTGAAGTAAAGTGAAAAGTTAACCGCTCAATTCAATAAACTTCTGTTTAAAATGTCAACCATTATATCAAGCTCTAATCCTGTCTTGCTGTAAAATAATTTTAAAATGTTGCTATATATGAATAAATACTTAATTCTAGATATTAAACACTGTTTTGAGGATGTTGTGAAGGACAAGTTACTTTGCAAGAAAGTTCACATTTTTCTTTTTATTTTTCTTTTGCTAGCAGTTTTGAAACTATATACTTGGTACTTAGATATAGAATGCTGGTAACCATAATGGATAGCACAGTAAAGCAAATGAAAACTGTAAACATCATGATCCTGGAGTTTCATTCAACACATATCCATCTTGACATATTCAGTTGTAATTTGCTGGTTAACTATCCTTCCAACACAACCATTATATAATTTATGAAAAGAGAAGCACTTAGTTACCTTCATTAATTGCTGTCTTCATTTTTGATATGGTTGCTGTTAAGCTCAATTTCTAATTAGCAGTGCAAGAAATAGCAAGGCTGAAGGCTCTTCAATTCAGAAATATAGAAAAATATCACATTGCCCCCACTACAGACTAAAAATCCCAAAGAGTTGTTTTGATTTTTTTTGGTGGGTATTTCTTTTTTATTGTTAGGTGGAGTATTGTAATAATTTGCTTCTACACAGATTTTCTAGGGCATATTTTGATGCATTGATTTATAATTAGTGTGTGTTTTTTATTTGGAGGCTTTTTTGTTTAGGTTTATAGTGGAGAGAGTCATAGACCACTGTTTGTTGTTCATATTTATTGGACTGTGTTCCCAGTTCTTAAACGTGGAGAAATAGACACACATCTGTGTCTTCCTACTCTAAGCTGCATTTCTTAGGGGGACCAGGCTAACTACTGAAGTCAGTAGAGAGGAAAATACTTTATTCCAGTGGCTGAAAATGAAGAGAATCACTCCAAGGGAAGCACAGACTTAACAAACTGTGTTTAAGAACTGTAGCGAGAGCAAGATGTGCTATCTGGGTTTTTTAAAGTGAAAGGAATCTAAAAAGATGAAAAAAAATGTTTTAAGTGTGAACAGCACATCTTTTCTCCTTTTTAGTGATGAAACGGGATTGATTATGGTATCGATTTTTTATGGGAGGAAATTGTTCTGCATTTTTTGAAAAATTGACTTTATAGGTGATTACTTACCTCCAACCCTTGTTTTATGTGGATTAGAACATAAAATTAATTCAATGCTTTGTAACCAGTTGTGACTGATTCCCTTAGTACTGAACCTGATCAAACATACTGTTTTGAGCATCAGAGTCAGCGTACACCTTTTTAGTTAATGTATTAATGTTTATTAAGTCCTGACTGTGGTCAGTGGACTTAACTGGACCTTTAGACATGGAAAAAGCTAGAATGACAATATGATTTCTTTTAATTGTCTTAAGACAGTGCAGAATGAAAAACAGAAAGTAACAAAAAATTCAGAGTAAAAGTTAATTTTAAGGAAAGGGCCATGGCTACAGAAAGATTGCTGTCCTTCATGAGTATTTTACAGAGCTTCCTGGTATTGAAGAAGGCATAGGCCTTGTAATATAGAATTTATTAGGTAGGCTTATGCAAATATCATGTATGACTAAAATGTCTTTGCTATGTACAGTACTTTATTGGTTTTATTCATGCATAGCCATGTAATTTGCAGTGCTATAGCTGCTATATGCATTTTGATTTACATACTAAATAACACAATATTTTAAAAAGCTTTTGATTTTCCAAGTGTGGGGTACTTGTACAATAGAAGTGGAAGACTTCAGGGTGACGTTTTTTTAGAATGCTTCATCCTTTTAGAACAAGTATCTGTGCCAGCCTACACACAGATACTTAGAGCTGTTTAATAATTGCTTTCTCCCCTGAGGGTCCTTGGGACTGAAATAAAAAGCAGAATGGTTAACCCTCATTAAAACTTTAAGATTAATTTCTTAGTAAAATGAAAGACCTCTTCTTAACCATTCAGTTTCATGCTACTTAGAAAAATGCTCAATTATTAAAAGGCTGCTGTATTTTAATGGACTGTGAACTTGTATGAAATGCCTTTTTCTTTTACTTGATACATAGATTAATCACCTTAATTTTCTCAAAATATCTAAGCTTTCATCTTATTGTTGTATGTCAATATAAATCTTACATTGGACCCTTAAATTCTAAAATTTAAATGACTTGCTTTGAGAAGTACTTCTGAAAAAACAATGGTGGGCACTTTCATAGCTCTTGTAGCTCTATGAGCAATGCTTCTTGTGAAGTAGAAGTGTAATGTCCTTCCTTACACTAAGTAGGAAAAATCTCAACTGTAGGCATTTTGATAAAGCAACAAGAACAAAAGGCAGGTGTTGGAGATGGTTCCATCTGTGCACAGTTGCCCACAGACAGGCTGCAAGGGGTCCAGGGGTGAGCTGGCTGAACTCCAGAAACCCTGTGACCAAATGAAACCTGTTGACCCCATGTTCAGAGTGTTGTTATTGCTTTATTCTCAACCTTTTTTGCTAATTGGTGCTTCATCTGAATTCAAATCACACTGGAACTAATAAATTGTTTATCTTAATCTGAGGCTCAAATCAGAGGAATATCAGAGAAATAAAAAGTACTTAACAGCAAACAAAACCACCCTGAACATTTGTTGATGATGAGTTTTAAGTGGTTGAGGTTTACAGACTAAACTTGCTTTCTCATTCTGTGGATAAGGTTCAAATGATCATAAGCTTACTGCAGGGATGTATAGGGGAAGATCTCTGAGCCTGTCTTATTTGCAGGCTCTGAATGCAACTATACTGACTGTTGTTCTAGTCTGGGTAAAGAATGCAGTTTTGAAATGAATCTCACAGTCATCCCACCTTACTGTGGTTTGGTTCATACTGCATGTGATCCTTTGACTAATATACGTTGGGGTTTTTTTCTGTTAGATATATTCCCCTTTTCATAGAGAGCCTTTCACTGTAGACTTCTGAAGGAAACTAAACGGTTTTAAAAGTTACTAAGCTTTTGTATCTCACATGTTCAGCTTAACAAATAGAAACTCTTTGTGAGAAAAACTGGTGTAGGCACACTCTTCTAAGTTAATTTAGAAAAACTGTGAGATAGTTGGATTTTAGTAATTTGTTATTTTGGTTGAAGTACAGCACTTCTTAAGTTAGTTGTGAGACAGAAAGATGTTGAGTAACAATTTTCTTTGAAAATAGAAAAGCATCTTTAGTGAATTGTAGTTCTCTTAAGACATGCTACATGTGCATTCTGAAATGCATGCACTCTTTAAACAAAATGTGTGTCCTCTGAAAAATTCACGTTGTTCAGCTTTCCTACAATTTAGGCTAGACAAGTTGGTTTTGTTAAAATTACTGGGCTGGCTTTTTCATTTTAGTTGTCTTCAACATCTTTGAAATTAACTTGCTCATCTATATGAAACTTTTGTTCTGATTATAGAAAATAAAATCTATTATTTATATTATTTATTGTGTAATGCTTTGCTGAGGAAAATGGTGCATTTTCTTTAGGTTTATTATCTATTTTTAAAGCCCTTTGTATCTGTTACAGTATTCTCCTTGCAATGTTTTTTGTTTCCTTCTTTCTCTCCCTTCACCCCTGAGCATACATCAAGAGATTTTATTGAAAAGTACAAATTCCAGTTGATGGCTACTCTGCCTCAGTTTTGACAGAATAAAATGTTCTGAACTATTTATCCCCTTTTCACCGAGGATTCAAAAACGAATCCTTTTCTCTAAGACTGAGGAAAAGTATTAGTAAGAGCAAAGCGACTGCCAATATTTCTGTTGTTGCATTATTGCTGACTTAATCATACACAGGGTAAATGCAAACCCATTTCTTACCTCTTCATTTATATTATGCATTTAGCTTTGTAAACATTGTACATACTTTCTTGGAAAAATACTTTCATTCTTAACAGCATACTTAGTTTCAAAGAACATGGGTTCTTTAGTATTAGCAATTACTGTTTTCAGATACTAATTTCTAAGCAACTGAGCTTATTGCAATTTTATTTCTTCAGGTTTATACACACAGTCATAGGAACTCCATTTATGCAGTGCTATCTCTGATGCTTCTTGGAATCAACTTGATAAAATGGCAAAAATTTTAATTGACAGAACTGCACTACCTTTCTGTTGTTCCATCAGATGATTCTGCTCAGTAAGGACTCAGCAGGAGGGAGGATGTCCAGCCACACAGCTAGGACCTGAGCAAGAGGTGTGAGTGGAAGAGCACTCGGAGCCATTGGGGGGGAAGGTACATAATTATATAGCTGGTGTGAGTCTTGGGACGGTCTTTGTTCTGACATGCCTGAGTGGTAGATTCTGTGCCAGAAGCCCACTCTCTGCAGATACTAACTTTGTGCTAGCCACTGCTGTGCTGAGTGCTGCCATTTATGTAGTCATGCCAGTTGTTAAGAGTGTCAACATGAAAAGCCCTCTACAGTAAACTTCACACAGCATGTGTGATATGGGAAGTCACTCACAATGATTTTCAAGTGGAAATGTAGTATCATAGATACACCTTTAAATCTGATGAAACAATGTGATTTGCTGTTCGTGTACCTTAAAGTAAAAATTGCCTAAATATTTTATATTTCCTGATTGTTTCCTTTCATATACAAATGTTCTTTCCTCTTTGTCTGCTTAAGACTGTTATCTAAAGATGATGGAGCTGTGAGGGGTAGTGGAGGTAGAAGCACAAATTGTTTACTTATGGCACCTTCTTGTCTGATTGAACACTGTTTTGGTGACTGTAGTTTCTTGTGCTCTTACAAATGTAGCTGTCTTACAGAAACAATTCACTTATTTTAAAACAAAATTTTATAATTTTTTAATATTGTGCTAAGGCAGTTTTAGAAATATTGTGTTTATTTTGAATGTGACTCAATACCACATTTTCTTTCGTGTTTCTGTTTTGTGTATGGTTGTCTGGTTTTGTTTGTTTTAACCTTGAAATTTTGTTGCATTGCTGCAGCTAAGTAGGTGTTTCAAAAGATATAAAAATTATTAGTTAAAGTTTCCCCTGTTAGATTTACTTGAGCCACGTATTGAAAAATATACAGTTGAAAAAATAAAGAAATTACAGAAGCTTCAGGCACATAATTGACAGTTTTATTCCTGTCCTTAGGTTCTGGCCACAGGAAATGTTTTTGCTTTTTTAGTTTTTTATTAAGTCTTCAGTCATATGCATCTCTTGTTTTAAGGGACTGTGCTAAAGAAGCTTCTTATAGCAGCTAAAGATTAAAACCTGTGACTTTATTTCATTTAGGTACCATATAAAGACCATTACTTTCCTCCTTTCTGAAAACTTGCAAGGGTAAGTGTGTACTTTTCCATTAGCAATCATAAGAGCTCAGCAGCTTCTGTTGCAGGATCTTCAAATTTTTCATGAAGACTAGTTGATGTAGCATGTCATCATTATTCTATTTATAAATTAAATGGTACCTTTTATTTTTTAATATCTTCTCTGGAGTGCTGTAGGTTACAGCAGAAAAATACAAAGAAACACTAATTGCCAAGTAGGGAAATGGATATTTACTGATGGCAGATTTATGTAAGAGACATTTTAAAATGAGAGTGCAATAATTCAGAATTTTTTTTCAGTCTATAAAAAAATTATATTTACATTTTGCCTTAGTGTATTTTCAGAAATCTTTTAAGAACTAGAATGTCATATGGTCTTTTCCATATATTAAAAACCCATTAGACCTGCTTAGAGGGTTCAGCCTCAGGAGCTAAGAACTACTGGCCCACAGAGAGAGAGCAAGAGTCACCATAATGTGAATCATCAGATTCACAGACTGTGAAATTCAGATTTCTGTTGTTAAAAATTAACTTCTCTTTGACTGTCACTTTAGTGACAATAGCAAATGAATTGAATTCTCTGATCCCTCATTCATTTTTCATATTCTTTTCTGAGGAGAAGGTGCTCTGAGATCAAAACTTGCATTTTACCTGATATACTGGTTCTCTATGGCTAGGTTTTAGATGAAAATTACAGCTTGTTCTTAGATGTTATATGCTTTGGGACTAGAAACAGATGGTATTAAAACTTCTGATTCCATCAGAATCTATTCAACATCATTAAATATTTTTCCACTAGAACAGAGACACCACAATTGCTTTTTCAGTAAACCAGAAGGCACTAATATTGTATTCACATGCTGATGGATTGAAAAATGCATTGAGAATTTTTTTTTTCTTTGAGTAGCTGTAGCATCAGTACCTGTAGCAGTCTTACCTTGATTGCTGATGGATATTTTTGTAAAGTGTTTAAAGCCTGCAAAGAAGCTGAGGAAGATCCCAGCAGATCAGTTGACACAAAGTTCACCAATAAGTGAGCTTTCTGTAATGTTAATGGAGGTGTGACTTGATCTTGACTGTATCCTTTCTTCATAATCCTCTGGTCATAAGAAAAGTGCTTCTATTAATTTTTCATATCCTAGAGAACATCAATGAAGATCAAACAGGCAAAAAGTCCACAAAATGAACATGCTGTTTACAGTTTTCCTTTTTCTACTCTCAGGAATGTCTCTCACTGTATTTAAAGAGACAGTAAGTGTTTATCATTCCTGGAGGCTTGGGATTTATATCTTCTTATATCAGAGGAGGGGGCTTTATTCTTTCAGCACCTTTTTCAGAAAAAAAGTGGTGAATTCAGTTAAGAAAACTGAGAATTATTTCAACTGCCACTTTGTGCTTACATTGGTCACTTACATTTCCATTACTACATGAAAAACAGCAGCAAAAGCATCCATCTGGCTGATCCTCACTTGGAGATCCTCTGTTGGTACATTTTATGTTCTTGTATGAAGCAGCTGTACAGAATCCTGCTTTGACCCTTCAGTAGCAGTGAGAACATTTATGAAAAGACCTGCAGTGGTAATGGCCTATGTGTGCTGCCTGTTCATATTTGAAGATATTTGGACTACAAAAGATGTTTCCTGACAGCAAATTCAGAGACTACCAAATGCCGCCATTTGGTACAAGAATTAAAAAGGTAACTGTCTAACAATATTTAGGTACTGTGAGGTTATTTTTTTCCTTCTGAGAAGTCTCTTATGAACAGTGCCCCTGAAAATGTGTACTACACATTAGACTTTTTTACAGTGTCAGCCCTGTTAAATTTATGGCCAGTTCTGGGCTCAGTGAAGCGTAAGTAAGTAAGTAAATGCACTATTAATGGATGCCAGACTGCACTGTGAAATGAAGTTTGCCGTTTCCAGCATAAACTTGGTCACCTTTTAGGTCATGTGACCTCCTACAGACCTATAGCACTATATGCAATAGCTTTTGTCATTATTTCTGTATAGTCATGGAGGAATGAAAATTAATCTGCAGTCTAGATATAAGTCCCTTGGAGGGGAATTGTGCAGAGGTTTGTTTTTGAATTGGAATTTTGGAAGATAGGCTTAGCACTGAATCAGTGGGTACATGATTTTCTACCTTGAGCTGTTGCTGTCAAGTCATCTAGTAACTTATAATTCAAAGTTGGCCCAGCAGTTTTGTCCTTTCTAATTATTAGAAATGTGTACAATCTATATCCTTGACTCTTGGGATACACTTGAGGACAAAAGCTGGAGCAAGTAATGACATTTACTATATCAAATAAAATGTGTGTCTGAATAAGATTTTTACATCTTTTAAATTCGTCTTCTCTAACTATAAAAAGAAATAATAGGAGAAGCCGTTGTCACATACTTTGCATCATTATCAAATACATTGGATTATGCTTTCACCATCTAGTGAACCTCTTCCCTAGTTTGTCTCCATCTGACATGGTTGTATAGTACTCTTCAGTTGCTGATCTCTTGACATTTTCATCTTCACTTGCAGCAGCAATTTACAGAGATTATAACATTTCTCATTATATCAAAGTGGTAAGAGTTATGAACCTGCCTTTTGTCTAATGACATCTCATTCATTTGGTAGCCATATTCACTTCTACACCATCCCAAAGGATGCTATCCTATTTGCCATGAGGAAAACAATCTTTTCTAAACCATGATAGGCTTATCTCCTGAAAGCAGAGGTATTAAATGAATTACTGAGCCATAGCTTTAGCTCTCATCCATACATTTTGTGATGATTATGAGAAGGTTTGCCTTTTTTATTCAGGACAAAAATTTTACAGCTAATTCTTTGATTTAAAAAAAAAAATAAAAAAAAGAATTGTGTAAGTAGCGTCCACCTCAGCCAGCTCCTGCAGCTTCCTTCTGCTCAGTCCAGAGACCTTGGATTCTCTACAGTTTAGGCTGTTGGATGTGGCTGGTGTTTACCCATTTCCAGCTAATAATACTAGGCTGATGACTTCTACATCTTTTTTTTCACTCTGCTTGGAGAGTCTCATAGTGATATGCAGATATAATAAACAGAAAGATTGCTCATGAATTCAGTAGGTGGCATCTTCCAAAATTTCCTGGTGTGCATTTTGACAGTCACAGAAAGAGAGCTTGTTTCTAAGATTATCAATTGCAATGCTGTTTTTTATTCTTCTAAACTTAATTAATTCAATCACAGCTGACAATATTTTTCATACGTGTACTTTAAATATGAGTGGCTTTCAGCTGTTGAGTCTTCATTTTTATAGTAAGAGAGAGATGCATGGTTTGTTAGTGCTTAGGGGTTCTTACGTTGCATTATTTGCCTATTTTTAGGTGCAGTACTGATAAAGTACTAATCTTGAATGTTGTGCTATTGTAATGTAATAATTTCTAAAAGCACAGCAATCTGTTTTTTGATTTCTAAGTAGGATGACAATCCATTGTATGTTACTTCCTCCAGACATTAATCCAGAGCTCCTGTGACTGGGGCCACACTAGCAGCATTTGGTGGTATAGGGGTAGTTTTAGTTTTTAGTTTGAAATGTGTATTTGTCTAGAAGTATGTGATCTTCCCAAATTTTCCTTCATTTTCCTTTTCCCTCCATTTGTTGCTAATTGCTAGTTCTGAGTCATCCATCAAAACTGGCCTTGCAGCACGTTTAGCTTCTGCAGTGACTCATCATGGATTTGATGTAGGTAAGGAAACTGCAGCTGGCAGGTTAGAGCAGTTCATGCCTCAAAACTGATGTGAATAAAGTGCAAGTGAGCTATTCAGTTCGTGTTTATTTTTAATTTGACCTTCAGAGAACTCTAGATGTACCCATATGTAATATAAAATGGAATTACTACAGTGGTTAAGCTGATATGAACATACTTCAGTTTTGAGGTTTATTTAATTCAGTGGAATCCTGTGGTGAAAGTACTGCAGTCTTGTTTGGTTTTTGTCACCTTTTACAGGTGACTACCTGAAGGGTAGTCTAAAGGAGCAACTAATACAGAGTTCTCTGAGTAGAGAAATTAGGAATCGAGAAAAATGGCTTTAGTTGAATTGAAACTACTTCAAAAATTCGTTTTCCTTTTTTAATGTTGTGTCTTAATTTTTAAATGAATTGTTTGATTGATAAATAATTCTATCTTTGTTACATCACTTTGAGTAAATGAATTAGAGATCAGCTGTATTCTGAGTATTTTCTAGTCAGTGTGATGAGGAAGGCTCAGATCCCTAATTCTGCAGTTTCCTGTGGGTGCTGTTTTGTATTCTCAAGCTATATAATATGTAGAATTTAGTATGGGAAGTACTTGTTTCACTATTAATTTTATGACTTTGAAAACGTGTAAAAAAGAAGTATTGGGACAATGGGACTATTTTTGGTGTAAAACTCTGTGGTAAGGTTGGACAGTTATGTTGAGGCTTTGAATACTTTGAAGTCTGCCCTTTGAAAACTGCAAGGTACCCAATGGCTTTGCAATACTCTCAAAGAATTTGACCTTTGTCTGAAGATAGGATCAATGATTCACTTCTGAAAGAGTTAAAAGCCTAGGTTTGCTGTTAAAACTCAATTTTGGAAAAATTAGGAACCACTTTGTGGAACACCTGCACTGTGTATTTGCACTTAGCAAAAGCAAGGCCCTGATTTGAAAAAGGCAAACAAAACTGATTTGTACCCTTTTTGATAGCTATGTATTGTAGTAAATTGAAATGTTTTAAAATTTGAGTTCAGTTAGAATTTGAGTAATTCATTAACCAAACTGTCATTCATCCAAGGACTCCATATCTTTTTGCTTCTGCATTAGCCAGAATCTATTTTTAAGTGAATTTGGAATGATTACCTCAGTATCAGGCTTCAGCAGGAAGGTGCTAATTTGGTGGAACTGTTAGATCTTACCACTTGTGTGTAGATCTTAAGGTGCATCACAGAGAATGGATTAAGCCTGTAAATGGGCTGTATTTTACAAACCTGAGAACTGGCTCTATAGTACTATGTATAATTTTCTTGATAACAGGGGAGAAGGGTTTTTTTTACCTTCTCTCCTCTCACAGTTACATTTCTTCCTGATTGGATTGAGCTTCAGATATGCAGTTAGCTGTTTGCTTACTGGAGCCTGTAGAAAGGATCATCTGGCCCAGAAAAAGAGATCATCTCTGTGGTTGTATATTAGGCTATTGGTAGAGTCATGAGTGACTTTGTCATCCTAAAATTTTTGGTAGTTTATAGTTGTTTTTTAGTCTCTGAAGAACTTAAAAGAAGAATGAAGAAAGGTACTTTAACAAATGTGAATTTATTTAAAAAAAATTACTGACCTAAAACCAGAAGTGTTATTGAAAAACACCCTGAATGTGTGTTTAGAGAAAGGTCATTCATTTTTCATCTGTAGGGAAATACATGCACAAGAGCAGCATCTTGGTGAAAGGTGAAAGCTTTTTTATTTTCTGCTATGAAGACTATTACTTTTCCTTTTTACATATGTATGGCTAAGATGTGTAAATGTTAGCTCAAGCATCTTCTACTGATTCTAAGCACATTTTCACTGTCTGGTAATCCTTGTTCTCAGATTACTGTATGAGCTTTGGCTCTGTGCTATTGCAGATTTGTGTTGATTTAGTGAGAAGCTCGTGTTATGAGACCTTTTCCTATGTGGTTGCTGAGGCAAAGGAAGAGTCAGTTGATTTTTTTTGCTGCAAATCTCAGCATTCCTGATACTGCTTTTTAAAATAAGTTCTGATTAGATTGAGAATTAGATAATTTGAGCTGCTCAGGAAAATTCTGCCTGAATGATTTTTGCAATTGAGAGTGCAGTTTCTGAAAAACTGCTGTTTCTTATTGAGTGCTGTGCCTTTACTACTTAGACACTAAGCCTTACTTAAGTTTTATACTGACCTGGTACTTACTGCACAGTGACTTCACTGTTGACATGCTAAATGTTAATCAAAATTAATATGGCCAAAAATGTAAGGCTGACAGAAAATGTTTACTTATGACTAAGTTAAAAAAAATTAAAAAAAAACGAAACCCAAAACCAAACATGTATGGTTTTGCTATTGAGTAGAAATATTCTGAAATAAAAAAAAGAAATAGATTTACATTTCTGAATACAAAATAAAAATGTCACAACTTTGTGTTTTGAAGTACTGCTTTCTCACCACATTTAAAATGAAAACAAATACAGAGAATAATGTTTGATAGATGCCTTTCATATTTCTATACATAGTGAAATGTTTACCAGAAAGCAATGCAATTTGAAGAGGCCGTGTGATGGAGAGAGTACATAGCACTTTCTATATGAGTCACAGGTCATTTCCTTCTGAACTAAAGAATTCATTGATGAGCACATGCTTGTTATGTTCCAGGTAGGCTGGAGGGATCATAATCATGGTGAGAAATCTGGAAAAAAATTATTTAAGCAAGGTAAAATGCTAAAATAAACTTAACAAACAGTGCTAGAATAAGGAGGATGATGGATGGATGAACACTTAGGGAAAGCTCTAGAACAACATTAAAATGAAAAAGTTATATCCTTGTCAGAGCTGTGTGAGACATTTTTTAACTATGTAGAGCTGGATCATAGAAAATTTTAAAAGTAAACACCAACAAGAAGTAAACATTTCTAGTGAATAGGTACAAGACAGATGATATTTTGTTTTAGTCTTATTGCTGTTACCAGACACATCAGTGTCTTCAGTACCTTCAAACCTGAATTTTGATATTGCTATTATGCTGTTAATAGCATGCCAGTACTGGGCTGGAAAGCAATGTTTAAAAATTAACACCAGAGTGCACATTTCAATTATGTGCTATTTAAATATAGGAGATAATTCAATAAAAATAAGTAATTTTGCATTATTCAGAAACACTATGTATCAGCAGCACATATGTAGCCCAGATGGTGTTCGTCATCCACATGACTGTAATACTCCATTCTTTATCATCTCTTTATGTTTTTTAATTTGTGTGAGAACTGTAGTTCTTGACACTCCCATACAAGGAGGATTTGCATAAGGAGGCTGCAGAATGTGTTGCTAAGAGCTTTTGTAAGCTATAGAACATGGAACTCTGTGGAGTGTTCAGGCAAAGGAGTAAGTGCAGGGATCAGCAATGGGCAATACTTGTGTTTTTACTTGAGCTAATCCAAGATTTATTTACTTACAATGAAATTGTTAAAAAAAAGTCTGAAAGTACCTGACATAATAGGTGAGCAGAAGTTTGTATGTGGCTACTACTTGTTTGTAACATGACCCAAAGTGTTGCACATAGTAAGTAGTTATTTTTCTCCTTTTCACTTTTTAAAAGAACTCTTATAATTTCTTATAATTCAGGTTTTGAAAAATTGCATTGATCAGTTCTGTAGCAATGGGGAAAATCTGCTGTAATACTAGCTTTTTAAAAATCACATTCCTCAAAAAATAAGCATGAGCTTTTACCTCATGGATTATTTTCTCGTAAGTGCAATTTGGACTGAGAATGTAGTAGCTTTCTAAGCCTTTAGTAAAGAAAATGCACTATGCTCTTTGCTTATATTTTTGATCTGATGCAGATGCTCACCAATCTGCTGTTAATTTTGAGCTGATGTTCAGAACTCTTTCATAAGCCAGTACAGTAATGTCTTGTTAACTTGCATATGTGAAGAAATACTTTCCAAGCTTTTTCATACTTCTATAACTGGTTACTCACTAGATCTACTTTTTGCTAATTGTAATCCTTGTTATTTTATTAAAGCATCTGAAGATGTTTTCTGAAGCTACTTCTCCTTTCATTAGATTAAACAAAAAAATCTGGTGAGCTTGTGTTAACACTATGAATTGTTGTAGCTTCATAAATGAAGAAAGCCAACCCTTGTAGTCACTATTTCAAACTGCTTGAATATTTTTGGGCTTGCACCTTCATGTATAATTTAGGAATACTTTTGAAAGATAGTCCCATAGACACAGCCTACTGCACCACTTCCATGAGTAGTGAATCCTACTTAGGGAAGAAGGGTACTTATATTCTTTATGCTGCTGTGCAGGATATTTTTAATATTTATCAATTACATAATTGCAGTTTTTGCTGTAAGTGTTCTGTCAAATACAGAGCAAGGAATGAACCTGTATCACTGAGAAAAACTTAAAGCAGTTTTTTAGCATTATGAAATTCCAGTAAGGGCTGTTAACTAATGTGTGTTCCTTCATCAGAAATTAAGACTTTAAATATTTAAAATGGAAACCTGAACAGTCAACTGTTAAAAATGTTGTAAACGTGTCTATTCTGCTAAGAGGATTGTAGGTAATGGAGAGAAGGGAAGTTTATGTCGCATGTAAAAACTACAGATAGCAGACTTTTTTCCTCCAGTTGTTTCAAATTAGTGAAGTAAAGAAGGTTTGTTTTGTGAACAAATCTGCTGTTTGTTAGTAAGAAAGTTATTTCATGTGTTTTGAAGTTTTCAGGCCAAATATTCTGATAGATTGCTTACAGGAAACAGTGGTCATCCTAGTGTAACTGCTCTTAGTTAAGCATTCCAGTTAGATATAAAGTTGTCTCAGATGGAAATGTGAAAGAATAAATCTTACTGAATGTATTGTGTGACTTTGTTGCTTCCCAGATACAACACAGCAATATAGTTGCATGCACTTGTTTGCACAGGAGGTAGAATAAATAACAACCCAAATAAAGAAAAATTGTGAGGAACTTTGCTAAAATAGGATGAGGTAAAGAACAGAGGCCAGTCACAGCCATTCCATGATATATGAAAATACATTAACATTCTGTTTCTGATGCTGTTTTTCCTTGTAGATGTCAGTAGAATTTTTACTGCATTTTTGAACAACATATATTTTAGTTGAGCTTTTAACTGTGAAGAGCCTTCAGCTTCCTAACAGAACTGAGAAAGACATGTATAAAAAAGCAGTAGTTGAGTGGATAGAGCATTCTGCCAGTTTGGACCAGCAACTGAGTTTTGAATCTGAACTTTCTTAGCAATGAGTGATCTAGCAAGCATTTGTAGAAGCTAGAAATCTCATTTGATTCTATACAATAAGTTATTAATTTTACTCGTATTTGGAAATATTGACAAAGTTAGTTTTAATGTAGTTTAGAAGAACCCAAAAACATCCTGAGAATACTGCTGAAGTAATGTCATCCATTAGGGATTTTTTTTTTTAAACTTAACAGAAAAACAGAGCTCAGAAGTAACCTCTTTTGAGTTACATACAACCTGTACTGCCTTTCAGCATCATGAAGGGTGCTCTTTGACCTTTGACCTCAGGGTTATTTGTCTCTCTTTTATGTAAAACTGGACTATTCTTGTAAGTTCTCATTTACTCTTTAAAGTCTTTGTGTGAGCTTAGAGGTACTGTCTACCCCAAGGTTTCAAGCCAGTATTTTTTGCTGACTAGAATGCACTGTAATGCATCCTTCTTCCCTTCATGAAGACCTTTTTTTCTCCAAGTCTATATAAGCAGCTAATATCACTACAGCATGTGTCCATAGCAGAAAGCAAAACTGAAATTCAAGGAAGAAATAGCAAGGTTCCCACTCACAAAAGAACGTTATACTTTGGACTTTTACACTTTGTGTAATTTAGCAAGCTGGTTGCGGTGACATTTAAAAATCACTGTTATAAATGTGTTATATGTTATAAATATGTTACAAATTAGTGACCTGAAAAAAATGACACTAGAAAATGTCATAAAGCATTGGGTAAAATGTGAATATTCAAGGTGAATAGCTTAAGCTTAATGAATGATTTAAGTTTAACCTATGGGGAAATCAGTGAGTGGGTAGTGTGGAAGATGACATTGCTTTTTAAGAATAATTGCTTCAGGCTACTGTATTTAGGTGAAATTTTAAATATATACTTATGTTCATTGCATTTTTAAAAAAATGTTTGGACTTTTTGATGCATTCTAAGAGTTGGAATCATTAATATTTATTGAAAATCCTATATGAAAAATAGGAATATGTTTAAGAAAATGTGGAAAGGTCCACTTGAAAGCAGAGGGGCTCTGGTTGATGCTATTTATACGATTTGTGTTGTCTGTTGTCTCCTTATATACCCTGCAGATGTAAAATATGGATTGGCTTGAAAGAACACTTAGCTAGATTAAAAATTAATTTGTGGATTACTTGCTTTCTCTTCCTATTTTTCCTGCAGAAAGATAACTAATTAAGAGAGGCTCTGCAATTAAAAAAATTAGCTATTTGCTTTAATTTAAGGTTGGTTCTATTGAATTAGACTGAAGGTCCATCTGGAAACACTTGAGGCAAGGCCCCTGAATGTGTTATGTGATACACTACTTTTCCAAATACTTTCTTGACCTGCAACAATTTATGTCCCTTGGACTTCCTGAGACAAATGTGGAACCTCTGTGTCTAAAAACAGTTATTCTATTCCCCCATCCATCTGTGGAAACTTGTTGCATCTGCACCTTCTGGTGCCAAGGAGTCCCAAATACCTCTAGGTCTTCTGTGAAAGGAGACAGTGAACAATGGGTACCGGTTTGCCTTTTTTATGCTGTCCATGATTTTCACTTCTCTCTTATGTACCCTTGGCTCAAGTTACTAATTTGTTTCTTATGCCAGAAATGTGCCATGGCTTTTCTGATGCCGTAATGGTTTTTGAGATTGGGCTTGGGAAACCAAGTATTCAAGACAATAATACTTCATAAGGATGTATTGCTTTTTTCTGTGTTCACTATTGTTTTTAGGAATTAAATATGACCTCACAGGACTGTGCTGATTGTTTCTTTCAATGTGAAAATTGACAATTTACTCTTTACTTCTTCCTTTTAGGCAATTATTTATTCATACAGAGCCTCCTCTTCTTTTTGCTGGAAAAGGGAGTGGGATGGCAGTGAGAACTTTTGGAAATGTGTGAATTATTTGAACTAGATCTTGCTTATGTGCATGATTTTTTACTGCTTCCAGGAAATTGCTTTAGTACATGTGGCAGAGCTCTCCTTTTTGGATGGCATTTTGACTCGTTCCACAAGTATTATGATTATCCATATAACTATTAAATTTCTTGTAGTTTCCACTGATTTGTCTATCAAACACATCAAGCTGCTATTGCCCTGTGCTCTTCAGTCTTCCTTTTCCTGCTCCCAGTTTTTCCTGTGTTGTCATTCAGTTTTTTCAAGCTAAATTTACTTCTGGGGATTTTTTTAACCTCTTTGAACATCTATGTATTTGTTCTGATTTCTTTGACTCTTGCTAACCTCTGCTTTTGCTTTTTATTAAAAAAAGAGTGAGTTGGTTATTTTAAAACCATTGTGTTCTTTGATACTGGTCTTCGCCCTGCACCTCATTTGAAAAACAAACCATCTGACCTTGATTTCAATAGGCTGGATTTGCTCTATATGTTAAATTAGTTTTGATCTTCTTGAATAGAGATGTTTTTTTCCAAAACCAGCAATATTTTCTAAAGATCTTTCCTCCTTGCTCTTTCATTTGCAACACATTTTCAATGTTGAAGATGTCAGTTAGCCTTGATCAAACAATCCTAGTTGTTTGTCAAACTCACATATTTAGTTTTCATATTGTGTCTAGTAGTACTGTGTATTGATGCCAAAGAATTTACATAGAACATTGGTATTTTTGAATCTGGTTACAGGTGCATTTTATAAATTGCAGTGTAGGCTACAGATATCATTGACACCAATGTGTTTGCCCAGAGCTCATGAACTTTTACTGGTTGCAAATGAAAAATGTTACTTAAAGTATTTTCTTTGAGGCATGTATTCTGCTGATAGATAGGATTTTTATACTCAGCTGTTGCATAAGCCATCTGGAGTTTGTAAAACCTGACTGTAGAACCTACTGGTGAGCAGCAGAACCAGGCAGAAATTTAGGTTATGCTACAGTATTTGTGGTGAAGGCGTGTTGTTTGGAAATCCCCATGATGTTCTTGGTGAAAGACAGATGTAGCAGTGACTTTACGATATTACTGATCTTAATAGCATCTGCAAAAAATAATTTGATGTTAATTATCAGATTCTTTTTCTGTTGCCTTTGTATTCTCATATTCTGAAAACTGCTGTTACTCAGTCTATGCTAATGGCAAATTGTGTAAGGAGCACACTGCAGCCTTAGTCATAGTAAAAGATAACAGAAACATTGTGTGCTCTGGAGGAGGAGAGAAATTTTAAAAGCAGAAATAGAAATTATGGAAAACACAAAGCTTCAAAGGACTCACTAAGTGTGTTTCTTGATATTACATGTTACATCATCATATCTGGGTGATTATCGCATTGTGACATCTATAAAATTAATTATAAAACTTTTGGAGAACGTAGATTGGTGCTGGAAGAATATTTATGTGAATATGTAAGTCACCTTATGAGGAAAAAGAAAAGCCATTAGATATCCTATGAAAGGAAATCTTCAGTAGTATTTATCCAAAGTGATTTTCAATTGAAATGACCATTAATTGCAAAAAGACAATTAAGATATAAAATATATAAAATCTATTAAAAAAACACACTATGCGGATACACTGCACGAGGATAAAAGACATCTTTCATTACAGTAATCTTCCAAAGCACTTAGCCTGTTGCTCTTGCTTTTTCCATGCTGTTTTCAAAACTTGAGCAAGCCACAAGAAGGATGGTTCTTCCTCATGCTTCTTCCTCCAGTTTGACGAAGTTTCATGCACATAATGATTAATGCCAAAGAATGGTGAGCTTTTGTTTTCTCTCTGCTTGTAAGTTACTCAAAACAACTCATGAGTTAGCCAATTTTTCTATGATTGCTGTCTTCTTTTAAACATTTTATATGAAGTCTTCCACTATTAGAAGGGAAAGAGTATGTTGCTTATCTTATCAATGAAGTTACTCAGTCTTGCATGCACTGTTCATGTTGGGTAAGATTTCAAGCATTGTTCCTGTCCTAACTGTGCAATTCAGATTGGTTTTCTCTGCTGAAAAGTGTTAGTTTGGAGGATCTGGTTCATTTTTTCACCTTCAGAATAGCATCTGTTTCCTCCTGCATATTGGAACACATGAAGAATACTGGTGGGAACTGGTAGTTGGATTGTAAGGATATTATATCCTTCATAAAAATAGTGATGAACTGGGAATCAATATGTATATATATATATAGAGAGAGAGAAAGGGATCTCATACAAGTTAGATTTGCAGAATTGTCTAGAATCACTTCTGAAGATGACTTGCTTGTGAGAGAATCTCCTCAGTTTAGTCACTTGGGACGAACTTTGACTAATGCAGTTGATAGAGCTTGCTTCTTGAGATAATTTAGATTCTGTTAATTTTCTAAATGTAGCTAAGTTGAAGTTTACTGTTGCGATATATTTTGTTCAGTTACATACTGCCATTGTAAATTTATTATGCATTATTTAGCTGACTGAACAGACATGTAGATAGAGTCTTGAAGTCCCAAAGTAAAATAAATAGGAGATGAGCAAGGGTTGGAAAACCCCAAATAAGTTTATGAAAATAGTTGGTGCTCACTGAGGAGAAGGTAAATTCTGTTTTTAAAAAAATGGGTTTGGAATCTTGTATTTGCCCTTGCTGCGCTTCTTTATGGACAGAACATACTTAGAAAGTTTCTGTTACACTGCTTATTTTCCTCTCTTCCCCCCTTCAAGTTGAAAATCTTTAAGATGATAGAGTGTTTTCCTTTGTCTTCAGTGCTTTTTAATGTCTTTTGTTTTTAATGAATTAGAGTTAAAATAAACAAAACTCCACTGATATGTCAGTTTTCCTACTAAAATCTTTTAAACTCATAATTTCACTGATTGGAAAATGTTTATTATGGTTACATGTAGAATTTGTTTGATTTTTCTAGTCCATGAATATATTTATGACGACATAATTGAGCTATTGAGAATATGAAATGTGCTCAATTTAAATTAATTGATTTAGTTTTAAAATATATTCAACTGATGGGAAAGCATGGTGATTTAGGTCTGATGTTCTTTCATAATAAAGTTACATTTTATACATTAAAGAATATTAAGGCTTATTATGAATGTTAACAAGGACTTTGTGTGAGGTTTATATATGTTATTTTTAGCTACTCTGTATTTGAAGGCCAAGTTATATTAGTAAGTAACATTAAATTATTCACATGAAGACAAGTATTTTTTTTATGCTGTTAGGAACTCAGAGTCATTGCAAGACTTTTGATTAGTATTCATGGCATAAAAGGAAGCTATTTTCAGGGTAAAGGAATTTGTGAAAAGATAATTGGTTAGACCAACATTCTCATTAACCTAATTTACATTAAATGTGCTTCTGTGGATTGTACTTATTGCTTTTCCATTTGAAAGGCATGCTTTGTTAACTTATTTAAAGAGCCTAGTTAAACTACAGCTGAAGTCATACCCTGTAATTCAGCAATACAGTATCAAAGTGAGGATTTGTTATTACCAACTCTGTGAGTGTGGAGAATCATCACACAATTCTTGATCCCAGTGGATTTTCCTGATGAAGTAGGTTTGTTTAGCTGCTTTACAGATAGTCATTCTTAGACACTGAAAGCTTTGTCTAATCTTTCAGTTTAATGTTACTCCTTTTTAAAAGCAGAGGAAAATCTTTATTTCTTCTGTCACGAAGCACTAGAAATAACTGAGTCTTGGGGATGTTGGAAGAAAATACTGATGCCTTTGTTCTAATAGCATGAAGAGTTTGAGGACAATTATTTTCTTTACTCATGTAACTAAATTGAACTTTTAAAATATGATGTGTTAAATCAATTTCCACATTTACATAGATTTTAAAATCATGACACTTATTTTGGAGGTTTTTTTTAAATTTTGAACATTAGTTATTAGTGTTCTAGGTGTTTTGATTAATGTTTACTGTTTCATTTACTGTTGTTCTGTGTGCAATGAAGAGGAAGGCACATTTTGTCAGCAGTGAGTCAACTGAGTGTTCAAGCTAAGTATTTGGAGTTGCAGATAGATACATAAAGCCAAGATGTGACTTTTCTGCACTGCTGAGCATGGAACATGGAGTTTGTGAGTTACATGAACTAAACATTTATAAAGTTAACTTCTAAAGACAGGCCAGCAGGGCAGGTGATGGATTGCCCTTCACATAATAGAGCAACTAGAATGTATTGAGTACTGTCTAGGAGTGGCTGAGGGGAGAGAGAGAGAGAATTAAGGGCCAGGTGGGTGTGGGTGATATTGTTGTGGGCTGCCTATTAACAGGCCACCAGATCAGGAAAAGGAAGTCAGTGAGGCCTTCTACAGGCAGCTGAGAGCAGCCTCGAGAGTACAGCCCTTAGTTATTGTGGGGGATTTTAACTACCCTGATATTTGCTGGAGGGCCCACTCAGCCAGCCAGTCACAGTCCAAGAAGTTTCTCCATTGCATTGATGACAACTTTCTGATGCAAATGATGGATGAGCCAACTAGGAGAGTAGCTGCTGGATCTTATCCTCGCTAACAAGGAGGGTCTGTTTGAAGCTGTGAAGGTTGAGGCCAGCCTTTGTTGCAGCAGCCATGAGATGGTGGAGTCCAGGCTCTCTTGTGGCAAGAACAGGATAGCAAGCAGAATCACAGCTTTGGACTTCAGTAGACACAACTTTGGCCTTTTCAGGCAGTTAGTAGGGGAAATCCCATGGGACAGGGTAGTGGAAGGTAAGGGGGCCCAAGAGAGCTGGTTAGCATTCAAGGAGTGCTTCTTCCAAGCTCAAGATGAGAGCATCCCAAGAGGTAGAAAGTCAAGAAAGGGAGCCAAGAGACCTGCCTGGTTAGACAGGGAACTGCTGGTCAAACTCAAGTGGAAGAGGGGAATCTACAGATCATGGAAGGAGAGACTTGTTGTTTTTCAGCTTGGTGAAGAGAAGGCTCAGGGGACACTTTATATTAACTTATCAATACCAGAAGGGGGCCTACAGAAAGGTAGGGGTAGGACTTTTTAATAAGATATGTGATGGGAGGACTAGAAATAATGGAGGAAAATTGGAAGGGCGTAGATTCAGGCTAGATATAAGAAAAAAATTCTTTACAGTGAGCGTTTCACTACACTGGAATGGGTTGCCCAGAGAGGTTGTAGATGCCCCCTCTCTGGAGGTGTTTAAGACCAGGCTGGACAAGGCACTGAGCAGCCTGATCTAGTGGGAGGTGTCCCTGCCTATGGCAGGGGAGTTGGAACTTGATGATCTTTAAGGTCCCTTCCAACCTGAACTATTCTATGATTTTATGATTATATGACTGACCACTGTGGAGAAATGTAAGACTGTTTTCAGAGAATGTAGGGAGGCAACTAGTACAGCTAAGGCCTCCATAGAATTTTGAGGAGGGGTCACAGGCAACAGGAAGGGCTTCTTTAAATACATTGCAGGTTAAACTTGCACTAGAAGCAATGCGGGCCCACTGATGAATGAGGAGAGTGTTCTGGTGACTGAAGATACAAAGAAGGCAGAATTACTGAATGTCTATTTTGTTTCTGTTTATCCTGCTGGAGGCTGTCCTGAGGAGCATCACACACCTGAAACCCCAGAGGAAGTCAGGATAAAAGATTGATCCTTGATTGATGAGGACTGGGTTAGGGACCAGTTTAGCAATCTGAATGTTCACAGATCCATGAGTCCTGACAGGGTGCTCCCAAGGATGCTGAGGGAGCTGGCAGAAGTTATTGCTAGGCTGCTTTCCATCATCTTTGGTGAGCAGGAGAGGACTGGGGGAAAACAAATGTCACTCCATTGTCAAAAAGGACAAGAAGGAGGACCCAGATAACACTATATCGGTCAGCCTCACTTCCAACCCTGGAAGGTGATGGGGCAGCTTATTCTTTGTGCTGTCTCTAGGCACATCAAGGATAACCACGTCATTAGGGGCAGTCACCCCTAATTCACTAAGGGGAAGTCATGCTTGACCAACTTGATAACCTTTTAGGAAGACAAAACCTGGTAAAGCAGTGGATATGGTCTGTTTTGATTTCAGTAAAGTATTTGATACTGTCTCCCACAGCATCCTCATAGCTAAACTGAGGAAATGTGGCCTGGACAATTGGGCAGTGCGGTGGACTGTCAGCTGGCTGAAAGGAAGAAGCTAGAGAGTTGTGGTCAATGGGACAGAGTCCAGCTGAAGGCCTGTGTCTACTGGAGTCCCTTAAGGATCGGTACTGGGACCATTACTATTCAACATATTCATCAAGGACATCCATTGATAGGTCAAGGAAGGAACAATAGATAAAAGCTGGAATATAGGAAGTTCCACACAAATATGAGAAAAAACTTCTTAATGAATGAGGGTGACAGAAAAGTGGAACAGGCGGCCCAGAGAGGGTGTGGAGTTTCCTTCTCTGGAGACATTCAGAACCCACCTGGATACGTTCCTGTGTGACCTGATCTTGGTGTTCCTGCTGTGGCAGGGGGATTGAACTAGGTGGTCTTTTGAGGTTCCTTCCAATCCCTGACAGTCTATGATTCTTAGGATTATCAAATGTTAATTTCAGTTCTTAATTTTAATTCTTTGTGCTTTTACTATTTGATACTGTTTTCAAGCCGATAGTATCTGGCAGTATTGATGAGCTGAAGGCCTAACTGATGAGGCAAGGTTGTATGTCAGCCCAGTGTTGCTGAACAATGTGGGATAAACCTAATGAAATTGAGAAGATGCAAATTTAAGCTGGATATGATAATGGTCATAAATCTTTATTCCTCTGAAAAGGTCTCTTTATTGCTAGAATGATTCTGAAAATGACTATGATGGATGTGCCAAATTGATTAGCATATGAGTACATTGCATACATGAAATGTAGTGAGTTAGAAATGCACTTTAGATAAAAAAAATATGAAACCATGGCCAAAAAATTTTACATTCCAGCTGGGAGATGGTTAGGTCTCCCTTTTTTATGGTTTGGCAAAGAAATATACCAATTACTATGCCATTTTGCTGCTTATTCATTCTGTTTGCAAAACAGAAGCTGGCTGGTGGTTGCACTATTGATTAAAATTGCTGAAAGACTGGACTCCCCTACGTTTTGGGACAGGCAGAAAATGGAAGAAAGGCAGTTTTGGGGACAGCACATAATGTGTTCACATGCAGGATTCAGTACATGATTCAGGAATTGTGAAACTATGAATGACAGGATATGGAGGGGCAAATGGAAGTGAGATGCTCAGTTGTGTGTAATGCTATGAAAAACTTTGAGACATTCATTCTCTGTTAGAACTTGGGAGTGAGTTGTTGCTTCTCAGCTCACTGCTGGACTAACCTAGTGATTTATAGGTAATTTGTAATTGTCGGGATCAGATTTCATCTCCTTAATGCAGATATTTAAAAGGTCATTTTCTTGCTGGTGTTTTTTTCCTTTTCTTTTTACCATTAGACCTCCTGAAACAGCTATTTGTTCTTGAAGTGCACATTCTAAGATAACATCTGTGCCCTGCTCTTCATCAGCAATATCTTTGCATTCTGTTACTCTTTACCTCTGGCCATCGTCTCACAGCTCTCATCTTTTCTATTTCCTCTGCCACCAACTTTCCCAATTTTTTTGATTTCCTGAAGTTCTTGTGTGTTTCTTCAGTGAGTACTGTCTTTTGCAACCCAAAATGCTACGTCTACTCCAATAGAAATATAATAAACCTAGTCTCTCTGTAGTTCCTGATGCCTTGAAAGAATGTGGTAGGAGTTTAGAAGTTCCTGTAGCTAATGTTACATTAATTAGCCCTATTTAAAGTTTGTTTTAATTCATTCCTTTATACAAAGGAATTGGAGTTTGAGGTTCAGTTCCTTTTTTGATGGCATGCTGGAGTAGGGACTAGTTTAACAGAAAGGGAGTCCTACGAATTTAGCTGCTGGACAAGAAGACTGAATTTATTTCTGTAGAGTTGGGAACTTTGGAGAGCACTTGTTATTTTTTTAAATAAATAAGTGTATTATTTTTTGTTTTCTATAGGAGATTCCTTCACGCAGTTCCAATTTGCTGATGAGAAGGAATGGCTCAGAACAAGCATATGCCAAAAGCAGGTAACAGAATTTACATTTGCATCATTTTGTATGTAAACACCTGACATGGATCACCTGGCAGCTGTGATTTCAGCAACAAATTGTTTATTACAACAGTAGTCCTTTTTATTTGGTATATTTTTATTAATTTGTCCGTGATGCTGGAAGCTTTTGGATCCTGTCTAGTTTAAACTTGCCCTCCAAGATTACTAGGGGAATATCTAGATTTTTAGTTTATCTGTATGTGGATACTTTATGGTGCAGTAGAAAGGACTGAATCAGTAGAGTTTGCTGTTTTCAGTATCAGGATACTGGGAGGTGCAGTAATCTTTGCAGCTGTCTTCCTCACATAAGTCATCTGAATTACTGCAAGATAAATGCTTTTGTCTTCCAAGCATTTCTTAAAATTGCTCTTCTTGAGTGTTTATTGAAACATACATATGTATTCAAATATTAAAAGTTTGCTTTTTATTTTGTAAAATAATGGAATCTATTAAAACTGAAAAGGCAAGTTAAAATTGGGAAATAAAACCAAGTGCTAAATTTTTTAAAGCATTTTATGTTGTTCCATGGGATACAGTCTTTCAGTGACTATGTACTTTTAGTTCTTAGTTACTCCTGCTCCTAGTGTGCAGGATGACAGTATCCAGAATACTAATGTCTTCATAGTTTCTTCATATGCATGATTCATTTAGGTGATTTGAACACATTTCCTTATGTCTCAATGGCTAAAGCAATTAGGAGCATAGTGAAGTGTCACATTGACAGTGTATTTCACAAATACTCTGCTGGCTGCCAGTGATGAACCTGCACCGTTCTGGAGCCACTCAAACACTCACACTCCCTATGAAGTGTACCGTGGTGGGTACATTCTTCTGCCTTTGGCCCCAACAAACTGTATCATTTGTCCTGCCCCATCCAGTTTCTCTGTTTGAACTGTTTCCCTTTTTCCACAGTTCTTAAATCAGTTAGAAATAGTTCACTGCCCTAATCACTGTCACCTTTCTTTTGGTTTCTTATCTTACTCCAGAATCCTGGCCCATATGGTTCCACAGCATTATCCCATTTTCCACATTGTCTTTGGTCTTCATTATCTCCTTCTTTGCTCCCTCTTAAAAGCATTATTGAAAAGATTCCCCCCTTTAAAAGATGGAGAAGAATAAATATGGTGATGTAGCTTAGATCCTAAAACCACCAGGACTGCACACAAACCACATGGTTTCATTACTTAGAAAATAGTAGCAACCCATTAAAGAATTGTGATTTCCACTGCATAGAAAACTTCATAAATTAAAAAATGCTTGGATTGGAAAAGCCCTTATGTCATTGTCAAGTTACAGAGCTATTTCCTGCTTTGGATTTTCAAGGCACTGCCTAAGGAATATTTTATTTATACCTTGTATTTAAACCTTTGAGTGATTATTTGCATAATTCATGGTAATTTGGTCAAACTGCTTTGTACTCGTGTAATTTAAAACTAATAATTCTTGTATTTCATTAGATATTTTTCACATTTCTTTTAGGTGTTAAATAGGGGAATGTAATAGATGAATTATCAGTTCATCAATTATTTTAATACAAACATACAGTATGTTTAATTATATTTCAGTTATCTGCACTTTCTATTGACTGCCAGTCTTTGGTCCAATCCCTGAAAGGATTACCTCTGCACCTAAGATTGAATGTAGCTGCTGAACTTGTGCAGGTAATGCAGTGAATTTTTACAAGAAAATGCAAATATTTTTTGTGAAACAATCAGTGCAAGAATTTCTATTTATGTGTGAAGATCATGTTTAAAAGTAGTATGTGTTTCCTAAGTAAATACATTTATTGAAACTGGCAGGTCAAATGGCTTGTAATGCAGGATACCCTTCCATCAGCACTTTTTATACTCTTTTGGCATTAAACATGCTTTGATGTGCAGCACGTTGGATTTGAAGCCAGGTATTGGAATATTTCATGTGGAACTATTTGTATTATTTCTCTTTTTACTTCTCCTGTTGCAGCTGTTAAAATCTTGTGCCAGAGTTTTGAAAGTCTTCATGTTCTTTCCTGTTAATTATATTAATTGCGTTTTACTCTTTTACCTAGATAATACAGCATACTTGTTTATTCCATGCATCTGACTTACATCTAGCTAGAACAGGTAGAACTGTCAATCAAATGGGTGAAGAAAATGTTTATGTTCTGATGGGGGAAAAAAAAGGCAACAATGCTAGGAAAAAAAATTCCTTCAGACTGTGGAAAAAGAAAATATGTATGGGAGGGTAGAAGAACTAATGAGAATTAAACATAAAGCCACGAGTATTTAAAAAAAAATTAAAATTGATCAGCTCAAATAAGAAAAAAGAGAAACTACACAGAGTGAATTTGATTTCTGTGTGGAGCTGTGTGAAGTGCTTCTGTGACTGGCATGACATAACTATGCTTTCTCTTAGAGGAGCTGAAATATGGCTACAAATGCAATGTCTAAGGAAATTTGCTGCTTTCGTGTACAGAATTCTTGTCACAGTCTTTAATTTTTATCAGGGTTGTAAAGTGTGTGTAAAGGCATTTTCAGCTTCTCATTCTGACTGGTGGCCATCAGATACACAGCAGCGTTGCTAATGCCAGGGCATTTATATAAAAGTAGAACCTGTGTTTCGAAGCTATTTCTTGTTGCAGGATTAGATAATGTTTTGTAACTTGCTTTTAATTTTTAAAATATCTAGCTGTATAAACTTTGACTTTTGCTAAATGATAATCAGAGACTCATAATGTGGTTTACTTTCAAGACTGGAATTTTGGGGGGAAGGCTTGACATGGGATAATATTTCTAACCAAATTCTGACTTTCATCATTCAAAAACTCCTTCAGGAGGAATTTGTGCAAAAATGGAATTTGCTGATTTATCACACAGTTCATATCCCATAGTAAAGGATAATAGAAATTTTATTTTGTAGTGGCTTCTGCGAAAGTGTAAAAAGATAACTTTAGCTTGCTTTTACTTCTCTATAAAGTTCTGCTAAAATTCGTTGTATCTTCTGAAATATTCAAATGAAGACAGCATGAGTTACAATCCAAAGTAGACAGAAGAATAAAAAAACTGGATTAACCACTATAAAGACTCAAACTCTTTCTTGTACTCTTAGGAATCAACACCTGCAGAACTTCCACAGATGAAATCTAAAATTATTGAAGATGGCAAGAGGAGGGAGCTGCGGATACAGCAATCTCTGCCTCAAAGTGAAACAGTGTTGGTCTCGCATCTCCCTGGTGATGCTGTTCCTCCATTAGAGCCTGGAATTAAAAAGAGTGCTAGGACAAGCACAGCAGCACCATTCTGTAAAGCCCAGCCACTATCAAAGCAAGAGGCAGACCATTTGGATGAAGAACTAGATCTTCTCCTAAATCTAGATGCTCCCATTGTTACAGAAAAAAGACCTGTGTCAGATGCAATATCCTACAATGTATCAACTGAAGAAGATTTGAAAGGGAATTGTAAGGAAAATGGTAAGCTTTCTTATCTCCTCAGCATACTCAGTTTCCATTGTGCTCTGTTCTGGTGATGTTTTTGAACTCGTAATCAGCCAGTCACCAGTGCTGCTGTCATCATCTCTGCTGTACTGCATTTAATTTATCTGCTCTAACCCATTTGCTTCTTTTCAATTTTAACTTCCCACTGAAGCAGAGTTTCACAATTTTTAATCCATTTTAAATATTAGGAAAAATTATTCTGCAGATCAGCATTGATCTTCAACAGATTTTTATGTCTGTTCTTTTCACTTTTCTAGATCCTATAAACCTAGATACGCCTGAAGAGAAGAGTGTAGCACCACAGCAACAGCAGAGTACTTCTAAAAATATTACTGAGGAAGAGCTTGAAGAGTGGTTGGACAGCATGATTTCCTGAAGCTCAAATTTTCCTATATGAATAACTGAATAATAGCAAACATTAACCAGAAAGTTATCTCCTTGTTTTTTCCTTTATCTTTGTTCAGAATGGTAAAAGCCCGGTTGCTTTCACTGGCATACAAAATTCTATGGAACCAAAATTCATTTAACTAATTGAAAATTGTCTGAGACTAATATTCATAGAAAGGTTTGAAATTTTTTATGAAATTGGGATTTTCTTTGCTTAAGATTTAGGCTGCAGCATGCTAAAGAAAATGGTTATTTCAGCTTGTACTTGCGCTCTGAAGTCCTTAAAGCTATAGCTATAAATGAATAAATAATGAATAAATAAATAAATAAATGAATAATGAACAGGTGAGTTCCTAGTACCATCCTCAAGCGGTGTCTCTCTAGATAAATGAGAAAGACAGAATAGGTAATATTTGTTTTATAATACTTTATTGCAGTGAGCAGTTTCTAGAAGAAGAAAAGCATAAACCTAGCAGTTTCTACTTGCAGGTGACCACTGAGCAATGTTTCATTTTGGCCTAAGGTTTAAATGGTATTCATTTTGACACGGCTTATGTTGTTTTTAACAGCAGTATCTAATAAGCTGTTAGTGAAGGTAGAATATAAACAAACTTCCAGTGCAGTTTCATAGAGAAAGACAGGAAAGCACTACAAGTAATGGATCTGTTCATCAGGAACACTAACATAAATAAAAAGTTTGCATAGCCATGTCTATGAAGGTTTAAGGCACTTCATGTTTCAAGGTCTACAAAGTGTTTGAAAATGTTTTTAACTGCTTTTTAAAGCTTTTGAGGCTGTATCCTAATACGTTCACTAGCAAATACCAGGGGCAAAAACTGGACAGCAGTTAAAGTATTTTTTTTCTGAGGCATGGCCTCTGATGTTCAAGTTGTTAAATGTTGTGCAGTTAAGACACCGTTTAGCCCTTTCAGCTGTACTGCCAAACACTGAGTTAATGATGTGGTTAAAAGCCGTTACCATTTCAGATGGTGTTTGAACAGGAAGGCTTAATGTTTTCTAATGAAAGTTCTAACAGAAGACCTGTTTTGTATGTGGTAGATACATAGAGTCGATGAAATAGTGTCAAATTTTACATATGTTTTGAAGTTTAAAGACATTTAAAGCAAATACAAGCTCTGAAATTACACCATGAAAAAAATAAAGGGTTTTTTTTCTGTATTGGATCTTAATAGTTCATGAATAAATAATTTCTTTTGTGGTATTAACCAAGTTGATCCTCATACTGTTTCCGAAAGCAATCCCCTGCTGGAAAGAAATCCCAGCATCTTTCCTGGTACATCTTCCACACAAATGACTCCTGCAAAAAGGTAAAGAGGGTTTATTTTAAAACTGTGTAATTTAATCAGTCTAGCTATATCAGAACAAACCTGTACACTATCTGCAGATGTAAAATGGGGTTTAGTTTGCTTGCAAATCGCTGAAGTATAACATACATTTGTAGTGTTTGCATCACTGCTTCTTATTTGAGATAAGAAAATGGGATTTTATTATAACTTATTTATTTACATTTAGGGCCTAACAACTAAACGTGTATAACTATATGTGTATATTTAGACTATAAATATAGTAGCTCAACTACTGAACCTTTTGGAAATAAACTGTAATTTGTGAATTTCAGGGTTTCATTTCAGAAATACAATGACAGTAAGATAACGAGTAAGTGACTTGTGCCAGAGATCAGTGCTGGGTGGCACAGCACACTGCTGCAGCCCACCACCTCTCTTTTCATTAACCCTTTCTTTTTTTTTAACTGCCAGAAGACTCCCAGGGAGGATGGCATTATCTCCATTTCTTGGTGGTACATCAGTTCCATCTGGTGGTGTGCAGCTACAAGGCTGGAGAAAATAAAAGCATTGAAAATCTTAAGGAAAGTGATTAAGGTTTATTTCACTGTTTAATGGCCGGTATGCTCAGTTTCATCCTTGTTAATGAGATACATCAAAAAGAACCTGAAACAAGAACACGATGCAGGTAATAATGCAGAAATCTCTGCCTCTCCCAGACAGGGTTATGTTATGGAGATTATGCCAACTGGCAGAGTAATGCTATTTCTTGGAGTCTAAAGTGCTTATGTTAAAGGAGAAAATAATTCCTCCAGCAATTCTTTGGACCTGCTGATAGATGTAGTGCTGTAGCAGTAGGAAACATGGTTTAGCACTTTCTTCATGTCAGTGCTTGGAACAATACCTAAGTAAGGCATAAGCCAAATCCAACACCCCACCTTGGAAGAGGCTACTAGGGATGCAGATGGAATTGTAACAAATACACAGTTGAACCAAGATTTCCAAACACTGATGCTCTTAAGCAGAGCCCAGCTGTCTCAGAAACCTGTGCTCACTCCAATGGAGCAAGCTTGAACTAATTAGGCTGTAGGGTGCTGACAAAGGTCTGTCTATAATAACCCAACCTCTGGTTAGACCCTCGATAATTTGGAATTAAAATTGATATGTATTTTCACTGTAAAGAAAGAAGTGCATACTGACTATAACATTTTTGTAATGAAAGGTAAATTATTTAGAAAGATTGATCTCTATATATTCTAATATTAAAGAACTGGCTATTTTAAACTTATTGTGAATTGCAGGTCCCAAGTAAGGAAGTCAACATAGTACAAAAAGCTCAGAGGTTATAGAGTGGTAAAACTATGGATATTAATGGAAATTTAGCTCACAAAAGTAATGTGCATTGATTTTTGCAGTGTCAGCTGCTGTGCAAGAAATGATGCAACCTTCACTCCCAAAGGCATGTGGTTTTTTTTTTAAATTTCAAAAGTTCCAATGCAGCATTCCAAAGCAAGATAGCAGCAGTTCAGGTCTTTTGTTTCCACTGATACAGGGCTCATATAATTATCATGGTTATATCATACTTAACTAATGCCACCTCATAAACTCAAAATATCCTCTTTTGGTTTGTTCTTTATTTTCTAATGAAGGTTGAAGATCAGTGTTTGGCAGTCTGGGCAAGAGTCTAAACACGCACAGCTCCTGCTTGCTTTGAGCTTTTGGAAAGCTGCACAATCAGTAAAGAGTTACAGGATACTTACAGATAGTTTGCCAGGTTGTGTTCTTGCAAAGTGTGTGTTTCAAAACCATGTGGGGTTGTGTCAAAGTAGTCATTGCCAATTCCACAAATGAAACATTTGGTCTGGAAACACAAGTGGGTAGAAATGAAATTTAACACAGAGATGCTATTTTAACTGATAATGTTCTATGTCAGCAAGAGTAATGAAAAATGTTTTGTGTATTCATACCTCCATATCTTCTCTCACTTGCTCTTGCTGGTCTCTTAATTCACCAAAAGCATCAATAATCAGACCTGTTTCAAATGGGAAAGCAAAAGACTTTTGTAATTGTCAACATTCATGTTTCAAGTAAAGTCTATCAGACATTCTCCACTGTCTTGGTAGTTTAGTGCACTTATATCTAGGCTGAACGATTCAACTTACGATCTGTCACTTTCCAGAAACCCCAGTCCCAGTAAGAATTCCTCTTGCATAGAAGTACAATCTTGAGAGTGGAAAGGCTTTTCTGTACTTATATTTTGGTCATTTTAAGCTTATGTAATCTCATCTTTTTTGTACCCATAAACAAATTTAATTTTCTTTCTCCTTCTCATGGAACTCTCAAAATCCTACTTTTGTTCAAGAAGGATGATTCTGTTCTCCCTGGTCCCCTAGACAGTTTGTGATTCTGCCTCACATCTTATGCATTATTCTTCCAACATATTTGACAATAGACCTGGCTCATTTTAGAGACTGAGACAATCATATCTGCTTCTCACAACAGACAAATAATATCTTTAATTTGCCACCAGCCTGACATAAAATAGTAGTTTTTCCTAATAGTTTTAGGTCAATTTACACAATAAGTATTGAACACTGACAGCTACTCTTTCTCTGTAAACTGCAACTGCAAAGCAATTATAACTGCTTATCATCCTTTACAGGAAGGAGGCAATAAGTATGTGGCCTGGGTGACTTTCTCCATGTCATTTTCTCCGTTCCCCAGCCCAATGTGGTATTTCCAGACTAAAGGTGTGAAGAGTGTCTATAGCAAGTCTCTCCAAGTTTGAATGGTTTTATGGGAAGAAGAGGGATCCTGCACAAGCTGTGTCATCACTGAGTAGTTATCAAAGTGTTCATGAACATCATAACCCAGATAAGTAATACTTTCTTGTGCGTAGTACTTGGAACAATGCATTATCTAAAGTTACTGTTTTCAAAATTAGTGATTTTACCAGCTGAAAAATACATCTCCATAACAGAGAGTATGGAGAGTTTGAGGCTAAATTTGCCTCAAACAAATGGGGTTTAAATATATTGCAGAAATTAAGTAAACTACATTCTAAGTCTGTGCTAAGGTACATGACGGTACCTTGAATAATGGCCAGTAGGATAACGATGACAAAGAAGAAAAATGTGATGTCAAAGACAATTCGATACATTTCATAAGGATCTCCAGCAGGATCCTCAATTTCATCTCCAATGCCACCACCAGCTCTTACACCCACATACATGTGGAAGAGGTAACACTAAAAAAGAGAGAGGAAAATTACCGATATATTAACTATGGATTACTCTGTTCATTAGTTTTCTTTTTAAAAAATGGTTCTGCTCTATTAATCTTCTTCATGAATTAACAAAGAACCCAGTATCATTCCTCACATATCACACACACATCCTCAAGTGCGCTTACTAAGAGGGGAAGGCAGCATCAGTGGGAGAATATTTGGGGGGCATTTTTTTAGTATTTGTTACTGTATTCAACTATATTCTACACCTTGTATTAATTCTTAAAGTTCTAACTCTCTCTGATTAAGCAAGGGATAACTTTTAAAGACTTGCACTGCACTTTAGAAATACTGGCTAAAACCAGTGCTAGTCCACAACAGGTAGATCTCTCTGGGTCTAGGCAGTTCTAGATAATTTAGTTTTGCAACTGTGGATGTCTTTTTTATTAATGTTAATGACGGATGACCTGGGAAACATAGACAATGTTCAGTCTGCAGAAGAAATCAATTCACAAAAAATTGTCTGTGTGTAATTTTTTTGATATTTTAAGTTTTTATGGAAAAATATTTTAAAAATATGGGTATTGGTTTTTATAAACAGTGCTAATAGCACAATATACTCCTATACTAAAGTAAGGATATGAAGAGCTTGCACACCTGCAAAAACTGGAAAGAAATTTGATGTATTTGTGCTGCAACAATACCGCTTCTTTCCACTGTTTATTATATGCTTTAAGAGTTTGCTGTCTACACATGCAAGAGTTGCATGAATTCACATTCTGTATTTTTCTCCTATGCTAGCGAGGCATCAATCTACTGCTGAGTTTAGACCACTGAAGAATGCAGAGGGAATTTCAAGATCATTCCCACTTTCAAAATGACAAAATGACAAAAGAGAACCAGGGATTTAATAGTAAAAGCATCCCCCCTTGCCTAGTGTTAAATCTGAAGTATCCCTTCAAAAACTGAGGATGAAATTTGAAGCCTGCTAGTGATATTTTAGTTACCGTCATCATGTCATCACATTTCATATCTGGTTCATCTTCATCTTCGCTTTTGTTGTAGAATTTACGGAAGAAGTTGAATGCCACAACAGTGTAAAGATACACCACTACAGCCAGGAGCCCCACAGTAAGCACAAGCTGTGTATGGAGACACAATATGAAAGTAGGTTTCAGTTTCATTCTGTTAATTGCCTTAAGTACTGAAATGTATTTCTTTGTTCCTTTCTCAGCAAGGAAACTAAAGATGGTAGTTAGGAAAGTTTTGAGGTCTCCCTGTTGCTTGAATCAGTGTAGATGTCCTATTTTACCTGGCTTACCAGTGAAAATCTAAGGGGAAAATGGCATCAAGAAACTTGTTTCCACCTTGCTGAGCTATACGCATACAATCTTTAAATCACTGAGGCAACGTTTTTTCACTGTTTAAAACTTAAATTCTAGAAAATTGAAAAACTGGCTATACAGATGGAATGAAATGTTGGAAACAAACCCGTTAAATTCATTCAATACGTACTTGGCACTTCTTATAACTTATAGCAGTCTAGTTTTTGTTCCAGACCTGGTTAGCAAAGCTGTCAGTAAAGTGGATAAAATGTTTTTTAGGTAACCACAGGTAATTTTTCAGTTCCTGCTTTTAACCAAATAAAATCCTTAGAGAAAAAGTTTAGCAGTTAATGAGACTGAAGTCTATCTTTTGTTAGAGCTGGCATCAGAGGACTCAGCTCTAGAGGAGAATTACTGAAGGCTACATATTTTTAAAAGTGCGACAATTGGTATTACTCTTTTAAAAGAAGCACAAAACTACTGAACAATGAGCTGACTGTCAGTTTATCACTTTCTGCTGAGCTATCAAAGTGCGCACAGCAACTGAAAAATCTACAGCATCTTTCAACGTCTATATCAAATAGCAAGAAAGGATTAGGAAAAGCTAAGCTTCAGTTTTTAAGAATGGCAACAAAAAGCAGGGGTCCTGAGCTGAAACAGTTTTCTCAACTGAGTAGTCCTCATATGTGCTATTTTAGAAACCTCCTTTTCAAATAAAAGTGAAGAAACTTCCATTGGTCAATTTCAGCTGGAAGAAAGGATTAAGCAAAGAGGAAGGATTTAGCCAAGTTAAGCTGAGGTGATATTCCTGGGCTTCTTCCAGAACATTCTGTGGTTGAAAATGTTTTGACAAGTCTAATGGGGCACAAGAGTGGGCTTACAATCTATGTTACTGCATTTAAGAATGAATGGAATGGATATGTTTGAAGTTAAACACAGGTTAAAAAGTGTGCTAGTGAAGAGCTTGTTTGTGTTGGTGTGCTAGCTAGGAACATGGAGTGTTTAGAGATCAGAGTACAATCTCTTGCGTGAGTTTCAACAATAAGTTTTGTAAATAGAGTTTATCAATCTGATCTTTACATGATCAAAGAGGATGTGAGGGGATGCTGGGGGCAGGCTGAGGCAGTGTTGAGGGAGCAACGGAGCCTTCTGGTTCATTGAGAGGGACCAGCAGCAGCCCCCTCCAGGGCAGGGGTTCCCAGAGCTCCCACATCAGCTTCTGTGTTAGGGGTCAGTGGGAGGAGGATTCACGGTGCACGCATAGCCTGGCTGTTGCCTCAAGAGGACAGCCACTGCAGTTGGTCCATCCCTTTGGAGGGCTGCAAGGTTATCCCCCGTCATTGTCCATGTTCACATGGCAGGAAGGTTGTAATAAGATAATCTGTAAGGTCCCTTCCAACCCATTCTATGATGAAGTGATATATAAATGTATTCCACTGTGCAGAAAGCCCACACCACCCATTCTTACTGGCTAAGGATTGAAATCTCAGCACCCAAAAGACGATTAATGGAGGTATTCTGAATCCTTGTTAGTTATCCCCAATCAGTTCATCACAGAGTTCAGAAGCAGCTCTGGTTAGGTCATAATTCATATTCTTGCACTTCTCTGTTGGTACAAAACTTCTTTACCTGTCAACACTCAACATGTATTAAATGTGCTGCAGATAACACAATGGGAGGATCTATTCTTTAATCCAGTTTTGATCAAAATTGATTGTAATCCAGTATTTCCCAGGTATCACACAAATTTTCCCAGAACTGTTGCAAAACACATTAGTTTCCACACGTTTGCATGTGGCACTAACCTGCTTGCCGTTGTGAGTGACTGAAGACAAAATGGTTCGCAGTGTCTTGAAGCCCATGGCAATATCCAGCAGATGAGCAGCAAAGAAGAAGTTGTTGTAGTGGCCAAGGATAGACATAGTTGTGTACCAGGCTAAGTACAAAAATGACTATAGAGGAAGTGAAAAGTGGCAGAATGTTAGTGGGTACTAATGCAGGTTATTTGATCCAAAATATGGCTTTCTTTTAGTCACTCAAGTTACAAAATAGGGCAATACTTTAATGATGTGATTCGAGTTGCAGCCTGAATGAAATACCTCGATTTCATGAGTTCAAAAAAGACTCTTACTCTCTCTTATCATCTCCACAGTTCATTTAATGTTTATTGCTTAGGTATGCTAGTGCAACTTCTATCTTTGCATACTACAAACATACTTAATTCTCATATAAAATTTCCAAAATGCTGATGTTGTAGTAATGATGAGGAGGTGCATATTGCCTTTTAGAATAAAACTTAAAATTCCAATATAAATTAAAGCTTCAACCCAAGACAGATAAACTGTTTTGACATGGCTCTGTAATACAATAGTATTTGTATCTGTTTGTTCAAAATAAAATCAGATGGTGGAAGAGACAAGATCATGTTTAGAGTAAATCAAAGCAAATTCTTCTAGGCTTGCATACTCACATTATCAGTGAAAACAACTCCAAGCTTCCAAATGTGGTACTTGGTATCAATGGAACTTAGCCTAGGAAATAAAAAATTTTTTTTGATGTATCGATGTCAAAATTCAATATTGAGTTCTGTAAGTATAAATAAACTAGGTTTGGCACTTCCCATTTCTTTGCTGGAAATGGTGGTAAGAGATTAGCTGGTTGTTTTTTTGATTGATGTAGGTGCTTTATTTTAACTCTCAGCACCCATACACCCATTCTGAACCACTGAACTGTGTGGAACAGTTTCCCAACTACATCTATTAGCATTAACTCGTGATTTTTTTTTTCTTTTTTTTTTTTTCTTTTATTATGCAAATATGTTTTACAACAAACAAAAAGCTTTTTTATTTTACTTCCACACTATAAAGATTTCTTCCTTTAATTTTTCCATGTTGAGGAAAACATCACCACAGTTTTAATATAAATTCTTTTTTTAATCTTTGATGGTAACATTATGCCAACATGCAATTTGTCTGTGAAGTTCAGAGGTCATACCATGATACAAGAGATGCCTCTTCTGGTTCACTCTCTTCCACTGGACTAAAGTCAAGGGCATTCTTGTCCAAACCCAAAAGTTCTGCTATGCGCTCTGCTCCATATAAGTCTCCATACTTATTAATAACCTAAAAATGGAAGAAGAAAAACTTTTGCTCAGAGAAAGACCTTGATGATATTTTGACTCGACTTTAAGCTACTAGCTGTCAGAAAAGTTTTTTTCAAAGTGCCTTTCACAATTAACACGACTAGAACAGACAGAACTCCCAGGAATCCAGGCAGGGGTAAGCATAAAAAAGAAAACCAGAAATATTAAAGGCTATTATCTGAAAGCTTATGTATAATTTGCCATCATTAAAGATGGCATGTTTTTCTTTTTTTAGGGGGATGAGGGGGCTTTGTATCCTAAAGATGACAATGACTGTAAATTAGCCCTGCACGGCTGATTGACAGCACCGAGTTATTTTGAATGCCTGAGTCTAGGAAGGAAACCACAGCCTTCTGTCTTCCTCCTTCCTCCTGCCTACACTGCAGCTGCCTCTTCGCTGAGACATTTACCACAATGACTTCCATAGAATACATTTCAGTTCTCTATTGTTTGTATATTTATGTATATAGAAGAATGTTACACATTGATATTTGAATTAACAGAACAGTAGATTATTGCTATGACTGACATAATAGAAGTCAAAAAACCTTACCTTTCGTTTCACAAATTTGTCCCAGTAATTGTTAGGAAAGGACCTACGTAGATAAAGCAAAGTCAAACTTGTTGGAGGAAAGAAAAAGCAAACAAAAAAATGGAAAAAAAAGCGTTCCTAATCCATGCAAATTCTGCTACAATTTCATTCCCTCACACACTGCACTTTGAACAATTTATTTTCACATTGACAGCAGCTATCCATGGTCATCATTTGCTGCAATATCATCTTTTAATTTGTCACATCTACAAATATAATTGGTTAATAAAGAAAAGCAGGCTAAATATTGTAATCTAATGGACCTAATAACTCAAATAATATAAAAATTACTATCCTGCTATTATTATCTCCTAAATAATACTTTTAATTTCTCCAAGCCATAAAATCAATATAAACAATGATTTTTAGGGGAAAATAGAGGCAACTTGTATAAATATTTTTTGACTTCACTTGATTACATTTCAAATGGAAGCTTAATGCTTGGGAACCAGTGAACACTGACAACAAAAAATTGAATTTCAAAAAATTTAGAAAAACCCCAAACCCAAATCAGAAAATGGTAAAGGTCATTTTCCAAGAACAGAGGCTTGTGGTAATCTTCTGAAATGGGTCACATTATTGTTACTGGATCTGAGATTCTAAATCAAGTCAATGTAAAAAAAATGCTTAATTATAAAGTTGCAAGACAGTGCAGCTAAGGAGCATTTTGCATCATATTCCTCATGCCCACATTGATAATTAATAGAAAAGCTATTGTGTATACAGAAGAGAAACAAATGAAGAAGTAAATTTAAATACTGAAAATGTGGCAGAGTATCATTTATTGAAGGGGTATCTTTTATTGAAAATTCACTGCTTTTTTTTGAGTAGTGATGCTTCAGCAGGCAAAGTTTTATTCTGGGAGGAGATCTTGCAACAGACAATAGAAAATACGTGAGCTTTGACCTGACGGAAAAAAGATAATGTTCTCTCTTATCAGTGACATTACCATGATCTTTGTAAAAACTAATGGTTTTTAACTGTCCTGTGAACATTAACACCCAGGAATTCCTCATTCTGATGATTTTACTGTATAGAATGTCAGTTTAGAACAATGCCAATCAGCAGGCAACATTACAAAATTTAGAGGTTTTTCTATCCAGATTTCCTGGATTGGAAAAATGTGAAGGAAGGTACATAAGAAAAATAACTACTTAGACTAAAGAATATTTTTAGTAAAATTAAGTGAGTGTTAACATCAGAAGACTGGGATTGCAGAAGATATTTCTCCTGGGATCTGAGGCTAACTTCCTAACTTCAATTAAGTGCTCAATTTTAAAATTTAGTGCGTTGAATTTCAATTCCTCTATAAAATGCAAATAGCTCCTGATATTATATGCTGATCTAATGATCTGCATTACTTATTTCCTTGACTTCTTAGACTTTTAAGACAAGTATGTCTCTAATGTAGCCAGCCAGCTCGTGTCTATCTTTTACCATAGACATCTAACAGTGCTGTGTTTATCAGAGTATCACTTGCCTCTTAATTAACTTTCATTTTTTGTTAACAGAAAGCATATTTCTGTCTGTATGCACCACTGAGTGCCCTCCATCAGTATTAGAACCTTTACTAAACCTTGCAAGTAGGTTCACATCAAGAGGGAGGAATTAGTCTGCTTAAGTCAACTTCAGTAGGTAGTACCACATGCTGAGAACAGGCTGTACAGCCTGTCTTTTGGGAGAAGATAACTATGTATCTTATTAATTCATGCATGTTTTTGCTGAGGGTAAGCTCACTGTCAACAGCTTGCTGTCAACAGTTAAAGAAACATTTTGGGAATCAAACAAGGTCTCTGGTTTCCCAATTACATTCCACTGTAACTTTAATAATATTTGCTATCTTTCTAACTCGGAAGGAAAATTCTTTAAATTCATGTGTAAGAAAACAAAGCTTTCAAGAAGTGATTTTTTAGACACTCCAATTTTAATGGATGTACATTTGATAGTAATGTGAAAGCTAAATAGGGTTCTATTTATAATACAAAAACATTTGGCATAACTGCTAAGGTATTTTGCCTATTTGGAAGCATTGTGACACTCAGATTCATTTAATTATTACTTATGCTGAATAGTAATTTATATCAAATAACTTTTAACTCATGCCTGCATATCCTACACAAAACTATTTTATGACTTCTAATTATTATTTTACAAGTATTTAAGAAGTATTCTTTTACAGTTGAACTGTGTCTTTCAGTTATGATAATATTAGGGAAGGACAGAAATCTAGTACCAAAATGTGGTACTATTTGTTTTGAAAGAATAAATTCTGAAAAAATAGCCTGTGACTGATACTTTTCTTTGTCTTGCCTACACATGTATCATTCACTCAACAACAGCAGGTGAGTTTCCTAGAATCAGTTTTTGACTGCTACAGTATTTGCAAGTGTGTATGGCTTGACAGTAATTCCTGTCAGTTCACTCAAATACTAGGATTGCTATTTTACACTACATTATATTCTCTGTCATATATTAAATCTGCTAGCAAAAGTGAGAAAAGCAGGAGAATACTGCTATCCAATATGAATGTGAACTGGAGTCACCGAAAAGGATGGAAGTTACCATTTTAAAACTTTCTTAATAGTGAATTACATGCAAGGTCTTGCAGAGAGCTTTGTGAGGTGAGAAGCACAATTCTTACAAACACTACAAAAAGGAATAAGAGGTGAAATATGAATCATATTATAGTAGTTATTGCATACAAAGGTAATACAGGATTTCACATCTGGATCTACTATTGAAGTATGCAAAGTAAGATGAAAAATACCTTTCTTTCAGATGAGCTAGGGGGCAGGTGGACAGGGAAGATTCTAGATCAGTGGCTTACGGATCTATAATATTTATAAATAGTTTATATGCGGCCATTTAATTTTACATACGGAGTATTTATAACCAGGCGATCCCACTGTCCTTTTATATCATCTTCAGATGGTTGTTCAGTTATGTATAATCCATCAAATTCCAGCTTTCTAGCCACCTCCTTTTCTCTCTTGAATACAACCAGAGGGACCTATAAAAGTTCCAGTGGACATCTTTGTCAAGGTTCATATATTTTTAGAATTTGTGATATCTACTGACAGTATTACATGCTTTTTGTAATGCTGTGTAAGACCAAACATCACACCAGCACATTTCACAAGCAGGCTGAGGTAGTCAAGGCCACCCTTGCAACTTCTATTACTGAGTATACAAGAATATCCCTTTGGTCCATTCAGGTCAGCAGTCCCAGTGCTGCCCTCTCCCAACTTCTTGTCCCATCACAGTGTACTCACTAGGGGATGCCCAGAGTGGGAAAAGGGAAGAGTAAACCTTCACATTATTGCTGAACAGTGCTTGCACAATCAATATGTGAGTGATTTAACAGTTTTAATTCTATTTTAACCACAAATCTAAAACACATACACTGCTATGAAGAAAGTGAACTTCATCTATGCCAAACATGAGGAAAACATCCACAAACAGAATAGTGACTATTTGTAAACAAGTAGGTACAAACTGGTATTCCAGTATTAGCTCCAGAATTCACCATGAGATATAGCCAATGTTCTTTAACAAGTAACAGATCAGCAGTAAGATTCGGAACTTGCCTTTAAGCAGTAGTATCCAATCACACAGACAAAGGAGATGATAGTATGAATAACTGCCAATGCTCTGAGAGCAGGTGCCATGTAACCTGTACTTTCTTCTAAAACAAAAAAAACCATGCCCTCCTCTTCTTCCTCTTCATCAAATGAGTTCCAGAGATTAGAGTCTTCCTCCACTTCATCAAGTGGCTCTTCTGTTACCTGAGAGAAATTCAAGCACATGGAAAATACCCAATAAACTTAAAAGCTTTTCCTTTACTGTAATGGCAAATGATGTTTGCAGATCCTGCTTGTGGGGAAAAATAGAACATTAGCTTCGAAAAGGAATGGTGTTAATTTCCTTCATTTTTACAAGCTCAGATATACAGAATTCATGAACAGAACAGGTTTAATATCACAAGTATTAGTTACAAAATACTTCATATCTAAATGCTTTATTTCATGTTTGAAGGGCTTGTAATAATGATTTAATTAAGACTTGAATTCATCATAAAACATTCCTCTGGAAGTTACCAAAAATACATAAAGAACAATACATAGTCTTACCTTGTAGAAAAGAAGAATAAAGTTGATAGCAAATGCAACAAATAGAGCAAGAAACCGTAAGTTATAAAAATTTCTTGCCAAGTAGTGCTGAAAGTAAAAAAAATTAAAATAAAATTAGACACGGCCTTTAGCTAATGTCAAGATCAGAAAAGTAGGTGGAGATATTTCTAAGAACATAAGTACAGAATGTTACTGCCTTGACACCCCAGTTACAATGAGTATGGGCATTTCTGAGCAGCCCATTCTTCCATTGCATGGTAAACAGGATTAAAAATGATGGGTTTAAAATCTCAGCACAAAAAACTGGAACAGTTTTCAGTTTCCAGAAGTCTGGAAAAATGAAAGAAGAATATGGGAATAAACTACTTGTGAAGTTTAAGACATAAGAAAGAAATTCTTTACAGTAAGGGTAGTGAAACATTGGAACAAGTTGGCCAGAGAGGTTGTGGATTCCCTCTCTCAGGAGGTGTTTAAGGCCAGGCTGGAAAAGGCACTGAGCAGCCTGATCTAGTGGGAGGTGTCCCTGCCTATGGCAGGGGTTTTGGAACTTGATGATCTGTAAGGTCCCTTCCCACCCGAACTATTTTATGATCATGTGATGGTTTGAAGAACAAATAAAAATCTTTTAGAGAATAGAATGTCAGTTTCTAAAAATTAGGGAAAATAGGAGGCTCCTAACATGAGGCTCAGGAATTTAATAAGGAAAAACTGCATTTACAGCCAGTCATTTGAAAAGTCATGCCAACATTCCTTTTATGATGGATTTTCTCCATCCAAAATCTATATTCTATATTGCATAAATAGTATTCTATACTATTCTATATAGTAGTATTCTATATTGCATAAATAAAGTCCAATGATCAAAAGAATTCACAAAAAACTTACAAGCATTTTTGTTTGATAAATTTCCAAAGCTTTGAAGAAATTAGCCATAACAGCCTCTGGTTTCTCAATTTTTTGTCCATGCCTTCTCTTCTTCTTCTTAGTTTTTCCTTCTTCTGCCTGCTCAGTTTGTACTTCCTTTGCTTTATCTTGTTTCTCACCATCTTCCATGCTAGAAGAAAGGTTATTGAAACAAAAATAAGTAGCCAAACTTCTGTATTGTAAATTAAGGATCCTAATTCAGAAAGTTTGGCTTTGAAAGTTAATTTTATGCCTGGGAGAAAAAATTATTGTAAGTATAAGATCTGAGGTAGACAGCAAACTCAGAGCAGAGAAAAGTCACCTTAGTTTCAAGTGACAGGCAAGAACAGGGTTGTTGAGGGGAGACTGAAAGGGGGAAAAGGCAAAAATCACTTGTGTGGTTTTTGCAAACCAAGAAAACGTATTCAGTAGAAGCAGCATAAAAATTCTTAGAGTTCAGTCATGTATCAAAGAAGACAAACAAAGCTTTTGGAATTTGTTACACAGTATCATAATTGAATCGCAGTATCATAAGTTGAATTCATTTCAGCCAGGAAGTTTGCTTCAGAGGGATGCACAGGTCATGGCAATCATCCCTCCTGCATCATCAGACAGAAAATTACATATCAAGACTGTATGTAGTTGTAGGGGAATTTAGTTACTAAACTGAAAAATCAAGAATTACGTAAAATAACTTACTCTGCCTTCTCAGCTTCTGCTTTTCTTTCAGCTTCTTTTGCAATTTCAGATAGCTGCAAAGAGTATTTTATTTGTCAAAATGCATCCATTCAAATAAAATTTTGGTAACTTTAATTACAGTTTTCTAAGAAATAAAATAATTACCATACTATTTTTTTGAGAAAAAAAAATCTATGCAACTATCAGCTATTACAAAAATCAACTACTGTGTCAAGATCAGCTGATGCAATTGAAAACATAAAATTTAAATTACTTTTACTTACCCAAGATTTTCTTCAACCTGTTTGGTTGATGGTTCATTAAACCTTTACTGGCACACCTCATAACCATCTAAGTATGTGTTGACAACATTCCTTTGAGATAAGGAAAAACCAATATACAATTTTACAGCTGGCTGGCTGCAGCAAATGAGCTGGGACCTCGATTTCAAACACCTTTAGGCTCAGTGTTGCAAGACCAAATTGAGCTCATTTCAATTGCAGTTTGAGTATCTGAGCTTCACTGGAAATTGAAGAGATGTATGCTTCAAAGTCCTAGATTCTAAAAGGAATCTAAAGTGCCTAAATCTATTGCCATTCACTTTGGCTAACACCTGCTCTTAACCCTTTAACCTCATCTATATTCTTTTAAAGCTCTAAAATGCTAATTGCCTGCTGGTGTATTCTCTACATTTCTGATTAATACATTAATTCAATTACCTAAACTTTCCCCCTGGTATTCATATGGATGCTTCTCCCTTGTGCCCAAGTGGTAAAATTCAATGAAAGAATTTAATAAATTGCACTTGTTCAGTTTGCTTTTTTTCTTCTTATTTGTTGACCAATCTTTTCATTGAACTGATACTTCTGTAGAACTCTTTATATATTTCCAGGATTTCATATCCCAGCAGTAACAATGAGCTCAAAATCCAGTATTTTACATGTAAAATTATAATTTTTCTCCCCTGAACATCACTTTGTAGATTTTCATCTGCAATTAGGTCCTTATTTTACTGACAGGAATAACTTAGATTTATCAGCAAATGCTGTTAGGTCTCCACTCACTTCTGGTCTGTAAGTTATTGCATTTTCTCTGTCTCTATGGTAGTGTCATTGAGCCTGTCAGTATACAATTGCTTTCCAGGAGAGATTAATTTCTGTTTCTGTACATTTGTGCCTGTTTTATTATTGTTCAAATTATCAGTAACTCCAATTTACTATAGTGAATTATAAACACGCCAAGCTAATGTTTCTGTCATGTAAAATTCTCCTGTTTTGTTGTTTTTAAAAGAGTGCAGATTGTAAAGGATCTTCTCATTGAGTTAACTGCAAAATAATTCAGGTACTAACAGAAAGTTCAGTAATATATCTGTATGATTATTACAGCAAAGAAATTCAAAATCTCTTTAACATACCTGCACTCCTCCTTTTTTCTTACGAACTGTGTTTTCCAGGGATGACTGTATATCAGTAGCCAGCATTTCTGCAATATCTCCAAGTCCAGCATCATGACCATGTTTTGAGCCACCTTCTTTCTTTGTAGGAATGCCAAAAATGTCTGAGATTATGTCAGTTTCTCCCTTATCACCTTTCACAAACTGCACAAGTTCAGCTCTGATGCTGTGCTCAACACCTTCAACTTTTTCTGCTTCTATAACATCATCATGGATCCCAAATTGTGTTGGGTCAGGCATGTCCCCCAATATTTTAGTAACTTTAATGTTTTTGGCTCCTTCAACCAGGCCACCCCCAAATACAGTGCTCCAGAGAATCTGGAAAATTCCCCATACCATAGAAAAGAACAGCTGGAACATCCCTACAAATAGAATCCAAAAAAAGGAGAAAAACACTTTCACCATCTCTTTCACTGTCATCTTTCTCACTTTCCTGTATTGCTTCCTCAGGTTCTTCACTGTGATAATTTTAAAAAAGTTGGCAACATTCTTCTTCACTGCAATAGAGGCCATTGCAAAAGCTGAAGCAGACTCCAGGGACTTTTCTTCCTCCTCACCATCTCCAATATCCACTACATAACAAGGCTCTTCTTCCTCCTCTTCCTCAGGCCTCTCAGATGAATCTGTTTCAGAGATCTGGGATGCTAACTGCATTTCAAAGATCGTGTCTTCGCAAAAATTCACAAAAAGTTCCATTTTTTCTTGTTCTCCACCTTCATTTACAACATCGAATATGAACTGCCTTTTGGATTCCTTCACCTGTGGCTTCTCCCACTGCATTCTACTGGATTCACTGATTTCAAAGTAAACTCTTTCTATTTTTTTGGCTCCCCCCATGATTTCAATACGGCCAAGGTATGGTTCAAAGTAATTAAGAACACTTTCTGCGGGTTCAAGTAAGGTCTGCAGGCGTGAATCATTAGGCATGTGCTCTGAAAGATTTGTAAGCAGTACTGCTACATTAAATCCAATATCTTTGGCTGGTTCATGGAATCTTTCCACAAAATCAATATAGTTAAACATATCATTTTCATCAGCTTCTGCACAGGAGAGCAGGAATTCAATCTCTGACTGTATGTATTGTTTTTGAGTCTCCATTGATTTCTGGAATTCCTTCTTTGAAATGATGCCTTTACCATCTGGATCATGCTCTTTGAAAGCATCTGAGTTAGTCAGATCTTTTAACTTGAGGAACATGTCAAAGAACTTCAAAATCATTTCTACGTTGCTAGATGATTCAACTAGTGTGTCTACCATTTGTTTTCCAATAGTTCCATTTACAACATTACCTATGAGGTGTAATAAAACAAATTATTTGGCATCACTACATTTTAAGTAAATACATTTAATATTCATGCTGTTAACAGAACAAAAATGTCCTGAGATCGTTGTAATTTTTCATTAAACGTGCTTTTTTGTACCAACCCTCTGCTCACCACTACGTATATTCCAGAATTATTGTTAAATAAATATTAGAGGTTTTTTAATTCTGGCATTACATAAAGGCAAATAAAAACAGCTTGGAGAGATTAACATAATTATTGTTATTTATGTTATGAAGCAGAGATAATCATATTTTATCAGAAAGAAAACAGTTCCAACCTTCGAGCAATGACAAGAGCATCACTACCATATCTTTAAGCAGATCTAGCAGTTCTTTAAGCAATTCAATCTGAGCAGAGTCCTGTAAAAAAAAACAGGAATATGAGGGGGTTTTTTTCCTTGAAAAAAACCAAAAAAAACCAGTATGCAGGATGGTCATCTAAATGTAGCTCAAATTCTTCAGCAACATTTCATTGTCATTTTATTATGATAACTATCAGAAATCTTATGCAATATGAGGTTAACTTAGTATAAGCAGAGAGATTCATACTGTAAAGATAAGGTTTTAAAAGCCTTAAGGATTTTCAAGGTGAAGATAAGGGACAGAGGAAACTTAGAAAATTACTCACAAAGTTACACCATATATCTGGCAGCATTCATCTCCAAAATAATCCACTTTCTCACTTCACTGGGAATATCTGATGGCATACTGCATTACTCCTCAAAACTAGAATTACTTAATTCTAGAAGATGATAACGTCTTATATTAAGAACCTAAAGACTGTTTAAGTATCCTCATAATTCTGAGGCACTGCTCTAGACGGACTAAGAAATCTTATTCGTACATTAGAGGGTGGCAGAGACACTGAATGAATGAGGAAATTACTCTCCGTACTGTTCCATGTGGTGCCTTGTGTCTTGAGTGTAGTGTAGGGGTGCATTAAGCGTAAGTCATAAAAGAATGTAGTAGCCTGAAACTGTGGAGTGGGGTGGGAGTCCATCAAGCCCAGCACAGTGCAGTCAGCACTGCCTGTTGCCCTCCTACTTGATGCCTGTGATGAATTAAATGAACAAGCTGACTTTTACTAGCTCTTCCCTTCTGAATCCTTCTCAGCTTTTCTCTTGCCCTAACTAGGTGTAGCATGGGACCCATGCTTTTAATGGGGCTTCTGCTCTGAAAGATCACTGGGTCTTGGCAACAGGAAGGAAGGGATAGAATTGCCACTTCATTATCAGAAAGTTATTGGATTGGAAGCAATGAGTTTGGAATTAAAAAAGGTGATTTCGCAGTGATTACTACTAAGAGGAGTAACATGAAGATGTGAACCCTGAACTTCAGTCTTGGACCTGTACCTCACAATACTCCTATGCACAACTAAACAGCATAACTTTCAACATTCATTTGACTGTAATTTATAAGTATATGCAAAGAAGGATTACTTGAAAATACCTGTGAAAGTTTCATCTGCATGTTGGCAAAGACATGAAGAAAACCAACAACTGCATCCCACAGCCTACTATGAGCCAGACTCTGTTGATTACCTATGCAAGGGCCCTAAAAAATTAAAGCACATTTTTAATTTATATAAGACAAGACAAAACAAATACTCCAATTTTTTTGGCTAGGAGTTCCTCCCGTGAAAAAATAGAAAGAGGCAGCTTCAGGCTTCCATGAAGCTACATGAGAAAGATTCCCAAGATCTCCTCAGTATCTTGTCATAAGCAGTAGATCACATGATATAAAATATGCAGCCTTTCACAGATTTTAGTATTAACTTCACATTGGGCTCTTGATTACATTTAGCTTCATCAGAATTAAGAAAAACCAAACCAAACAATTACAAATTTATGACAGGACACAATCATAGAGCTTCATTATTAGCACTGTGAGCAAAACACTTGGTTTACCTGGATATATTCTGTAAGGGAATTGAATATTTGTTTGGTGACAGCCAAAGCTTTAGAAAAATTACGTTGTCCTGATTCATCAATGACATCCTTTCCCGAATAGTACCAATAGAAGTCACTGATTGATTCCTAAGGAAAAAAACATTAGGTGATTATATTTTCTAATTTAGGATTCTGTAGGCAGTATTGACTGCCTCCAAATGCATCACTGAAAGATGAATTTGTAGCAGATGAAATTTAGTATTTCCCTGTCAATCTGTTTTTCATGTCAATAGCTTTTTTCATTTTTATCTAACTGTGCTTTCCAAAGAATTAAAAAAATTAAATAAATTACCAAAAATATGGTTTCAAACTGTTTCCTGAAAGGTAATTTATTTTAAAAGTTAAGAAGAGATGAAATAAGTTAAATAAAAATTCTTTATTTTAGATATCACTGAAAAGACTGAAAAGTTCATTTCATGTGTGCTTCTAGTACAATGTGAATTTATAAAAGGGAAGAAAAGACAACTATATTTTACTCCATTTTCTTCACTTCTTTCCTTACCTGAAGACGCAAGAGATAGTCAACAGTACTAATGATAATATTCACTGTTGTGGTGTTACCCATCTGAGTACGTAGATAATTCTGAAAATCTGAAATAAGAATTGATTTGTGTTTGATTAGTAGATGCAGGAATAAAATCTAGCAGTCTATTTTCATGGAGACAGTCAATACATTTTTTTTAAGCGTCTTGCTGGGTACAGATGCTTATGTGAAGGAAATTGAACTAAAGTAGACTAAAATGTAAATAGAACTAAAGAATTGTTACTAAATTACTTGTAATGGCCTATAACCTATAATGAAACCAATACTTAAAAATTCAAATTGAATTCTGCTATTGAAATTGTTGGCATGCCATTTTTCCCTCAGAAAGCTAAATGAATTAGAGGAAAAAAGCCATTAGAGTCAGTTCTAAATTCTGTTGACTCATCACAGATTTTCCCCAAAACCAATTTCATTCACTTACCGTTGTTATGCCCTTCACACAACAATTGTAAAAATCTAAATAGATCTCGAGTAAATTCATCATGCTGCAACACTTTTTCACCTTTAAAATGAATAAATACAATAATTATGTGCCAAATGTTATGATTAAATATGCAGAACACATAATCTCACAGCAACCTTTAAAACCAGAATTCTAATAAAAACCAGTATTATAAAAGCGTTAAAGCAATTTCAAAGAAACAGACTGATAATAACAAAAAGAAAAATTGAGACAGAAAAGCAAAGCCAAAATATTCAGCACTCCAATGCATCCATGGTTACAAAATAAATTAAAAAGAACAAACAAAAAGAAAGAGAAAGCAACTGGAAATATATCTAATAAGTAAATGGTTAGTCATAACTAAAATCATGCCTTAAATATGAATGGTACTTCTTTAATAAGCATCAAATTGTTTATCCAAGCTGAACACACAACCTGCTGCAGACCATAAAGCTAAACCTAAAGATATCCAGGAGGATGCAAATAAAAGTTTTCTCTCTGTATTTGCAACATATTTTTGCAACAATAGTATCGAAAACTGTAAACCCAAACATACCGCGCTCACGAACGATGACTGTGGATCAAAGAAAAATAACAAGAACACAGGATAAGAATATTGGAAGTTAAAATGTTTTTCTTAAAAATTATTGCTAAAGATTTCATAAATATAAAGCATTTTCAGAACTCAAAGCCTAGAATTGCACATAGTAAGTCTAACAATAGGATCCTCGAGGCAAAGTAAATAACAGTTCTAGTTTAAGAAAGAAGAGCATATAATGTTTTAAGAACTACTGCAATCAAATTCATTCTACTTACGAGTTCCTTCTTCAGTGACCATTCCCAGCCCTTCTGCTTTATTTTGTCTCTCAAATGCATTCAAGTCAAGAACGCTTATATTGAAAAAAAAAGACAAGCAAACAGGAAAAATTATTGTAGTATGCAGTGGAAGATTATTTTCTGCTTGGATATCTCTGGAGGACTTCAACAACTAGTCTCGACGCACCGTGACATGCATTGCCTCATATTTTCTTCACTATTGATATTACATAAAAAAGCTTGGGATGAAAATAAGAAATGAGTCTCAAGTCATATCTTGCTATTTATCTAACTTCTAATTTATCTAACTTCACTTCCAGTAACAATTTAGAGATTATATGTAAATGAACAGTGAAATAGAACTTGAAATACTACTCTTAATACTGACTTAAAACCTGCCTGTCAAAAGGACACACAAGTTACTTCTCTTACACTACTGCCCACTAAGTTGTAACTATTTCTTCTATTATGTTGTTACCATATAGGTTATGCATTATTATTTTGTTCAGAGTACCTATGGAAGCTCCCATTCCATATTCAGGTCTTCCAAGATCTAGATACACTGAATAAATGCATCTGCATTTTCTTTTCCTAACTTGGCATAGCCCAGCACATGGAATAGCCAATGATGATTTTTCTCACCACTCAGTGAGAGCATTTTAATTCAAACAGTGTGAATGTGAATTCTATTCTTACCTTTTTTTTTTTTTTCATTTAAACAGCAATGAAATTGCATATTCTACTATCCAGCAACATCATTAAAAGAAAATACAGTTTTAAAACATCATTTTCATTCTCTTGTCAGTGTTCAAGTCATTTTAGCAAAACCTTTTCTTAATGAAGTCTGGAATGATTCGTGTACACGATTGGTTATATGATCACTGTAGCTCCTGTTTGGGCAAGTACTAGCTAAATTGCTCCACATAAATGGCAAAAATTACAAGACACGTGTTATTTAATTAGACTCTGTCTTCACATGGCTTGTCCATTTCTAATTCCCAGTTTACTCCTTCAGAACCCTTCTGTTTCTTGAAAAGACTGAGAAAAGGAAGTTGTCTACTGTAAGAGTAATCAGAAATACACACTTTTCCACCACTTTTATGGGAGTCCTTTATATTAATAAATTTATGAATTTGAATTTCTGGTTTATCAAGGGAATGGACTGCTACAGAATCACAGGACACATCTCTCACAAATGGAAGATATATTCAGAGGATTCAGATGAAGAAACAGATTAAGAAAATCATCAGAGATGTGCCAAAACTGGAAGCTTATTAAGGCTCCTCTGGCCTGTCTCTCCTTCAGTGATGGCTCTTCCTCAGCCTTACAATCACCCAGACAGAAAACTCAAAATGATCTGGGGGCAGTGAAAGAGCCATTACAGTTTATTTTTCTGTCTCTCCAAACTAAGACCATAAGGGCATATGCCATATTTGCTTTATTTTCCACTCTGGAATACTAGAACTCTGATTCCCACTGAGTTCTAAGTCTGTGACTCCTGTACTGTAAATATAACAAGTTCATCTGCACTTAGTAATAAGCCAACCTTAATAAAATCAATAATATAGTTTATGCTTAATAATAATATAGTTTATAGTTATGCAATAATATAGTTTATGCTTTTACCTGCAGGACTGCATCAAACCAGAGAGACTTTGAAAAAATCCAGCATCCTTTTTCTCCTTCAGGTAGTCCAGCATTTTCTAGGGGGTATATATTTTAGAGAAAATAAGTTGATCTATATTAAAATTATATGAATTAACAATTTCATTAATTAGTATCTAAATCACTAGCAAGTAATGCAATTTTTACAATCCCAGAAATACTTAGTATTTCTTCATTGTTTAGCTTAATATGAAATGCACAAAACCAAAAACAAACTATAAACCCCCCCTCAAGTTCTGAAATTTACACACTCCCTTAATACAAACAATACTCAAAGTAGTTAGAAAACCATTACCTGTTGAACTATGCTGTTCCCACCATTTAGAATAGCAATACCAAGTTTTAGTGTTTCAACAACCATGGGTCCCGTATGACCTGTCAAAACAAGGCTACAGTCATTAAAAATTGCATTTACAAACTATTCAGTCAGAATAGCAATCTGGAAATATTAGCTAGTACAATTGTAACTGACATTTATTTTGCCTAATTAGATGGCATATAAAATTTTGCATGATACACTTATCATAGATATAATTATATAGTAGATATATATACACATGCAGCATTCTATTCATGCTGTGTCATGTATACTTTTAATACATCACAGAATATTACCTTTGCTTGCACTAATCATCTGAAGAACCATCTCAGCAGCTCCACGATCGTGTAATCGAGCTTGCTGATAGAGAGTTCTCTGTTTTTCCATTTCTTTCTCCTGGGTTTGGGAGCAAAAATGAAACAGAATGCAAGAAATGCAGACTACTGAGTCAGGAAAAATAGAAACCTGAGAAATCTGAAATTACTGAAGGCCATCTACCTCCATAATCTATGGGTGGTTTGATTATAAAACTTCAGAACACACCATCTTTCTTTTGTATGTACAAGCTAGTAAACTGGCTCAGTACACACTCTTATTCTTGCATTTATTCTAGTGAATGTATTCAAAATACTTGCACACTAGATGATGAAAAATAAATGCTATTTAAATTCCCACCTCAAAAGTCTTTTCTTTTTCTTCTTCTTCTTCCTCCTCCTCTTCCTGGCAGCTCTTTTTATGTTAGAAACAGAAATCACAAGATTTAATGGAATATAATGTCTATTTTTAAAATAGTAGTTACTTCTGCAAAAGTAACCAAAGAATTTTTTCAATCAATAGCTAAAGGCATTAAAATTAGAAAACTTATATTAGTAAATATTTGTGCAATATCAGCTTGAAGAAACTAATATTTCCTAATATATGAGTATGTTGGGATACTCATCCAGCTACACATCCACCCTGTAACTGCAGACTGGATGTTCTCATGTGATCTCTAAGTCCATTATATTTATGTTCACAATCAAACCCTTCTCACATGTGTAAACTTTAATCACTATGTTGCAAAAAAACCACTCTCAATAGACTTAAAATTTGAACTCCAAATAAACTACACAAAGAATAAAGATAACTAACATGTTCAGACTGCTCGTGAGTTAAGCCTAAACAAAACAAAGTGCTAACTAATAGAAACAGGAGTGTATCTACTGGAATTATATTTATTCTATAATATTATTTTCATGTGGGAAATTTCTCATTGTATATATATAAATCTGAACAGCATTTGCGTCACTAAAAATACAGAAATTACTAATATCAAGCAGTCCATTTAAGAAATAGAAGGAAAATGTCTAAAAAACTTCTAAAATTAATGGGAAGCACCTGAGTGGAGTGAGAGATGGAGCTTCAAATAATGTATTTACCTTTGCCATCATGGCAGAATAGGCAATATATAAAGGATCATCTTCAAGTTTGCTATAAAGAGTAAAAAAAAAAACCATTTAAATTGTTTTATCATGCACTAAGAGAAGAATTCACACTCCTACTAATATTTTAACACCATTACTATTTATAGTAGATATAAATTTTTAGTTGAAAGCTGTATTATAAATGTATGCTCTTATCTCAGACCAAGTCTTTACCTTCCCAATTAAACAATTTCAAGGTATATTTTGGCATCCAACCTAGTATGGATCACTGTTTGTGGCTGGTGCAGAAAAGTATTACGGAGATACAAATTAGAATAATTCTAACTGTCTGATGGCAAGATTGTGTTAGACATAAAGCATATGAAACACTGGATTACTCTATTCATGCAAAATACATATTCAAATCAACAGTCCTAAATGCAAAATAGAAACTGGCAATGAAAGAGATTCATGCTAATCATTAGTTTCTAACATACTGGATAAAATGTAATGAATACTGACAACAACAACACAATTCTGTTATAGTGCTCAGGAACCACTGATTCATTCAGTCTATACTCTTCTTATATGTCTTTTTGAGGATTCATGCTCAGTTATTTCTGTACTGAATTTTTATTAAACTGCTACAGTGTCAAAACCAGTCAACATTTGTCTCAATATCAAGCTTAAACCAAGTTGAAATACATGAAAACCCTAATGAAAGAGAGGCAAAAAAGCATTCACCGTGCTCAGTAATTAACAGCAATTGTGTTAAATCCTTTCTAAAATATTACTAGAAATATAATAACTGATTGCATTTACTCAACGTGTTTTTCAGCATGGCTCTTTTTACCTTCTTTCTGTGAGGGCACTACGACTGAAATAGAGGATAATCTGATGCAGAGGATCAGGCTGTTTTTTCTCAGTCTCTTCCTCCTCCTCTTCATCTCTTTTTGGAGGTGTCTGTCTCAAGATTTATATCAGAATATACAAATTAAGCTTAATGAGTAAGAAAAAATATCGTGTGATTCAGCTTAGGAAAAGACTAGCAATTTTATTCTGTCCAATTTTGTTTTAACTTCCAGTATTCACCTTATTCAGTAGCTTACAGAATAACCTGTAACATTACGTGCCTGTATCACTCAGAAGTATCTGATTATTATTCATATTCATGGTAAGTTTCTCATTTGCAAGGTGTTGAGAATGAGCCAGTGAAGATATCAGGGGAGCCTTATTCAGCAGAAATTATGTGCTTCCAATGGACCTGCACTGGAACAATGCCCAAGCTCAGTTCTTGCAGAATTATTGGTTAAATGAACAATTTTTAATGTCATCATCAGATACATCACATTCAGATTACTGCTTACTACAAGACTTTCATATATAATTTCTAGGTAATTGTGAATCACCAAATGTAAGGGCTGCTCTTCTCATCAACTTTGAACATTTTTAGGCAGTTTGAAATATATCATGGCCAGCACTGGCAAAAGTGTAGCATATCACCCTTATCTTAACTTGTGTTGGAGCCACTTTGTACAGTTTGTAATTATTACAATTAGAGTAGTGCTTAATTCTGAAAGAACTGTAATCACTATTTTGATTAATAGCTTCACTCCTTCTTTTAGAGAGAAGAAACAAAGTAAAACAAAGACTCTGACTGTATAATTGTCCAGAGTATGAGAATATATTAGCTATAATTTTGAAAAACCATACAACCTTCTATACTGATGAGTCTTTAAAAAGCACAACATGACAGCTCTGGCTAATTCTGAAGTATTTCCTGATAAATCTTCATGTGATCCAGGAAGCTATATATCTGTTTTCATGGTGCTTCTATACTATAAAGATAGGCCCCTAGAAGGCATTTGAGAAAAACTAACCAGAGAAGGAAGAGAAAAAGGAGGCTTTCTGAATCAATATTCAGTAATCAAATGCAGAAGTTTACCAATCATTTTTATCAAATAAAAATTTGATAAATTTAATTTTTGCTGAATATGGCTGCATACCTTTACTTCTTATGAGGCATCAACAAGAAAACAGCAAAATTAATTTGTATCAAAGCTGAAAATGTTAAAATTAAATATTATGCATCAACAAAAATTTCAAAAACGGGAAAGGATAAATTGTGTCAAGCTTTAAGAAACTAGTAAATAAAATATAGGAACATAGGAATTACCATAGTGACAAAACCAGACTGCCAGTTCATCTGATCCATTTTTCTTACCAAAAATTAGTATCACATAGCTCGTTTGAAGGCATAAACCACTTTATGGCATGTCAGTGTGCATCACAGGACAAATGTCTTTTTGACCACAGGAAAAAATGATCTTATGCACTAAAGCATTACGGATTAATATTTTACAAGTTTATGCATATGTATACAGTACACAAGAATATGTTATAATAGATACATAAAATACATACTGAAGTGGGCACTGAAAAATATGCCCACTTGTGTCAGTACTTACAGACAAATCCTGAACTAGTTTCTCCTCAAATGAATATTCCTCTGTTTCTATCCAATAGTTCTGATAGCCATGGAGGAAGAGGTTAATAGAACGGTGCCTGGGGGGGGTTGTGAAAGTGAGATCAAGAGGGGTAACAGAACATTGTATAATAGCTCATGTGGTTAATGATTAGTAAGGATACATATTTGTACAATTCTGTTCCTCTGATTGGTCAGTGAAACAAAATGCAAAACATAATTAACATTCAGTGACAAATCCACACATGAACATTCTTACCATACTTTTATATGTATATGTGTACACTACGTCATGTTTTGAGAGTTTCAGGATTGCTAATGTATGTTTTCCATGAAACTGCAGAACCGGAACTTCAATGCAAGCATGGAAAAATACACCCTAGGACACACTGAGTGGGTGGGTGGGATTTACAGTTATAGATGTATTCTGGTTTACTAGACTGAGAACACTGAGTCTGCAGAAGCTGGCCATCAATGTCAAAATAATTATCATGAGCCTTCTAGCATGTTATCTTCAGAAAGGCATTGTGGCCATCCACATAGAGAGAAGCCTAACCTCAGCTTCTTTTTGATTAGCTCTAAAACAGGGCAGTACTAATGTTCCCTCAAAGAAGCGCACAAAGAAATACACAAAATCCACTCTAGAAAAAGAGCAATTTTAGAAGACTCTTAGGTACATGAATTGCTACGGTAAAATCATTCCATCTTTACACTGTATTAGGGTAAAATTCTGTTTTGAGAGTAGTGCATAAGGTTGTGAAGGTGGTTCCACACAATCTTTTCATTTCCTTTTACCCAATACTAACAAAAACTATACAAATTGGCTGCATAATCTATGGCTCTTTGAATAGATTTAAATTAATTATTGTTTTCTAATGGAAAAGAGGCTCTGCTGCTGGCACAGATGCCATTTTATTAAGAAATTCCAGAAACTGACCAATCAGAATCCCCTGTGAAAATTGTACAAATTCATGTTTTATGAAAACATCAAATCATGGCTGGGAAGGAATAAGTGTGCGCATAAGGAAGAGGCTCTCCACAAGTTACATTACCGTTAACTTGAGTATAAGCCTGTCATATTGAGTTTTTTCATGTACTTTTTCCAGCCAAACACGTTGAAAGGTGCTCAGGAAGAAATTGCTAATTTTGTGTCTGAAGAAAAGCATATAGGTTTTCATTGAAGAAAGGTACAGGTTAAATTCAATAAAGTAGTCAGAAAGAATGTATTTGTAAAACGTGTATGAAAATCTGCCATGTACAAGTTGCTGTATCTATGTGCATATACAGATGACAGACAATAAGACAAATATTTTACTAATCCATTTTCCTTAAAACAACAAACAAATACACACATGTCAGAGAGAACATTTAACACCTAAGACACTTTCAAAGCCATGTATATTCACTAAACACAGAACATGAAACATTAGTATTTCCTAACCTAAATTATACTTTTTTCCATTAAAAATAGAATTATTTTAAAATACAAAAATGTCTTTTATATTTCCAGGCACATCTCAGAAAAGAGAGTACTTCTAATATTTACAGCAGATTTTAAAATAATTTTTATATGATGTAAAAAAGTACCTGCACATCAGTAGACATGCCAATATCTGAAATAGCTTACTGAAATTCCTTAAACCTCATGCATATAAAGAAGCAATTTGAAGAAAATTATATTGAAATATGAAAATTCTAAAGTCATCAAAATCTCCAGTAAAAATTTCTAAAGAGGACATTATGCCCTGAAGATACTAATCTTTTTTAGAATAAATGAAAAGGCACCACAATAATGTTTGCTTATTGCCCTTTGGATTAATTGATTCTAGTATATAATTTAGAACTATCACTCCAATTTTAAAGATGTAACTCAAGAAAATACACAAGATAAGGAGAGCTGCATTTGAAAGTCTGGTTCAAAGCGATTTTTCGTGACTCCTGGAATTAAATGTGCTCCACTTAACATATTCTCCAAAGGGTTCAGAGATTTCTTAACAATACAATCAATTTAAACGATGGAGATAGTTACAGGTGTGTAGTAGTGTGATAGCCCTGTTTTCCTCTCAGAATCCTCTGATTTATCTAGAAAAAGCATGTATCTATAAAACTTTAGAACTTAGTTCTGCACCTACTGGTTGAGCAGCATACTTATAATCCCTGCTCATTGCAGGGGCGTTAGACAGAACAACTTTTAAAAATCCCTTCCAACCCAAGGGATTGATATTAAATCCAGAGTGGTTTGTTTGCTATTGCCTATCTTGAAGTGCAGACACTATAGTTGACAAAAGTAGTACATTTTTAGAATCTACAGGATAAAATAACCAGATTTGTCTCACATGCATATTTAAATTAAGAGTAAAGTCCACAACAAAATCTATCATAAATTTTGAGAAAAAGCAACCTCAACTTTTTTAACATAGGAAAAGTCTTCATGGAAATTACAGACAATGCAAATATTCTATTTCTAGAACTATTACTTCGGATGTTTTTGAAAATGAAAATACTGATTCATAGCCCATTTTGCCCCTTAGCAAGTAATTAGTCAAAAATTTCTTTAATGGCAAAAATAAAATGAATAATTTTTATCATTTCGGTTTCCATATGCATTCCTCACATATCAAGAATTATAAATCTAGAATATGGTTATTTTAAAAAATGCTCATGAAAATGTTGTACTGAAGGACGTGTTCTTCATATCATCTCCTCTTGTTTTTCATAACACACTTCCTGAAGATTAAATGGTGGATTCAGGCCAGTTTGTTCTTATGCTTAAACTTCTTTTAGGTCGCCTGATTTGGAAAAGATTGCCTGGTAGTAGTGTGACAGCTCAGAGAAGTGACTGCAGTCTACATCTATGACTTTTTAAAGGAAGGATGTGTGCTTTTTACAGTAATATTGGCTTTTTATTTGCCTTGTGCAAACCTAATATTCTTACAATATGTTAGTTGGCACAGCTACAGACCTTTAGCCGGCATAAGACACGTCAGTTTGGCTTCAGTAGAGGCATTTAAAAATGCAATACAACTTTTCTGTTAAATACTTTGCAAACAATCTTTGAACAAAAACATTAAATACAAAAGGTGAAACAGTGCAGAAGAAGGTGAAAAGCAAAGATGTTCTTAGGCTGTATCTGAATAAAAACCAGATATATTGAGAAGGAACAGGATAAAAAGCTGCAAGGTCTCAAAGTTCTCTTTAAAAATCAGTAAATTAATCCCAGCACAGAATGTACTTTACCTTAAACTTTGTGGTATCTACATTCAACTGGAGAAAGAAGCAGAGCAACACAAAAGTCGAAAATGCAATTTGTAGCAGCTTTGCTCCAATAGCTGCTTTAAAGCATGTAGTATTCTGATGTGCTAGCTAAAGACTGCCTCAAGCAAGCTAAGAAGTGTTGGTGCAATAGGAAAGGAATAGCCATTAAAAAATCCAAAACAAGAGCAAAAGAATACAAATACAGGAGAACCAATCAAAGACAAAAAGGGCACACAAATAGGAGAGGAACAGCCATAAAAAAGTTGAACAAAAGAGTAAAAGAATACAAATACTAGAGAATAAGATGATTAACCAATTGCAGGTAAAAAAGGGACAGAAACATCAATATCGTAACTATTTTCACAGTTAACTTGTGGAACTGTATAGAATAACAGCTGACATAAACAAAGGCATTTGGGAATTGAAGCAATGCAATTCCAATGGTCTTTTCTCCTTCTGGCTATTTGTCTTGAGAGAAGTATTTTGCTGCTGTGATGAATTAACTGGCTGGACAGGGCACTGGGCAGCCTGGTCTAGTGGGAGGTGTCCCTGCCTATGGCAGGGGGGTTGGAACTCTATGATCTTTAAGGTCCCTTCCAACCCAAACTATTCTATGATTCTATTATTCTATAAATAAAATAACATAGGCCCAACATATAACAGACTTGTAGGTAAAGACAAGCTGTATTTCCATTCAGAAATGTTAACAATATTTATGAATAAAAAAAAAAAAAGATATTTACCTTGGCAGGTTATATAATGGTGCCATTCTGAAACATGCAACAACAGCCCTTTTGCGTTGTTTTGACAGGAGTTTGTGCCAAACAGCTTTCTTTGATCTCAGCGGTTGTTCAACCTATGGGAAAGTACCTTCTAGTACATACAATGGAAACTCTTCAGCTTTTATTCAACAATTTGATTCCTTACCTAGTGGTTGATGTACTGTGCAAACTAGAAAATACTACAAACATTCCCTATCATTTGAAAAAAACTTGGTTTTTTAGGGTGCTTTAAATAGATAAAAAATTACACATATGTGTGTGTATATATAAATATATATCTCCTCTCAGTTGATACAGAAAAGCTGAATATGTGAGTGTCTTCCTGGTAAAATCCCAAAACTATTATTTTGTCTAGTTATGTATATTCAATTTTTCATGTGCTGTAGCACTTGTGGATGAAATAGATTAACTTTTTGTAGGAAGAGTACAAAAGCCTTTTTCATATTGGAATTGTATAATTTGAATGATAAAAGCTCCTCAGGTGTAGAAACAGGAGACAGGCTAAACCCTGCATTAAAAGTAGAGTTTTCAGTCACCAGACTGTGACAAGTTATATACTGCTTGCAACTGTTCAGAAAGGTTTTTAGAGGCAAATACATCCTGTTTTCCCCTATGCTAAATAAAGGAAATTCACTAGATTACATTACAAATTTTGCATATGTAAACATCTGTGTGTGTGTGCGCACATATGTGCAAAAATGGTTTTGATCTGGAAACTTTAGTATTGACACTCACGCTCCACACGATAAAAACCTTACAGTACTTCAAACAGAGTATAAACATTTAACCATTTACCTGTTCCAGATGATACAGAGCAGCTGATATCCTCTGCACACGTTCCACGTTTCTCTCAGGGTCAGTAGGTTCATCACTCTTCAAAATGTCTTTGTACAGATTTAATTGCCATTTCACAGCTGGATCATCGGACTGAAAGTCAACAGATTTTGTACATAAGCTGCTGAATGAAGATACTGAGCTTGACTGCCACCACTATTATTCTCATAGTATAACAAAAAATGTTAGAGATATTGCATCTGTCAGCTTTTAGTCAAAATTAACATTTGCTGACAGCTCAGAAAAATAGCATTAGATTCTCTATACAGTTCAGTAACTGAACTCAATTCCCTAGAAGGATTCTGTATTTTTATTTCATGAAACCGAATAGAACAACCTGGCACTTCTGTATCCCATCCCATTTATCTGCATTAAAAATAAAGCAGCACAGTTAGTACTGGAATTGAGTTTAACTTCTTGCAAGGCTTCTGTACTGGAGTGGAAAGCTGGTTTATAATGTCTATAAAAGACAGCTGGAATTTCAGTAGATGAAGATTTACAGTCAAGTTTTTTTTTGAAAGGCAAAAATAGAAAAAAACCCATATTACTAGAATTACTATGTGTGTCCAGTCTAAATTTGTGTACCAGATAGTCACATTTATGACAGATAAATGAGTTCTTCTGTGTTCAAAGACTGCAAGCAATGATCTAAATTACAGAATGATGAGGACTCCATTTTGGTATTACTATCGACAGTTTATTCAGCATATAATACTAAGAACACAAACGCACTCATAAAACTCTTAACTGCTAAGACTGCATACGCTTTTCCTACTTCATCATAGTCACTACAAAATGCAAGTATCCTTGGAAATCATATTTATTCATTAGTACAAATTAAGTATATGAAGAAAGATGAAATACTATCATTTTATTTTCTGCTTGGATCAATTTGATTGTAAGCAATTATATCTTCAGAAATACCAATATCTAAATTCTCTATATTTTTCCCATTTTTTTAGAAATTCCCAAAACTATATAAAGCTATATATAAACTAATTGCTGTCATAAAAAAAGGATTTAACAAGCTCAAAGTATACTATTTTCTATCAGAATGAACAAGACTATTGTAACAGTTTTATAAAAATGCACATAAGCATTTTTGAGACAGATTTTCTTCAAATTACCATTACATTTATATGGACCTCTATTTCTACATTACCTTTTCCTGCAAATGTAAGTTGTTACGTATGTGTTCTCTGACTTCATCATCAGTGTCCCTCTGTAGAAAGGTAGAAGTATTTCTCAATTCAGATTATGATTCATCTCATAAGAACAAAAACCCATGATTAAAGCTATTACTTTAATATTGAAACTTAACCTCTTTTCCTCTTTTGTTTTCTGAATATATAAGTTACCAGGAGGGCCTGGGAACAAAAATTTTCTTTAATTCTGACCAGAAAACAAGGATTAAAATTTGAAGGTAATTAAAGCTATCTAATGGTATTTCAGTATTTCATTGAGATTAATAAACATGTAAAAATGTACATTGTATACAAATGGAAAATTAAGTGTTAGTGACGGCAGCTGTCTATACATACCGATTCTTCTTGTGAAAGCACAATTAGCAGATACAATTACTTACAGTACATTGGTAGGTATAATCATATTGATTGCTCAGGTGCATATGTCTTAAAGTATAATATATAAAGTCTTGCTTATTTTGCATTGAGCACCATTACAAAGTATACACTTACGTGGCTGTATCTTGTCTTAGCCAAAGAGATGAGTTCTTGATCTCCAGGAGTGCACATATTCAAACCAATGGGAAGCATCTTTTTAAGTGCAGCTACGATCAAGGATGTTTGTATGGAGTACAAATCCCCTCTGCGTTTTGACTTCTTTCTCTCTTGGTCTTGTCCTCCAGACTATAATTAAACAGAAAAGTAAATTACTGTAATTCTCTGATCACACACTTTTCAACACACTCTTCCCCTAATAGTCCACAAAAACTGTGTTCCTAATGCAATATAACTAAAAATGAAACATTAGAGGAAGAGTGTACAGTCCTGGGTAGAAAACATGAAGGTATAGTTTGGTGTGTGCCAATGCAGAAATTGCAGAAACAGTCATATTTTAATAGCAGGAACATAGTTTTGTATTCATTCATACACGTGAATCCAGCTCTATTTCCTGAATCTTACCTCTCAAATCAGAAATAAATCCGAAATTGAAAGCTGTGTAGTCTCAGGAGACTCTGTTACTTCTCAATATTACAGAGACAGATTCTGGATCTCTACATTTTTTGTTAGAATTACATAAAAGATGGATATCCAGTATCTGAAAGAATTAATATTGTCTGATTGGTCTCAACTGAAAAATTCTAGTATCTAAAGGGTTTTGATTCGATGCAATAAAATGCCAATGGAATTAATGCTTCTGAGAAAAGCAAGGCACTTCGCCATTTGTCAAAATATGTAACTCCGGGAAGAAAAATTGTGTCTTTTGCATTTTTGGAAATCAAAGTAACAAGAAAAGAAAAGCATAAGAGACAGAGAAGTAAACAGCTCAACAGAATAACATCTGCCTTATCTTCTTACAACAGACAATGTACAACAATATTTGACATACAACTTTTCATTTATGAGACAGTGAACCAAAATCTTTGCAACAGACTGAGGTATTTAATGAACATACAGAAAACAACAACAACAACATAAAAATCAGCCCAGTTCTGAATTCTGTACCTAGATTAAACTCCTACTATGCTCAAGGGGAGTTTTGCCTAAGACAAGATTTCAGGACTAGGCCTCCAGGCTTACACTTCAAAATTAACTAGCAAATGTTTGCAATTAAACCTCCACATCCTTTTCCCTCTGTCAGTTAAGTTTTACTGACTACTTCTCATTAGGATCCATCAGAATCCACTGCATTTGGTTATTTACCAATTATTACCACACTGAATTATTACCACACAATAATCACTGGAAGAAAAAATAGGCAGGCAAACAAATTTTACTCAATTGTAAATTTTGGCAAATTTTTCCTTCTAGATGGTGAATCTCTGTGTGCATAGCTGGTGTTGAGCTGGTCAGAGGGAACACGCAACGGATGTGGCTTCCTTTCTTAAGGAACTAACAATTGCAAGAGAGTACTTGGCCTCAAAGTTTGCTTTTGGCAGTGCCTTAGAAATAGCAGTAATGTAATGGCTAGAATAATGACCTTATTTGTACTCTATACTCACAGCAGACAAACATATCCCATAATGTATTGCTGTGTTCCAGTGGCGTCACTATGTATCTCAAATAGGATACAACAGAAAAATATATATAGACACATTTTCTAAAAAAGGAAATGAAGAGATACTGATTTACTTTTCTGAATCTGTATACTCAAAGTTATTTTACATATCCAATTGCCTTCATTTACATTTGGTATTAATAACCAGATATGAACAAAATAGGTGAACCTTAAAACCAGAACATTTTCAAAACATGAAAAGATCCATTCTGCCTTTGCTGACAAATTCTGCTCTCTGTAAAATCACAACTCTAACTGAAAAATGTGTAAGTAGAGTCACAGATAATGACACCATCAATAAAAATGACATTAAAATTATGCCTCATTCAGTTCTAATATGGACCTATATAAACAAACTAAATGCCTTCATTTAAGACATAAAGCATTAAATTTGAACTATTCTGCCTAAACAATTATCTGTGCTAGAAGGACCACAACAACTAAGGCCTGCCTTAGTACTTAAAGACCACAGCTGTCTTAGGATTTAAACATATAAATGCACATTTCTTCAATAACTATACACAGAGAAAGAATTACAGGATTTCCAGTAGTTTTTTAATAATTAAATATACAATGAAAAAGAAGATTTTGTTCACACTAAAAAATAAATCTACTAATACTACTTTCAATTTTCTCAGATTATCATGTGAGCATTCATTTAATCCTACTCTGCATACCTGGGGAATTTTGACAGTAGCAAAGCATGACATTGTATCCATTAGTTTAACACAACTGCTCACTTCTATCTTAGGCCTCCAATTGAATTAATTAAAAACTAGTCAGTATTATGTGTGCCTCTCAGTACACAGGGTGAAGGGAAAAATAAAAGAGTTATGTTTTTTGCTCTTAATTCAGTGAAGAACACACCATAAGTTGAAAAGTTCTTTTTTATATTAGAAATTCATATTAAAAAAAATTCATGCAAAGGAAGGTGAACTATGGTTCACTGGAAACAAAGAACACTTTTAATACATCAAATACATGAAAGAAGCAAGTATTATTCAAAGGCTTTGTTACATCTCACATCTTGCATAAAGATCAATTTATTTTTGAAAAAAGAAAGGATTTGACCTCTCCATCTTACTTAAACTGAATTGCTCTAAATGCAATCTTCTATTCATCTCCTGACATAATAGAGGTAATAGCACATTTCTCCCATATATTTTCATTGAATATCAAAATGAAATGCATGTTTCTGAGAACTCTACTTTTACAATGTCTGCTTCAAGGTATTAGAAAAAAAGTCAGAACGCAGAAAGCCAGCAGAGGCTGAATGTACATCTGAAATTATTGCAAAGGTTAACTTAACCATATTTTCATATTGAGCACATGTGGGAGTGCCAAAGGGAATGTCAGCTGCTCTGGTTACATACTGACACATCAGAAAAGGTTTATAGGAGATGGAAATGGGGCTTTCAATTTGTGACGCCACTGCTATGATCAATGGAAAGAATGCTTGGAGCCTGATCATCTCTAAATCTAAAACAAAGACACATCATGCACTTTGACCTGTACCTTTACTTGCATGGCCTGTGTGAAAGAAAAATAAAGGGAAAAAAATGTAAGTAAAAGAGATGAAAAGATGATAATTTTACAAGTTAGTAGTAAAGTTAGCTTTATCAGGACAACAAAAATACTACAATTGTAGCTAAAACTATAGGTTAATTTCATGATGAGATGACTTGCTAGTATTAAATTTTTATTCAGCTTAGTCCTTATTGAATTATTGAACTATTGAATTTATCTGTCCCTACTTAGCACTTGTTACTTCATCACATAAGGAAGCTCATCTAGAAGGTAAGTACATCAACATAATAATTACTGCCTCTTTCCCCAATATTGTTAAAAGGAGGAAGGTGTCCGGAACTCTGGGCAGTCTGATAATAAAAAAATTACAGAATAGTTTGGGTTGGAAGGACCTTAAAGATCATCTAGCTCCAACCCCCCCTGCAATATTACAGGACACCTCCTGCAATATTACACTGCCCACAAAAATATTAAATTTTTGCCAAAGCAGCACTTTCTCCCTCTTTTCCCTACCAAATAAGGTTGAAAAAAATCACATTTGTAAATGGCAAACTATCACTGTGAAGCATTTCACTTACAGATGTATTTTCCCATTGCATAGCTCATTACTGATTTGAAGACAGCCTGAGAGAAAACTTGACCTAAGCACTTAAATCCCAGCAATAACCATTTTGAGAACACTATTATAATCTCAACTGAAACTCTCATACATACAGAGGATCTTTTCCTCTCTATTAATACTGAAACTTAAATAAACTTGTATTCCATAGCCAACATGTCATTATCACTGTGTAAAGCAATCCTAAGAAGATAACAACAAAATCACATTATTAGAGGATAAGAGCAAAAAAAAAAAGTCAACTGTTACTCAAAAGATTCCTTGATCAGGCATGGGAAAACACCATAGAAGAAAAAAAACCAAACAAGCTTATGTGATATCTCTAATAGTAACTCTAAAACCATCTCAGAATCTTCAGTATCTTACTCAGAGAAATAGCAAAATTTAATCCACAATTTCAATTGCCCGAAATATATAGATTCTGCATAGACATGGCTCAGCAGATATACACTAAAGTTGATAAAGACAAGATGCTAATTATGTTTCATGTATTAGAGATGGCCACAAACATAATCCACTCATGATGCACCATAGTATATCTAAAGGAAAGGCTTTCTATGCAATTCAAGTAGTCTCAAAGAGGAGACCTAAAATTGCCTAAATTTAGTATTAGAAAATACTAATTGTCCTCTTATAAATATGAAAATTATATACATCATGTGTTACCAATGGGGACAAACCACAATGTTGTGTAACACGAACTCGGATTTTTACTGTCTTCTGTAATAGGTCTATCCGTATGTTTTTTAAAAATAGACATGAAAAATTAATAATGAAGGTCGTGAAACAAAACTTCAGAAGGATAGGCAAGTGTTTGGCACCTGAAGGTTATATATCCAGCCACATATTCATTTAGATTCCAAAAGTTACACAGAAAAATTGCCCACATATGTATCATCATTTATCATCTCCTTGTGAATGTACAAGTTTAATCTTTTATACCAACTAATGATACAAAATAACAGGACATCATTGCATCCTAAGAAAAATGCTGTTTTATTAAAAATCCTATGAAGGGATCAAAAATAAAAAATTAGTAGTGTTTACTGTTTAACTTTCAATGCAATCTAAGTTACCAGTCTTTCTTGGACTGCAGGTTCTCTAACTTACCATTCCCCTCCGAGCAATCTGCTGCCATTTTTTTAGAAAAGAAAAATTAAAAAACTTGCTCAGCTGTTAATACATTTATTTGAAACATATTAACAAAGTTAATATTTCATACTCAAAACACAGCAGGTACTTAATCAGTGTATTGATTGTAATGATGAATCAATTGTTACCACTGCAATTAGCTGCCAATAAAGAATGTAATCCTATCCCTTCATGGTATTTTTCTGCATATGGCATGCAAAGACGTAGAACCTTCCATAGAACCTTCCATACATGATGTAGCTCACTTTTTGCACTATTACTGTTCTGTCCTAGGAAGAGTACAATTATATTAAGGCATCTGAGATCAGCGTGGGGCTTTACACCTTTTGAGAGACCCCAAACTGTTCTGTTGGGTCAGCTGTTAAAAGCCAATGTTCATGTTCATGGTCATGTATATAGTCTCATGTTTGATAAATGCTGGATATGACCGCTTCCACTAAATATAATGTAAATGGAGAGAAAAGTGCTAATTATTTTGTTAGCATTTCAAAAGCAAGAAACTATAAAAATAATGTTCTGTTATCTACTGATTTTTCTGTGAGGATAGAAATAAGTACAAAACTTTGTATGAAAACCTGAAATTCAGTTAATTGTAATTTGTTGTTTATTCTGAACTATGCAGTCATAAAAAAATATTAAGATGTAATGTATACTTTCATGAATGTTGGTTTTAGATAATTTCATTATATATCATGGAATATTATCCATCTCCTGTTTAGAAACTACATACAGAAAAATGATACATCAATTCCAAAAGATATCTCATGAATTGGATCTATCATGGTATTTAAGTCGTCATGAAACAAATACCTCTCTAAGAGATGAGCTGCTTTGTAGCCACTCTTGCATATATGATACCATATAAATAAAATATTCAGACATTAACAATAATTTTAAAAAATTCTTCTATAATAGGAATAACCATGCTCAGTGTCCTTGAATACTATGATTTTATATTTTGTTGCAAACAAACACTCAAATATGGGTCAAGTGGTTACTCGATGTTGAATTCCTGTGATATCCAAAATAGAGCAGTGTTAAGGATGCCTATTCTTCATTTTCTAAAGATCTCTTTTGTCATTCTTGCCATGTCAGAACTGACTCAAAGGTGACACCAGCAGTTTACATCATATTTTTCTATTACCAATACTGCTGTGAGACACAATTTAGATTCAATATCAATCAGTCAATTCAAATCTATCATGTTTTTAAAAAAACACACCTAATTCTTGGCACTTAAGGCTAAGATTCTAGTGTGTAAATGTTGAAGTACACGTTTTAAATGTACATGTAGTGCCTGCCATATGGTACAATGTGGTACAAACCAACACATTAGACTGGAACTGTGGGACATATCATCAAATAACCTGGAGTGTGCCCACTACACTTCTCACTTGTGCGGATAATACAAGTATTTTGACTTTGTAATAGAAATTCAAGGACTTAATCTTGAAAAGAACAACAAAGATTACAAGTTTCTGGTTTTTGAAATACAGAATTCTCCATATACCTTGAATTACTGTTCAGTGCCAGTCAAACTGACAAGCAGGAAATCTGTTATTTTTGCTTGTAATCTTTCCAATATTGGGGTTTGATTTGACCAAGTTTCAGAATTTAACATAATAGAAAAGCAGCAACCACTTTTTAAGAGAAGTAAGAAATGTAATGGCACATCTTATCTGACCCTCTGTTCTCTGAAGTTGGACATACAATAGTGAAGTTACAGACCATAAAATGAAATGAAATACAAAATAATAAACCCCTCCGTTTCTTTGGAACAATTTCAATATAGGGCTACTCCAAATATATAACAAATATAAATAAAAAAGGGGGTTCAGTGCTACATTTACCAACATTGATTTGAAATTAGTCTTCAGTGGGCTTTAATATAGTCAATCTTCCAGACATAACATCAAAGCATCATTTTTCACTTTGATCGCATGTCTTTTCTCTATTATACTGGTAATAAGCAACTTCACAGCCTCATGCTGGTATCTTGTCATATTGAAAATGAGCAAAGAAGAAATAAGAAAAACTACACATGGGATGCTATATGTATAGAGATAAATACAAAGACAGCATTCCTCCACCAAAGCTGACTCAAGAGTGCTGACTAATGTCCACAAGAAAAAGATCAGGCAACCTATGTTTCTTCACTTGCTTTTATCAAATTATCTAGCTTTAACTTTAAAGATCAATGACACATATTGTATACTAAAACTCATATTCTCTTATATGTGCTACTTTTTCAAATCAAGTCCTTAATTTTTCTCTTTGGCTACTTAGCAGACATTTAAAAAATAACTGCAAGGTACATGGCCCATATTTTATATAGCAGGTGTCATGCCTACCATCAAGAAGCAGAATAATTTCTGTTTCTTCTACTGGCACAACAGCTGCAATCTCAATAGATTTTCATAGACCTCTTACAACATACTAAACATGTGCTGAAGATTTAACTGATTCACAAATGCTTATTAACTTACTTTAGACATCTTGCTCTTGGTGTCTCCTGTTAAAAATGCCAAATTGTTGATTTCATTCTGAATGACAAAATTTTGTTCTTCTCTTTTGAAATTCTAAAGATGAAAAGTAATCATCAGAAATTTAATTAACCTGCATGTATCACATTCATATTTAAAGATACAATGAAATGACAAAAAAGTAAATGTCGTATCTTACATGTGATTTACACCACAGGATAAAAACTTCCGCTACCATTCTGAAGAGTTCATCAGAATCTGCATCTGGTTTCTTTAGCCAATTGGCTCTGGGTATAAAAAAAAAATGGAAGTAAGTAATTTTAAAATGAAAACTGATTATAGCAACCTCTGTTTAATAGATTAAGTTACATTTGTATATCTAACCTCAGAGTTTAATGAGAATCACTTTAATTTTTCTGTGACTATGGTTACAAAGACCATTTTCCATACCAGCTTATATCCAACAAAACTCCCAGTTCTTGAATACTTAGTTCTGACTGCTCCTCCTCCCAATTGTGCCTACCAAAGGGGGGTTTTTTGCACCTGTTCTGCGAATCAGAATAGAAAATAGACCTGTCTGAAAAACTAAATCCTTCTCTGAGTACTTTCACTATATCTTTTGGGCTTTTGTTTTTTTTTTGCACAATAAAACTTTATTATGAGAACTTTGTGTTGATTCAAAGGAGTAAACTACAATGGTGAGAGGAAGAATAGTATAGGGAAATGAATGAGTGAGTAGAGCTATGAGGACTCACTGCTTCAGGTGTTTTATTTTTGTAATCCAGAAACTAATTAAGCTTCAGTCTGGGTAAGTTTCCACAAAGATCCTCAGAAAACTCAGGCAAATGAACAGATGCAGCACTCTTAACTGGCTCTAAATAAAAATTCATTCATACAACATATATAAACATATGGGCATCTATAGCACACATGGCAGGATTTACTACATTGTAAATTATGCTCATTAATTCTCTCTTTTTGATTGTATTTCTCCACAGTCCACAATTACATCTGTTTAAAAAAAAAAACAAGAAAAAAAACAAGAAAAAAAGTGTTTCCTTGCCAGCACGTTCTGACATAGCAAAGCCTTGAGCAAATAGTTTTCAGTGTAAATTGGTTCCCAGCATAAATGATCATGCATGCAATGACAATGCTTCTAATTAGCCTAATGTGGACTAATACCTAACAAAGTTAAGCAGACTGATTGTGTACAAACGATTTTGTTCAGGATAGTATTAAGACACTACTACAGGTGTTTCAGACAAAGGAAAGTGAAAGTGTAGGCAGGGGATAATCCTGCAGTAAAGGGTTGAGAAGAAAAACCTCTGATAATTCCAAAGGCAAAGCAATGCTGTCCAAGCACTTCTTATTTTCATCTTAAAAAAACATCACAAAAGATTAGCATCTTTGTGCTATTACTCACAGATATAATGATTCCAGTGAGGTTGTGGTAGTACATGTAAGTCTGGTCAGAAAATGTATTGTCAATTATAGTAGTGCAGTTACAATACAATAAAACAAGCCAGATGCATGTAACAAAATGGTGCAAATTCCAGGTACAACATTCTCCAAGTTAAGAATTTTAAAATAGTCATGACAGCATAAATTCAATATTCTTTCTGATTAACTGATCATGGACTCTAGTACATTAACCAATAAGTGTGACTGTAATTATTAATTTTTATTTACCTGTTGTTGTCTACATAACGTATAAGCATTGGATAGAAGGCATAAAGGTCTCTACAAAGAACAGCAAACTCATCGAGAATCAGTAGCTCAGCTTCTTGGGTGTCAGTTTTGCTATCTGCTCTTAGTTGCTCCTCTTCCATTACAATCTTTATAGCTTTCTTCTTCAATTTCTCCAGTGTTGGAATAAAATGAGTTTTGAGTAGATCAGGCCTGGCTTTGCTGATGATGGGTTGAACATAGACTACACACAAAATTATAGATACTCCTATGAGATTAATGCATAATTGATATTTTCATTTTATTAATATGAACTCTGAAGTTATAGAAAACATATTTCTGAAAGAATCACAAAGTTATTAATAAAACAGTGAATAAAGCTTTGTACCAATTGTGTTACAAAGAGATATCAAGGTATTGGAAATTAGTTACTGGCTACTCACATGGTAAATATTTCTGTCTTATATCAACTAAATTATCATGTTTTTGGCAAAGCAACACTTCTTTCAACTTCAAACCTAAACAAAGTAAGGACTGAGACACAAAGCCCTCACTATGGGCTTTGTTGGTGTTTTTATGATGTGCCAGATCTTTTTATACAGTGTCAGAAAAAGAAGTATTCTGGAAGAATTCTTAACCTCTTCTACCTTGGGCTAGCTAAAATGTAGAGAATAAATTACTAATTTAAGATTATGGATATATTTTAAACAAGTATTATAATAATGGACAGATCACCTCAGTCAAAACCGCAAGAACCACACTAGAACAGTACCTCCTTGTGCACATAAGACCCCACTACAAAAGTGCAGGTGCTGGTCTCTACAATTATGAAGCAAACTTGTTACTGAATTTTAATGGAATTCTTGTTATTATTAAATAATATTTCAGTATTTTTGAAAAGAATACTGAAAACCCAGTATCAATGGAGCATTAATATTTAGCAGGAAATTATCGCCTTTATGTAGATTTACTTATATTACCTTATTACATATTATATACACTCCTTCACTTTTATGATGGGTGACAAAAATTGGATAAATCTTTTAGCTACCTAGTTATTGTTACAGAACATTTTAAGATATATTTCTGCTTCTTTACTAGCTCAGTTATTCAGGCAAAGCAACTAATTCCAAACTTGTGTAATTTGTGACATTATTTCACCATATAAACTTTAATTCCCTTTTGTCCAGATATTTCATGAACAGAATTCACAGGACCTATCATCCTCTACAGTAACACTCAGTTCTTATGTGCCTTCAAGATTACTGTAGTTCACAACCCCAAATTAAATGCTAAGGCTCTTATGCAGTGCACAAAGAAGGTAAGATTTTAAAAAATACATTATGTTCTACAGAAATCTCTCTGCTTACTGCATTGCTACAATGCATGCAATAAAATAACTTCCAGAAATATTTCAAAAATGAAAATATCTTTCTGTTATTACTGCATATCTACTCTTTATCTTTCTTTCCTGATGTTCTCAATTACAATTAATATTATATCACTGGTTAACATGGCAAAGTGTAGCAAAGTAATTAAATGTTATTAAGTATAACTGCTCTTTAAAAATATTTACAATACCTGCAATTCTTTTCATCCAAGATGCTTCATCTATTCCCAGGTTGTTGTTAATGATCTTCAGAATGTTTCCAAGAATGATGCTCAGGTGCTCAGATGTTATCTTTGTACAGCAAGGCCCAGCACTTTGAGGAACACTCTCAGGACCTCTTTCCCACCAGTAGGATAAATAGTTGCACAGCATGGGTAAGATAACCTCAATCACATGAGGCATTTCAGTATACCTCGCTCCTGACTCTGATAAATCATTAATTTCCTTTATTAGTCCATCCAGCTGGGGGATCTCCGGACACATCTCTTCTACTGTATCAGGCATACCTAAAACTGCAAGTAAGGGTAGAAACGCAATAGATTCTTTAACAAAATAGAAGACAACATCTATGTTCAGCAATGTTTAAAACCTAAATACAAATAACATGATTTGGGTTTTTTTGTCACCATCTTGGGCAGACATTACTGTAGCAAGACTCTGGGGGAGACACCAGTCTCTCATCTCATAACTTTTGTCTTTCTGATGATGTGCATATAGCGCTAGTGCAGACAATAGCTGTCTTGAAGGCTTTACCATAAGGCATCCTGCAATTTTCTGCTGAACAGCTCAGCTACGTAACAGTGTAGAACTGAAATCTGCTCATAATGGAGAAATTGTGACCACTGTTTTCCTAATCATTCACTATTTCTTTGTCAATTTGCAAAAGATTAGATCCACCTCACAGAAAAGGAAACAGCCAGCTTAAAAGTATTTGTGAAATTGAAATTAAACTGTTCCTAGCTCACAAACTCTACACATCTGTCTCCCAGCAAAAAAGCCAGGAAAGAATTCCAGTTGTACTAGAAACGGAAGGGTACTTATTCGGCAATTAACAACCCATCATAACATAATGCCATTCAGCCTAGCAAAACTCTTCTACTAATGCTGCTTCTATAAGGCAGAGCTGTCAGGAAGGTTTGGCTAACACAGGCTTTTTCATAACTCCTTTTATTTCTAGAACCTTATGAAGCATACAGAATGGAACTAAATACGGGTTTTTGTTTGTTTATAGTAATGATGATTTTGACAGATAATGAGGAAAATACTGAAATGGTTTAAGATACTAGAGTCACTCTAGAGTAAGTCAGGAGAAAAACAGGTGAAGAAAAGGGCTCAAATTCCTTTAATTAAGGTTTCATGGAATCAAAGTTCTATTCTGTCAGGAGGTCCCTATAATAAAGTATATAGAATATTGAACATCTTCCATTTTTTTGCTAGTAAGAACACAACCACAGAATTTGATAAAAAATTCTATAATGTAGATACACTTTACTCTGAAGGACAGTACTTACTTGCTCTTTCTCTTGCACTTTTTGTGTTGAAGACAGACAGTGGGTTGTAACTGTTGAGAGAAGGTTCAAGGAATGCTACTGGGATGGCTGCTGCAAGAGATGCTAAGCACTCACCAAGTGCAGGACGCTGCCTGTGTATGAGAGGCACCAAAAGTTACCTGAGAGGAAAAGTCTTTCAGTAAGCTTTCAATGCCTTAAAAGCATTATAAAGCAGTATTACCATTTATTGCAGATTTCAGTTCATTGGTTTTTGTTCATGTGAAATATCAAATTTCCAAATAATTTTTGAGAATTTGCATTTTTCACATGAACAAAATTACTGGAATTTCCAGTGGTATGATGAACACAGTTTTTAAAAATCCCACACAAATGCCACCAAGTATTGGATAGTAAACGTAAATGCCTCCTCAGTGCAACTGTGTGACTACAAACCATAGAAAATATGTCTATTCAAATTAGTAACTGGATATTCTTATTATACCTTTGGTTTGCTTAAACAGGAAGCAAATACATATAATCAATAAGAATTTGTTTTTCAGTAATAATTTTTGAAGACTTCAGTGTTTTTATATATTTTGCTTCACTCATTATACCATTTAGTAATTCAAATTATGAGAAACACTACTGCTGCTTATTGAAGACTGATGTCACAACTTCATGGCATTCTGTGTGGAGCTTTCTGGAAAAGGTAAACCTGCATTCTCCCACTAAACTTTCCCATGTCCCTATTTTTTTGTTCTGTGCTAGCACTAAAGCTCAGGTAGCATCTTGATAAACTGTATGAAGGAACTAATGGCTGCATAAGCATCATTGACCAGAAAAAAAAAAAATAGGTATTTGAAAGGCTGCTGAGAAAATCTTTTTCAGCATGAGATCGGCCTCACATTCACTTAAAACTTAACTTCATCTGCCCTTCCAAATTTCTGAAGCAAGACCTTTTGCAGATTCAATAAAGACAGCACACATCTTTCATCCTTTGAAGCTCTTAAGGTTGTTTTGGAATAGACATAGATCTGTTGCAGTGGCTCATGAGGAGGGCTTCAACTACCTGAGAGCTGAAGCACCCATCCTACGAGGCCAGGCTGAGATAATAAGGATTGCTCACCATGGAGAAGAAAAAGATTTAGGAAGACCTTACTGCAGCCTTTCAGTAGTTAAAGGGGGTTTATAAGCAAGATGGGGACAAATTTTTTAGCAGGGCTTGTTGCAATAGGACAAGAGCTTCTAGCTCCTACCAGTAAAGTGAAGGCCTGTGCTTAGAGTTCTTCTCATTGAAAGGCAATCACATCTTACTTGCTGTGAGAAGATCCTGACTGCTAGTTACTTTGCCTCTCAGATCTGTGTAAAAGAGTTTTTGAGATTTTTCAATCCCAAAAAGGGAAGAATGAAAGAATATAGTTTTGTAATTTAGTGATGGACATCCAAATGAGTGAAATGTGGACATACACAAGATCATGTGCACACATATATTGCATGAAGAGTGGAAGGAGAGAATCTGGGCAGCTCTTGCGTTTTGTGTGAAAAAATTACCGAAGGGAGGCAGAGCAGCACTTCTCATACTGGGGGAAGCCCTCCTAACCAGGCTACTGAGCTCTGTTTCCTCCAGTTTAGTCTCTCTCAGGCCCTGTGATCTTTAAATTTTTATTTAAAAGCAACTAATCTAAAGGCTTAGGAATGATTATGATTACTTTGGTCCCTGTCTTATGATGGACCAACAATTTGGGTTCTCTTTTCTGAAGCAGCAAATAAGGATTTGAGCTTCTTTTAATGGAAGATGATGTTTAAACATTTAAACACATGCAACTGGCAAAGTGGTTTCCTTTACATAGTTAAAAGCTGTCAGAATGCTCCATATATGCTCAGGATTTTATGCTCAGGAAAGCTATTTTGAGAGGTCTGTACAAACTTAGGTGTGAAACAGACACAGTATAGTTAATAGCCTACTTATCACATCATCACACCAAACTTTGTAATCCTTAATGGCAACCCACAGAAAAATTTAGCTTTTCCTGTGGAATAAATGAGCTCCCTATGGATAGACTGCCACATGCAGGATTATGTGTTTTCTTTTTTTCATTGTTTTGTTTGTTTGCTTGGGTTTTTGCTGTGGAATTAAGAAATTCTATGAAATTCTAAGTACTTTCCAGTTAAAGTGTATTTTAGATGTGCTCACATTGTTTCATATTCACTTTTCATCCACATTGCTATATTACTTAAACAGCGCACTCCTAAAGAAGATAAAATTTTACATGCTGAGTTTGCCATTCAATACCTTTCAACGTAGATGTTCTTCCCAGTCCCAAGGGAATAGAGGCTACAAAGAATTCTGTAACATGAAACTTGTACATCACCCACTGGAGAAAAATAGGAAGCAGATAATCAGTATTTATTCAACTAAAGACTACTTTCCAAATATTAAACATGTGTGTCATACCTTCTGATGAACCTTCTGAAAATTTTAGTACATGTATGGCCGAACATTCTAGGCTCTCAATACGCCACATTCATATTATCAATTTTTTGATACCTGCCATCTACATTCATTCCAAATCCTTACAGTTCATCAGACATTCCAAAAGACCTGCAGATAGTTGCTAATAAGATATTACAAGATATCTTTTAATTATCTTTTGCTTTGGAACCGTGATCATCCAAATACATATAAAATTTTGAACAAGTATATTGCTGAATCTTGAGAAATTTCAGTAATTTTAAACTTAATAATGTTTAAAAAAAAAGAAAATTTATATTCAAATAACTAAAGTGATTTTCAAATGTATGAAAAACCCATGAGGAATTAATTATGAACTATCTTCTTTAATCTAATGAAGAAAATATCTGTAACAAAAACGAGCATAATTAAATTTTCTACAGGAAAATAGTCTCATCCATACATTGGCAAGAGAGAACTTCAGGGGAAATTTTAATTTATCTCTCTTGATGTTTGGAGAAATATTGCATGTAATTAATTTAAATCCCACTGAGCATTATTTTACAACAGGCAATAAAGTAGTGTGCACCTAACTCCAAATTAATTCTGGTAATGTGTGTTACTGAAAACAGAATTTTCAGTATTCTGTATTCATACGATCATTACTAAAACTTATTCATATCAATATAACACAGTAAACTTAAAAACCAGAATAAAATACTTACAAAGTAAATCAATTCCAAATTGATGCTGTGAAATATGTTCAAAAATTGATGTCAAGACTGGTAGCAATGCCACTGTGGTGTAATTGATATTCTGTGAAACACCCTTGATTTGAGTTCGTGAGTGGGTAAACTTTCCAAGTTTAAGATTTTCTGAAGTTTTTTCAAGGTCTTCAGCTGCATTTTCAAAAAAGGCACGCAATCCAGCTTTTACAAGCTCTGATCCTGATTTCATAACAGTTCTGAAAAATTACAATGGAAAAACATTTACTTTGCATTCATCTTTGGTGATTTTACAAATACATATGTACACATTAGTTACATTCCATCAGTCTTTGAAGATACATGCATACATCAGTAAATGTTATATTGTGAACTGAAAAGAACAGTCACATCTACACAGCAGCATAAGTAACAATTAGCTTGGACCACTTAATACAAAGTAATAATAACAAAGCAATTGCTTCCACAATCTAGTCTTTCTACTTTTTGTGAAATTCTTTCAAGTAAGATAATGTCTCCTCAGCAAAATTCATGGATGGAGAGAAAGGTCCTCGATATATACTCTCAAGAAAAATAACTCTTAATCCCAAAATGCTTCTGGGAGTGGCCTGGTAAAACAGAGGTAAAACAGAACCAACTTCTATTCAGTAATTTTACTTCTTAGCTAGTCCTCTCCTAACTCCCTGATATTAACAGCATATTGTGCATTGTTTTCAGAGTGATAAGATCTGTGTTTATAGTTAATGCAAAGGCTAGGTCTTGCTTATACTGAGTAACAATCAAGCTCAACTGCCATACTGGATGGTGGGAAACAGAAAAGCATAGAGGGGTCACTCATGAAGGAGGAGTGGACAGATCAGGTGACCCAAAACTGACTAATAGTCCATTCCATCTGCCATATGCTCAGCATAAAAGCTGAGGAATTAAAGGGTCAGGCCTCATTCCTTAGTGGCTGATGTCCAGAGAGGACCCTCTCTGTCTGCCTTTGAATTCAATCTGTGAATTCCTAACTTTAGATCTGGAGTTCCATTCCCATCCATCACTGAATCCAGTCTAGGAATTTCCCACTGTCTGCAGGAACATCATCCTCGGAGCTTAATATGGTTTTGCATATATTGTATTTATTATTAATAGATAGGGGGATCAGCTCTGCCAAAGAAGTGCTCATGCATCTCTTTATCTCTTCTCCTCTCCCTGGA
>VZTY01015423.1:120924-174688 GCA_013400935.1 Turnix velox
CATGAAGGAGGAGTGGACAGATCAGGTGACCCAAAACTGACTAATAGTCCATTCCATCTGCCATATGCTCAGCATAAAAGCTGAGGAATTAAAGGGTCAGGCCTCATTCCTTAGTGGCTGATGTCCAGAGAGGACCCTCTCTGTCTGCCTTTGAATTCAATCTGTGAATTCCTAACTTTAGATCTGGAGTTCCATTCCCATCCATCACTGAATCCAGTCTAGGAATTTCCCACTGTCTGCAGGAACATCATCCTCGGAGCTTAATATGGTTTTGCATATATTGTATTTATTATTAATATTTCATTGAAGTAGTTTAGTTCCTTGTAAACTCATGCATCTCTTTATCTCTTCTCCTCTCCCTGGAGTACAACACGGGGGAGAACATCTCCTGTCTTTGTCATTGGCCCATCTAGCCCAAACATCAACATGGAGCCACTGTAACTAGTATACGCAAGTTAGGACACACACTTATCTATCTTAAGAGCACCATAAGTATAGAAAATGCAACTGCAGTATCAGCATCACAATATTTTTATTCACAATTTTCAGACTGTGATATAACACAACAATCTTTGTATGATTCATCCAGGCCAGAAACCAGCTGAAGCTAGAAAACTGTCCTGGTCTGTATTTTAATCCATGTAAGCATTTCAATGGTAAATACTAGAAGTTAGTGAGTGTAACTATGCCCCTATATTAATACATTCTCATAACATCATGTTTTCTAGCATGCATTAAACTGCCTCAGTATCTACAGACACAAATACTTGCAGTTCCACAGTTTGTCTCATTTATCTTTCTTTTAAAGGCCTTTGGAAAAGGCAAGAAATGCCTTCAATGTTTTAATGACAGACATTGTACAGAAAGATGCAGATGAAATCCTTTAGATATAATTTCCTATCAGGGAGGTCAATATCTCAATTATTGATAGTGCTAATATCATTGCTAACAAATAAGGAATAAAAAATACCAAGAAAATCCAACTACTCCTGAAAAAACTCTGCCACACTTGTGCAGTTTGCAATTGGTGCAGATCTTGCAAACTTACCGCGTGTCAAGAGACTGAGCTAAGATGTGCAAGCAGTTCACCATTGTAGCAGAATCACTACCTGGGTAGAAAGGGATACTATCAGAGCAGAAAAGGATAAAAAATGTAGACTAATCTAATGTTCCAAAATATAATTTTTGATGATGTACAGGTTAAACAAGACATGATATAATTCTCCCACCTGAGGTCAACAGGGGGAGAGGTAGGCCTGGTTCTGCAGCTAACATTCAATTTCTTAAAGTTTATTTCTTATTTATAAGAACAAAAAAGAATAACTAGGGTATACTAGAACTTATTTTCACTAGTTGCCCCAGCAACATTGTGAACTTTGTGTCCTGTTAATTTTCTTACCTCCTCATCTGCCTAGCCTTTCAAGATAAATCTATTGGATTCAATAGTTGGATGATAGAAGTCAAAAGATTTAGTGTAATATGACTTTTGAAAAGCTAAATGTAACTGCAAAGGCATGAGATTTTTTTAAGGGAGGCTCATATTTCTTCCTGCCCCAACACTACATTTCCCAGTAAATCGTTAGCTTAAGAGACATGTTCAGTGCTCTCACTAACTGGACTGGAAGTTTATGCATAATTTTATAAAATTTTGCCTAAAGCTTCAGGCAAGGTTCAAAGCATTGTTCCTATATCCTTTATAATTTTAGCTTTATTGAGGTCTTTCTTTATAACTTACCAAAAAGTGAGATCCTATGTCTAACAAGAGCAGCTAGTTTGCAGAACAGGCTAAAGCAGAGAAGAACAGAAAGAGCAAGACAATACAACACAAAGATTAAAGATATATTTAGAAAATGAGGTAGAATGTAATAGGAAAATGAAAGAGAAAAACAGAACATCATTCATGAAAAGTGTATTTTGAATCACACATGATTGTAATAGTCAAAAAAACTGCATCCAGCAGAATAGCTTTCTGAATGCTCTCATTTTCTAAGCTTCACTATTTCAGAGATGACTTGAAATTTGAGACTTTCTTTTGATTGCAATAGTTTCCATCAGTTGCTTATATGGTTGAGTCATTCTATATTTTTTTGAATAAGCATTTTTGAGTAAAATTGAACTGTTTCACATCGCATTTTGCCAAGGAATGAGGGCTACATATCTTTTTACTATTTAAAAACCATTTGAGAAGGCATCCTTTTTAGTAAATAATTCTCTGTTTAGCCACTGCTGATGACAAGAAGAATCCTGAAATAAATACTGGCTAGAGGAGCTTCTGGCAAAAATGACAAAATTGTGGATATCCAACCCATCTGTCAAAATAACAGGATAATTAAAAGGGAAGAAACACCAAGGGGTCACTTAAACTTCTAAATACAAAGACAGCTAAGCAGACTTGTTTATATAATTGTGCTATATACTTGACAAATGGAATGAGAAAGTGACAAAATGAAGAAAATATACCTTAGGAATTGGTACTATTTCTTACTAACATATTGCCATTGTTATCTTCACAATAACAAAGAAATACAATTCTTACTAAAAGATGAAGATAACAGAATTATTTTTCTTAATGAATAATGGACAAGAATTTAAGATATTAATGAGTTTATAATGAGAGACATGCAGGCTAGACACCTGAATTTCCTCATGCATGCAAAATTATTTCTACAACCCTATAAACATCTCTCTGTCTTTATTAAGCTGACCTGACTGACTTTAGGAAAGGAATAGGAATATTCAGAGAGAAAAGCTTTAAACTGAATTGAAATGAAATGAAACATCCATGCTTCTAAACCTGAGCTGACTTCCTCAGCTACATTTGTATATAACATATTCAAAAGCCCACTAAAGAAGAATCTTAGGGACTGAACACTATTAGGGGCAATTGCTGTGTAAGGATTATCATCCACCTAGAAGATGGAAGCAAATGGGTAGTAATACCGAAATACAAAAAAGTGCTGGGAAATAAATGGAAGAATGGAATTTAGAATGTTCAGTGCTAGGCCTGATCTTACATAATAATAAGAAAGTAGCATTTATGTTCCAATTTTATAGCTGCTCTTCTGTCTGAAAAGCTAGTCAATACTGGACAACATAATGAAGGAAAGCAATGGAAACTGAGATACTGACAGTTAAGGTAAGAATTCATGAGAAGAAAATGTAAATTGAAAGATTATCATACAAAATTTCCAGAAAATAACTGGTAGCATAGCACCTCTAATGGGAGAGAAAAAAACCTCGGCAACAAAAATAGTAAGTGACAGTCATAGTTAAAAACAAATTAAATATTAATTTTAAAATGTTAACTGCAAAAAAGAAATCAATATTTTTGTAAAGGCAACACATTATAAATTAAAAGGCAACTGTCTCTTTTTAACTGAGTGTTCTAGAATAACTTTGAGTCAAATGTCAGATTCCAACCAAATATGAAACAGTACAGACATCTAAAAATTATTAAATTCCATCAATTTTTTGCACGGGCAGAATAATTTTGTAGAGAAGGGGGTATCCATAATTACCCCTGAAAAGATGCATCATGGTACTTTCACATTTTTTGGTATCTGAAATTTTGAATATGAGACCATCTAAATGACCCAACAGTGAGATAAGCTTCAACCAGTAAATGCCATCAACAATGAAATAGAAACCCACCAGAAACTGAGTTTTATTAGTTCCCTGGCTCTCATTTATTATTATTTTCAATGTTATCACCCACAATTACATATTCTAATAAGTCTTGTATACACTTAATACTTCAATTATATTTATATTAGAATACTAAAATGAAGAATTGTATTTGCTCACTGCCATTTTGATGCAGAACAAGCTATTCACTTTCTGTTGCAGGAAATGTTGCGTTGAATGATCTTTCTCTTTAATCTAGGAGGAGACCTTTAAATATCTGCACAGAATTCTCCTGTGTATATCTTAATTTTCTACTTACCTTGCTACCATTTCTTTTTCTTTATTTGATGCATATCCACTGCTACTGAGTGTTTTTGTTGGAGAAGACAGGAAGTAGAGGCAGTGATTTGTAAAGTACTGATCAACTAATGGTAAAAGAACCTAAGAAATACAGATACAAAATGTATTTTTTTCACAGAGCACAATGGCAAATATAGCAACAATGCTCTGATTGGTCAAAGTTAATTCAGAGAATTTTAGAATCTCTGCAACAGCCATATTTTCTCATTTCATACACAAAGTCATACAAATTTAAACCTTAAGCCTTATACTTTTACTTAAAAGATATATAAATAATAAACATATCTATCTGCATTGGATCTAATATTGCTGGCTTACTATCTCTCATTCAACAGTGATAAGTAGCACTGAACCAAGAGGACCCTTCCTCTCCACTATTTACTTAACTGTACATTATAAATATATAGGGAGAGGGATTTTTTTGGCTTTTTTTGTTTAAGAACCTAAATTCAATCCTCAGTGTTCCATATTTCAATTGTGATTAATGACAGTTTTTCTTATCAGGTACATAAATGCTTGTATGACATTACTATGCACAGGAATACTTCTTCCTGTTAATTAAAGGATCACATCAGTAATATATTGAGGCAAAAATTTTCAGAAATCATTTATATGTTCAGGTGAGTATTTAATGCAAGAAATAAGCTGCCTTTTAATTTCTATGTTCCTTCTCACATAGAAGCAGGTATATTGAAATATTTTGAAATATTTGAACCCAACATGTATATTGAAATAATTTTGAAGACACTTTGAAAAATTTGTTAACAACATTTAATCAATTACTTACCATGAAAAAATTAAGAAAGATATATTTCTATTACCTAAAAAGTAATCTAACATTAAAAATTTTCTGTATAATGGAATATATATTAAGTTCATTGTATATACACCACTATATACATCCACTATAATGGAATGTATATGTACATCACTTGAAATGCTAGATCACTCACTTTGGCAAAGAATTTTATTTCTTGGTCATGTGGAGATTTTTCAGTTTTTCCACTCGTTACAATGGCTTCTGTAAGGATACAATCAAGGTCGTCATGAATAAGAAATCTTACAACAAAAAACACAATAGCTTTTTGATAGTGCTTCGTAAACTTCATTTTGCTAGAATACAAACAAAACAGCAGCAACAGTTTAGCTAGCTACAGATGTCCAAGAATTCAATCTGCAAATTAAAGGCCAGAATTTAAAGGCAATAACAGTGGTTGCCACAAATTTAAACATATGAATCCAAGTGTTTATTTTCAAAACAGAATCTGCAGCTTACCCAAATGTGCAATAAACTCTTGAGCAGAATCAACGTATTTCAAAATTTTCTTCAGAAACTTGAAGGCAAACCTCTTTTCCATGGATGAAGCATCCAAATCCATGTCATTCAGACCTCTGTTTTAGAAAGCATTAAGATAAATAACATTGAAGATAGCAGTAGTATAAATAATGACAGTACAATGAAGCATTCCACTCTTTTTATCTTCTAATTATGGTAAATTTTCATAACGAGAATATCACATTCCATAGCAACTCTTATTTATCAACTGGAACATCAATTCATGTTTCTCTAAGAGGTGTAATAGCTTCAGATTAAAATATCCAAAATATTTGTACTAATGTACAAATTCTGAGAAATTCTGAGAAGTTCTAAGAAATTCTGAGAACTATTCTATTGCACAAATGAAACAATAGTACTTTTAAAGTCTAACAAAGCAATGCACAGACCACTGAGTTTCTACCGCTGTCAGATTAAAGTGCTAAGTCAGCAATCACAAAAACAATCGAAATACTACACTTTATTTTGCTATTGCAGTAAAATTAATTTTTCTCCTTGAATTTTATGAAAGACTGAAGTCAAAATGTCTTCAGCTACAAAACAAAATGCAGTTTCTTACTGAATACAAGTAAGAAACTATTATATGCCTGATGCATACAGTAGGAATAAAGCCATCTACAATTGGGTATGCCCAGATTTAGCTGCAAATGAAATTTTAGCTACAAATGAAATTCTCACATTTTAGGATCACAGAAATACTTCTTTTTCAAATAGTTTTGAAGGAATCTCTGACAGTCATCTGATCTAACTCCCTTCACAAAGCAAAGCCAAATGTAAAGTTAAACCAGGTTGCTCAGAATCTTGTTCAATAATGTAGTCAGTATCAAGTACTGAAATATCATAATTCTGGATACCTACTGTAATTGTTGACTGCCCTCCCTGTGAAGTAAACAGGTGAAACATTTACTCACTGATTTTTCCTTGTAACAACTTGTTACTTTTGAGGAGATAATGTTTTACCCCCAAGTCTCATTCAATACTGGAAAAATAATCTTTAAGGTCCCTTCCAACCCAAACCACTCTATGATTCTATGTAAGCAAATATATTTTAAAAATGTGCAACTTACCGAGATATGATTATACCATTGACTTGAAGGAATTTAAACAGCTCTTGTGCCTTTTCACGGTCCCGTGATTTCTCCTTGGCTGTCAAGGTGTCGTATGGTACCAACAGAGGATGACTACCTCCACCTTTAGTAAGTTGAAAGAATTGTAAGTTTTTGTACCGTAAGATGTATTTTATCTCAAGTACAAATTCAATTTTAATTGTTTTACACTGTCCTTTTCCAGACTCTCTATTCTCCCTCATTTTCTTTCTCCTTTTTTTGGGATTCACAGGATCCTGGCTTACCTTTGCTTTCCAACTCCATTTTCTTCTTTTTGGCCCATATATTATGGTAATTTTCGGCCATTAACTCAACCATACCCTACATCACCATCAGAAAAAAACAGTATTTGAAATTGAAAGGTGACAATTAAATATTCTGTAATTCTACACAATTTTACAGTCTTGACCAAAGCTGACACTCTTGTAGTAAAGAAACATTTCTGCATTCAGATGTTCTTTGAAGTGAGAACATATGGATACATATATCCAATGCCATTTCCAGTTCCTTCCCTAGCTTCATTTTAATTTTTTTCCAGGAACTCCCAAAGCACCAATGGTATGAAAAGTAGCTATTTCTTCTTTAAATATATCAATGAAATGGCATGCAAATACCTACAGTAACATATCACAACCACAGACACAAATGCATTCATAAAACCTGACAAAAATAAACTAGTAATAAAAATCCACTCTATTAATAATTTTTTTCACCATAACATATGCAAAACACAGATACAAACCTGAAGCTCCCTAGAAAGCACCACATTAGAGAGATCAAGTGGTGCTGGGATATAACCATTTCCCTGCAGGAAAAGAGGAGAATTCTTTTCAGTCAAAATATTCAGCTACAATTTCTCTCTTGTTGATCTGATTAGAGTAACACCATTTACATTTTCTTGGAGAAACTGCACTCATCTTTTGTTCTGTGATATGCTGAAGACACACGGGATGATTAGCAGAGTGTATCTGCTGATGTGTGAATAAGAAGGTTGCTGGAGATACTTAGATTACTCTATTCACAACAGCTATGAACTGTGCTTTTCAGCCTAAATGAGGTGGCCAATGATAAGGCAAACAAAATGTGCCTTCAGAACATGACAGGATAGCTTCTTCTCCTTAAAAAGAATATTAAGTTTTCAAATAACTTATTAGTAAATTAAGAAACGAGCCTTTTGCTTTCTATATAAGCAATTCCACCTTACCTGGCTAGACTGAGATATGCTGCGTAGCTTTTCATTTTCACGCTGGTGTATTGTTGCCTCTCCTCCTTCCTTGGTCCTTTCTAGGCTCCATCCCATGGCCACCATGGTTTTCAGTGATTCTCTAGCAGGCCAACGATAAATTTCCTTTTCCTTTGAAAAAATAATAGAAAATTTCTCTGCATTTAACAAGTAGCAAAAACGCAATAATAAAAATACGCTATCTTTTATCATAATCATTGTTTATTTGTCACACAATACAAATGTAAACAAAATTTGTGTATTTCTTTTTGGTTTATTCTTAGTGGCATTTAGTAATGGGATATGGGTTACAAATGAAAAGCACTCAAGTGAGCAGTGGAGTAATAATACAGCTTGCATCTGGAAACATATTCACTGACTTCTCTAGCCCAAAATAATAAAGAATAACATGGCACTACAAGTGCTATGAAATTAAATCTGTAAGTATGTGCATCAGCACACAAGGCCTTTTTTCTGCCTTCCTATGTTTACATCCATTCAAGGATACAGAAAATGACTGATCTATATATCTCTTCATATGAATTCATTGGTAAATGATTAGGTAACAGCCCATATTTCAACACTGCTGTAAAAAGCAAAGATTTTAAAGAAAATCTGAAAAATTGTGGCAAGGAAAATCCACAGTAAGTCATATTGTGACTGTCAAATCAACCTAATAGAAATATTTCAGCTTGCACCATAAGTAATGATTTCTGTGATGGTTTCTTATTCTGAGGAAACTCCCAAAATTCTCTTTGAACTGTTTAAAGAACAACTATACCAATGACCCCTCAGCTCCTCTCTGAAGATTTCAAAGCAATTTAAAAACTTTTTAAACCCTCTTGATTTCCATCATCTCCATTAACTGAACAGGTAAAGAAGGGACAAATGTAGAATCATTGCAAAATTCAAATTCAGTCCATTGTGCTGACAACCATAAAACATTCATAACTAACTAAGAATTTCAAATTAAAATGTATTCAAAATACATTAAATGATATTCCACATTTTCAACTGAAGCATTTCCTAAATTGTCACTAAATTTTTCTACAAAGTTTCTTGAAGACAAAATCGCCTTCAGATATACAATACAATTTCCTCTAAAATCCAAGAGGTGCTGCCAGCCATTCTGCATCCATGAAGACCTAAAAAACTTGTGCTACTCATACTTGCAATAAATTGACCCAGGTCCAATCTTAGACAGGACTCTAAGATAAACGAAGAAGCCACTTTAGCATATAAATGTTGCTATTCTTAGCTGCCAGAATTCTAGTTTCTTTCTCTTTCTTTCATAGCATATACACAAAATGGATTTTTTTAAAAGTACACAAATCAGTCTATTTTGTATTAAATGCAGCTCAAATTTCCTCCATTACTTTTTCTGTTAGAGTTTTGAAAGGCCGTATTAATGGGTGAGACTTCATATTTTCATCCAGGGAAACACCATATTTCCATCCATTATTAGTCTGAAAAAAAAAAAAACCAAACCTGAAATAAGAGATCAATGTAGATTTGTAACAACAAATTGATCAGATTAGTTTCTTATACTGAACTGCTCATCTATTCCAGTAACTACTCAGTGCCACAGAAATTTCTGTTAACAAAGTATGGATCCACATGTGGATCCATAGAATAAACCAGAATAAACCACGGTTCAGAAAGACTGAATGCCATCTATGAGTAATAGGTCACATACAACCAGTTCTAATACACATTGTCCCCTTTTAAACACACACAAACATGTGAGATAGTGTTGACTGAGGTAAAAAGTGTCTCAGTTCTCTGAGAGGCTAAAGTCAGCAACAGAGACAAGAAAATGTAACGTCAAGATTTGAAAAGAAGAGTGTAACTTCAATGAATCCTTTACCTTAAACAATACTAGCTGAAATTTATGGTTTGAGATTATTGTGTGGGTATTTATATATAAGAGTATATCGTTCTCTAATAGAGAAAATAGAGAAATAGAGAATTTACATACATAGCCCCCACACAACAGAACTGTCATTTCTACAGGGCCTTTCTATAAATTTAATATTTATTTTTTATTAATTGATATAGTAAATTACTTAAAATTCATATTTGGTTGAATGGGTTATTCAAATACAAACACTTCCAGAAAACTTATCAAACACTTCAACAACTCCATCACAAATGTAACTCTAAATGTTATATTTATTAAATAAAAAATATAAATTAATGTTTATTAATATTTATTAAAATCTGTTTGGGAGATGTAATGCTAAAAAGGCCCTTGGGCCTTTATGAAATGTTTTAATGTACTATTAAAAAGGTAAAAGAAATTAGTATGCACTGTCTTGCCTTAACACTATTTCAAAGGAGTGAATCAGAAACATAATGCAATGACAGAGAACTTGGAAAATTATGGAGGAAATAAATACTCATCAGCCTTCTTAATGCTATAAAAAAAGAAAACCTATAACTACATTTTATGAAAAAAAGGACATTATACTCCCTAGAACACAGAGATAATTTCTGATATATTTTTTAGAGCAAAACTTTTTTTCCATGTGTCCCCAAAGCAAATGCAGACATTAATGTACTCTAAACAAGAGCCTATCAGTTCAACTGTCCAGCTTTTCTTTCAATATTCACCCCAGGTATTATTTGCTAATCTTTGTCTGACTGTTGTCATTCTTGAAATAGTTCCTACCTTATCAAAGGCCCACTTATCATGTGAATGTTCAGCATACTTGTTGACAACAAACTCCAACTTTTCAGGAAGTACAAGGCTGTAAACAAAGAGGAGTGCCATCACTCAATCTTAAGTTACTGCTGTCTGATTTATGTAAAAAATCTAGCATTAACCAAAACACTTCACCTCCAGATGCAACTGCAGTTTTGGGTTTTTAATTCTTTTTTCTTTAGAAGAAATGCCAAAAAAAACAGAGCACAACTTTACAGCATTGACAGGGAATCTTCAAATGCATAACATTTGCACTCATTAACAATTGGTAGGGTAGTATTAATATGGATGTTTCACATTGCATAATGATGGAGAAATAGCAAGAATCAACTAATGATCCTTAGTTCTTGAGTGTAAATGTATTACATATCTGTATTTTAAGAGCATAAGATTACTAAAAAGCCCAACAATCTACTGAATCACCCTACCTTATCACCTTATTTTGCTGTATCAAGTTGCTACAAAGCAATCCTTAAAACTAGAGTGGAGCTTTTATGAAAGTGAAGCATTAAGCCTTTGAGTCACTTACCAGATTATGCACCATTTTCCATAAGCATACTCTAAACAATGTCTGTATAAAATGTATTACAGGTGTATATATCCCAAAATTTGAACACTCAGCTAACAGGGTACATAGTAAGTAGAGAATTTACTAAGTACTCAGCAGATGTAGTGAGGAAATATTTAACATCTTTACAGTGCAGAGAATATGGTTTATATCTAATAAGCAGGATATGTTGCAGTGAAGAATTTGGCAGGAGAAAGCAAAAATCCCTACACTACTTCTGGAAGGTACTAGTGTTAATAAAACGCCACTCACCAGCAAATTCTTTTTACAGAGGGAAATAAAAATATCAATAAGGAATAGTATAAAAATATTTAAGGAATACAACTCACTTTGCTGTGTTGACAGGTTTGGGATCAAAATTTCCTTCTGGATCCACTGAAGTCTGCTTTTCAAAAGTTGACCTAATTCGTGTATCTAAATAATCAGGGGGTAAGGCACCAGCTATAGCACTTAGACAAGGTAAAGCCATTCGAAAGAGCTCTGGATCATACTTCTGCAGGAGAGATAGGAACTGGTTGGAAAATCCAATAGAGAAACATGCAAAATGTTAGGGAAAGCCAAGCAGCCATATGTACAAATATTAGAAGACACAAAAAGACAGTAAAGCATATTTAAAAATTAAGGATAGAGCAAAATCAGTGCTGCATAACATCTATTTTTCTTGCTATCACCTTGATACATTTTTATGACTACTCATATGAACAATAAGAGAATGCTGACATTTGTATAAGTACAAATAAGTATGATTCTTTGGCTTTTGGACCTTATGCCCACAGTGTCAAGGTTGTTTGCCTACTTGTGCAAGTATAATATTCCTCAAAATATTGCCTTAGTTCTATAATGACTAATTCCTTTATTAACTGTAGAAGAAATTGTCATTTGTCCCTCTTTTCCCCTAATTTATTTCAGTTTAAATCACGCTGGTTAAAGGAAGTTGTACTTTACTGTAGAATTGTCCTCCTAAGAGGTGAAATAGCACATTTGTTCTTTTAATATTCATTTTTGCTCTGGAGAGAACATAGAAGTGCTTGACATACAGCAATATAGGATAAAATTACATTTAAAGAATCTATTCTCAGTAACTTGCCAAGAAATATATTCAAGGTCAATTGTAACATTACATTATCAAAAAAACACTTTGGAAAAGTAGCAACGGATTACTGTAGGCCAAAATCCTCTTTCTAGAAATGAATCAGGAGTCTTAGAATGCTTTGAAAGATGAATGCAAAGATCTACTGCTGAAAGTTACAGTGCCTAAATCTGATGCTGTTATAATTATTTAATGAAGTTTAACTCAGTTAGCACAAACATATTTTTTAATGTCGTGACACAAACATCAATTAAGTAATTACAGGAAAAAAATTTACACTGCAAAAATATTTATCTTGGTCTATCATTAGAGAGCAAAAGACTAGATGCTTCTGGAAATCTGAACAACCCCTTTGGGTCAATAAAGTGCTGAAGAACAATTTTAAGATACATTGAAAATAACTGACAAGAAAATGTTCGTATCACAGCAAGCTGAATGCCTAAAATTTTGAGGCTTTATCTTACTCTAGTTTTATTGCAACATTCCTCAGTGTGAAAGGCAAAAACTAAAGCAGGATCACAGGGCAAATTGCTTCCACAAAACAGGTGGAAGCCACAAAGATACCAAAACTCTATGTATCTAAGTACAAAACAGGAAAATAGAGACTTCTGTAGGACTGTAGATGCACATCAACATTTAGAAAAAATGAAAATACTATTACAGAAGGCTACTAATATTGGTAGAAACAAAAAAGGAAAACAAAAGGGGAAAATTTTTATTTCTATGAATGGTACACTGTATTTCTTATGCTGAGCAATAATCAGAAAATTAATATCATAGTCTAGAACAGACAATGTTGATTTACTATGCATACATTTGACAAGCAAGTACAGACATTTATCAAAATAAATTTAGTGTTAGGGTACTTTTGAAAATTTAGTAGAGCCAAAATAGGAGAGGAGACAACACTGACTTAGTAGTGCAGCAAGCAATTTGCATCATTAGTAGTGTAAGGCCAAAAGGGTATATCAAGTTACAGATCTGACATTTCATTAATTTGGAGAGAATCTTACAAGATTCAGCATTAATTTTTTATTAGAAAGTTACTTTGCTAAAAACATTAATTGCCATGTCTCCTGTGTTAGGTGAATAACTGTTAAGATAGGCATTCCTGCACTTGGAGCAACAAATTATCAATGTAATCAATTACTTTTAAAGTAATCCCATACTGTCACATGAATTACAGTCATTACCTTATGAGACAAGGAGTCAAATATTCCCCAGAAAAGCTTTTCAGTTAAATGCAATTCTTCCTCTGCTGCAATTCCATAGCTTCCCATTCCTGAAGGCAGACAATAATATTTCCAGCACTGCTCATAGTGATTTGTCAGAAGCTAGATTTTCAAGAAAATAAAATTGCACATAAAACATTGGCATTTAATATACCGGTTAGTGAGGTCTGAATTGCCAGTATCTATTTAAACAGTTAGATGGATAGTATTATTATTTTTTCTGTCTCTTCATTTCTAATGGGTCATTTTTTCCTCTTTTTAGAAGAGCAGTAGGGCCATGCTGTGGAACTATAATCTGTATTATCCCCAGCTGCTGCTGTGGGATTCTCAGTGATGACAATGAATAGTGAAAGCTGAAAAGGTCATCATTTCAGCACAGATTAGATCACAATATACAAACAGAGATCATAAAATGGGAATAAACAGGGCATAATAAATTATGGTAAAGTTTCACAAATTTTAGCTCATTTTACTACTGTCATTTGTAGCTGATGGCCTCAGTATAATTCAAAACATTGCATAAGACACTCTTTCAGCCATGCCTGCTTCTCTCTGAAAAAACATATGGAAAGAATTATTGTACAGACAGTCTGCAACATTCCAATTAAAGAGCTAGCATATATGATAATTGTTACACTTGCCACATAATTTCAAATTTCTATTGAATTAAAAAGTCTTACCCATTGGAAACTCTAAAATTCCTTTCAGCATTCCTTCAAGATCTTGACATTTTAATTTCACTTCCAATTTAGTTTAGGAAGGTAAAACAATAATCAAAACAATCAAACACTTTTTTTGCCACGTTTTTGTTCAAAAATTATTGATGTTTCAGAATATGTCTCTGAATCTGGCAGCTCTGCTTTAGAGTATGACAGAATTTCAATTCTGCCATAAAAGGATCTGCAGACCCATGATCAGGCTCTGATCAAATTAAAATGATACAGCAACAGGAGGTCAAATGCAACAGAGACGTTCTAAGTCAAATTTATTTATCATCGCAATTTTAATTTTCTATTTAGAGACCATGAAGATGGATAAGACTTAAAGACAGCTCAAAAATAAAAGGTGAACGCTCCTCCCTGTGTCCCATTCGTTCACATGTCAACCACACTCAAAATTCATTCCTGGGCCACACATCCCATCAAGAATTACCATAATGTATTAGTCAGAAGAAGAAATATCAAGATAAAAATAATATTTAATTTGATACTTTCAAATACTTCTTCATTGAAACAGCACAAAAATCAACAGTACACTCAACAAAATCACATAATTGCCTATGTAATATTTGCAATAGGCAAGATTTAACCTTTAATCAGTATATTAAATTCTAAAGATTTTATGAAATAATAACATTTTCATTTCAGAAGGGATTTACATTGTATTATCCTGCCCTATTCTGTTTTTAAAACTATGAGGATGAAAAATTACCTGGAAGAAAGTTTTGCACCAAAAGAATCTGTATAGAAAGTAAAGCATTTACCTTGAGAGGCATTTTACAGTATTCATTAAGTAGGGGCACATCAAAAACTAGCCTTCTCAACAGCTGCTGTAGCATAGAGGGTCGTAAGTGGCTGTAATAAAAAATTAGAAATTCTTAGTAAAATTCATGCAAACCAGTGAAAACAAAACAAAAATTGAAATCAATTTATGTCCTGGAATTCAAATCACTCATTAAAAGTATATTTAAAAATCAGTCATAGATGCTTAAGGCATCTCAGTATGCCTCATCTATATATAGAGGGATATAACACAAGAAGATGTGCTATTCCTGGACTGTTTAAAGTCAATAGAAAACATGTGATTGTCCCACATGACAGCAAAGGGGAGGGTGCTGTTTTTGTTTGTTTTTTTCAGAACACATAGAGGAAAGAAAATAAGCAAAAGAACAAGAATTTTCTCCAAATATAATGATTTCCAATATGACACTAGAAAGTAACTAAACACTCCTAACTGAAACTGATCTGATTATGGATACTCTTTTAAGAAATAGATCTCAGCTCGAAGACTGAATAAATTGCCCAGAGTTTCTTTTCTAGCTATTTATTTTCAGTGATCTACAGACTCAACCTCAATGTAAAAATGCTCCTTTCATATCTCCCCCTCAGCCATCACTTTCTCAAGCTGAAGAATACAGGTCTACTAAGCTGCTCCAAAGGAATGAAATTATTTCTTCTCTTGATCTCCCTTGACAGGCTTTTCCCAATCTTTTCTACTTTAATTATGTGCTCATTTTGTCAGGGGTCCAGCCCTATGCACAAACTGAAAATACACACTGTATTGCTAATTTGACGGTAAACAGCACAGACAAGTAACGCTACAGCTTAATACAAATATCAAGAATTATAATTCAGTTGGCAAATCTACATTTCAGTTCTTGATATGACTTCAGCACTTAGTTAAGTTTAGAATCAGTTCTAGTATTTGGAGAATGAGGAGCATTCTTTTTTCTTAACTGTGGACAAGGTTGTTCAAATACAAACAAGTCAATCCCTCAAATCCCCAACACATTGACTGCCACACCTGCCAGAATAAGACTCACACCAGCATGACAGCCTGCAGTATGCAGTAGCCATAATGGGAAAATGAAATCTGTTTTTCTCAGGACTAAAAAAACCCCTGCGACTCTGGTCATTTATTTAAAGCAAGAATATACGAGTTCTACATTATATACAAAGAAAGAAATAATTAAAATACATATATTCCTCAAAAGAAATTAATTTGCAAATAGGTATCATACATACTGGCAAATAGCAAGCAGGCATTCTTCAATAGTGTCTCTTTGTGCTTTTGTAAGGGAACGTCCCTTGGATAACCTATATATTGTATGCAGCATGGAGTCAACCAGAGAGGCATGATGCTCTGTTCCAGAAAAGAGGGGAGCACATCTTTTGAGCAAGGGAAACACAGCTGAGCAAATATATCTATTTAGTGCGAGAGCTGCCTCTGTAGTACTTAGAGAAACCTGTATAAAGCAGTAAATAATTGTTAGTATCATATGGAATAATGGTTACTAAACATGAAGTCTATAAAACATAATAATTAAACACTCTAGTCCCCTCAGCAGCTGGGTGCTAATATAACCTCAGTATTGTCCTGGGGGCAAAAGCTATTAGTTTTAACTTGAGAAAGTCCACCTTACTGATAGAATCATAGAAACATAGAATGGTTTGGGCTGCAAGGGACCTTAAAGATCATCTAGTTCCAACCCCCCTGCCACCAGTGCAGGGTAGTGACATCCTGCACTAGATCAGGCTGCTTGATGCCTCATCCAGCCTGGCCTTGGAAGTCTCCAGGGATGGAGCTTCCACCACCTCTATGGGCAATCTGTTCCAGTGTCTCACCCTCTCATGGTGAACACACAGTTCTTCCATTTTTTCCCCCCAGTTTGACTGAGTATAGGCAAGTTCCACATGCCTCCCTCTGCCAACCCTTTACCAGCCCATTTTCCCCCAAATCCTACACACTTGGGCTCCACTGCAGACCCCTCCCCTCCCCAGCTGTTCCAAATCAGCCCCCTCTCCTATTTAACACCAGTGGAGAAGGGCAGCAGCCACTATTTGTCTCCCACTGTGGGATGTTCCTCCTGGTGTCTCTGCTGCAGGACATCACTGGTGTGTTGCATTTTCCAAGGGGAATCGGTGGAAGGATAAAGGCTGGTTAGGCAGGGAGAAGGATGGGAGGGAGGGAGGGTGATGGACTTGTGTTTACATTTCTTGCCTTCATGCCTGAGGTCAGATGAAAGTTTAGCAAGAAAGCAGGAGACTTGTGTTTTAGCTTTGTGTTTCAGCTCAAGGTGCTGTTGGTGCAGTTTGTGTGATTTCAGCCCTGAGGATGTGGCTTAACCCAGGGATGGGACAGCAGCAGCTCACTTATCTCCTATCCCTTGGCCACTGAACTAATAGGAGCGCAGAACAATATGCAGCTTCTTTCTTTCAACAGCTTAGCAAAAACCATGAAGCACTAAGTAGCTTTTTCTCATTTCACTTAAGTTCTTCATATGCATATTCTACACATACATGAATTTTCAGTGCAAGGGAAGTAGACGTAAAATAGAAGTAATCATTATGCCTATTACAGTATAATGATATACTCACTGTATAATTGATATGTCTATATTAAAAGTTTTTAAAATACGTTACCACTGCTAGTTTGTAAGGTGGTATTGAATAGTTCTTATAAGACATAAGTACTATTAATTAATAGTAACTGAATTATTACTGTTTCTGTTTATAGCAAGCCTATTCTTTGTTTTTTTAAAAACAAACAAACCCAAGATCTTTTGACTTTAATTCCTAACACTTACAGAGATACTATATCCAGCCACTGCATTTAAACTCCACAGAGAAATACTTACAGTATCCAAAGAGGCAGAGGCTCTTAAATCTGGTAAAAATCCAACTTCCAATAGGTGAAGGAGGAAGCTTTGGTCCTTAATACCATAGACACGGTCCAAGAAGAGTACCATGGGTGCTTTATGATCAGGACAGAAACTTGCAGACATGTCTGGCTCATTTACTGTGCCATCTACAGAAATATACAATTTTTAATAGCCAATAGCTGCTAAAAAAAAATCCAACAAACCATAGCTACATATAATGCATAGAATGATGTTTGATTAAAATTACATTCCCAATCAGTTTTCTTGCATGCCAAAATAGTACTAGTTCTTTACAATTTAAAAAGAAATCTTACTATTTTGCAATCAATTAACATTTTAATCTTAAATGAAAGCTTAAGAATGAATGGTAAAGTATTCTACTTGTCTCATTACTATTATGAGGCATGTTTATATGGTAAACTTTAAGAGAAATACTAAAAATAACTGAATATTAACATTAAGAGTAACTCTGTTAAAGATGGCTAAGAATTTTAACTTTTCTCAGAAGAAACAAGACAAGAAAGAACACATACTCCAGCAGGAAGACAACAGCAACACATAATTTGAGTACCAGATAAACCATCTCTGAGTGTAAAGGGGATCAGACAACACTTGTGCAACAGAAGGAAAGGAAGGAGAGTAAATTTATTTTGACATAGAAGAAAATGATGGACAAGTTTTTTATAACCCACAAAGCATGAAAAAATTAATAGGAAACATGAAGATCATATGCAATGAAAATGTCATCCTCTCTTGAGTTCACATTTACAGAAGATTTCAGTTTGTGGGATGTCTTGGAAGTTAATTTGTGGAAATAAATCCACTCCTGGATAACTACACTGACCACACCTAGAGAAGAATCAAGTCACATAACAAACATGAAGATCACCATCAATACATTTCTGCACTTTGAACTCTGATTTCAAATAATTTTTAAGTCCCAGAGCGAAGAGCCTGAATACCCAAGAGTCTTCACTAACATTCCTTCCTCGGGTATTGTTATGAAAGCTGTTAGTTCCACTGCCAAAGAATTAATATAACCCTAAGTGGCAGGTACGGATCCAGATCAGGAGCCACACAGTTCGATGCAGAGAGCAGCAGGCCTATGCCACACCCTGCATTCAGGTTCTCTACATGCACAGTACACAGTGCTTGGGTCTTCAGAGAGAAGTCTCATTCCCGAGAAGAGAGAATGGATGAATTGGAGCAGCAGGAGAAATAAACAGGTCTTACAGCAACACTGCAGCATAGCTCAATTGTATTGGGGCTACCCTTGAGGTGCCAAGGAAGACATAAGTCTTGGGGAAGGAATGTATTTATCTGGGAAGAAAATACTTAATCTGTTAGGAGAAGAACCTCTCCTCCACCTTACATCAGTATTGCACACAGGATTCCCCTGTGGTAGACAGCCTCTCCAAGGACAGGAAGAAGCAGGCAGTTGAGGTGGGAGATTGCTGTATTACACATTAAGTTGTGTGGGTTCATGATACGTGACAGAATTCCACAGAAACTTCTCTTTATTTTATAGGAGGTCCTTGTGGGAGGCAGGCAGATTTCTTGAGTTTCAAAGGATGAGATAGTGATGTAGAGAAGAGAGGTTTATATTGATTACAAAGGGGGAATTCTTTTGGGGCAAGAAGGAAAAGTATAGAAATAGCCCACACCTCAATTAAAAAGAAATCGGGCTTCTAGGATTGAACATTGGAAGTCAGAGTGGAGTGAGGTATCTAGAAATTTGGGAAAAGACCGTATGTGTGGAGCAGAACCTTCTTCAGATCAGGACAATTGCAAAATGAATATGTCTGGTTTTTACTTCCTCTTAAAAGGACAGGGAAGAAATAAAGTGCACAGTTCCAAGAAATAAGAAAGGCAATTCACAAGCAATGTGCAAGTGCAACATTTTAATCAAGCAAAGACAAATAGGGCTCTATACTGACTCATCAATGACCTGGAGAAGGAAGCAAACAAAAGAGCCCAAAAGTCTTTATGCAACACTGAATTCTTCTATATGGTTTAATCATTAACAAAAACTGGTGGACGAAGTAGAGACAGCTGCATTTCAACACAGGCAACTCCAGGAAAATGCCATCTGCAGGACAATTAAGACATGCAACAGCATGCTGAGCTTGAAAATGACATTGCAAAGAAATCCTGTGAAACCATCACCTCAGTGTGCAGTAGTGATCAAATAAGCCAACAAACTAATGGGCACCATTAGAAAAGAGTATACAGAATAGGAGAGAGGTCATAATATGTTCCTACATAAATAGGAAATTAATACATAAACCAAGCTATTATTTGCCCAAATTATCAGTACAACCTGCTCACATCTTTTGTACATCCCATAGACACTTCCAGGAATGAGTAAAAGAGATCACTAAGGAACACAGAAGGGTATCTAAAATGGTTCAGGCAATGGAGAAATTATCTTGTAATGAGAGTCTAAGAAAAATTGATAATCTCCAACCTGGCAGAATAAGGACCGAGAATGTAACTGAGACTTAGCAAATTATTAATGTAATTAACAAGTGGGGAAAAGAACTGCAACAACCAAAACCTACAATTCAACGGTGCTAATTTCAATTAGTAGAGTACAAGAAAGATGCTCAAAGTGCTTCTTTATACAGCAGATAGTGATGTTCTGAATGCTACTGCCACAGAAGTCTGCGGGTGCAGGCATTATTCCTAAGGGATTAGTTACATTCTTGGACACACCAGTCTTGCTAAACAAATTACTGGATAATGTGGAAGTAACAAAGGGACTGAGTACAAGCTTACATGTTCCACATAGACATTACCTCTACAGATACTGTTGAAGACAAAGTACTGGGATGGATAGATGGATGGAGGTCTTGTTAACATGATCCTTTTAAGTATTTCTTATGTTCGTACATTCTCTGCTCCATAAGACTGAGGACCTGTTCAACTGGAGCTGTTCTAATTGCTATATATCTAATTAAAATCTGAGTAATAGTGTTGTGCTTGTACTCAATTCTAACAAAACTGCTGTTTTACACCTGAATTTCTTTGTGCCAGACACATTTTTTAAAAAGATGAAACAGGCTAATGAAAGTATTGAAGTTACCTTTGTTAACTGTCGATAGTTTTAGTGGTATACTTATAATCCCAACCAAATCTTCAGTGGGAACGAGAGATCGAAGGATTGACCTGATTCGAATAGCTTCCCCTTTTCCACTTTGAATAAGCTGTTAGGAAAATTATTTCAGTTGAGAAATTTAGTACTGAGTGGTACAAAAAAAAATTCCTGAAGTTACCAATATTAATTTATTTTTTTTTTAGACATTGGAATAAAATGCACAGCAGTCAAATTTATCACAGTACTGTAATGCAGCTGCAGATTTTCAGCTGATGCTATTTTTGAATGCCTTAATTTTGATACCATATCAATAATTTCATGATGCTACAAATTTCCAGTAACACTAAAATCCCCACCAATCTGATGAATTAAGAAACATATTGCATTTTCTGCTGAATTAATGCTTCTAAGGAATTTAAAATAGTGGCAAGGAAAAGTCAGTCTAACTAAATCAAGTTTTGCAGGTGGCTGTTGCATGCATTACAGTCAAAAGAGTTATTTTACATGGTCTTCTGTGTATTCATGTGATGTTGATACTGTTATTTCATTGCTGCACACAAAAGCAGCTCTGTATCACATACTTATGAAAATGATTTTTCATGGCTTTCCGTAGAGGTGTCAAAGGGCAGTTTTGGAAATATCATTGGTAGTATAAATGTGAAATACTAGTAGTTCATCTTTGCTTTCATTCCATAGTCATAAAAATTCCCAATTTTTTAGATAAATAAAATAGTGCAAGGAATCAAAACACCATGATTCTTTATAAAAAGCTCGCAAAGAACACATCTATCTAGATACAATAAGAAAGGCAATAAAATTTGCTTTCTGAAGGGAAGAAGCCTTTAAAAAGAGAATGGGTTATTTCATTAGATATGTGCAGTTCTGTTTACAAATCTCTCATATTCTCTGACAAAGCGACAAAACTTACGTGCATTTCTGGTGCACAGCGTCCAAGCAGATCTATGAGAGCTGAGTAAAATGACATGATTGCATTGCCCATGTGCACAATCTCCTCTTCCTCCTCTTCCTCATCACTAAAAGGTAAATGAACAGTGAGCATTTTTGCTAGCAGAAGTTTATAGCTCCTGTCTGGAGCTAGATCTATGATCCACAGGCTATTAATCAGACACCATCATTTCCTGAGTCTCAGGATTGCCTACTCATTTTTACCCAAAGAGTAAGTATGCAATTAAACAGTAATAACTTACTTCACACAAGACTTCTACATTTGCCTTTCAGTCTACCTTAACTTCATTCTCCTTTATGCCTTCAGGCTTCTTTTCTGTAACTATCATTCTGCTTTTATCTGACTTATGTTTTATGAACTCCATACAACAAATTTTTGTGTGCAAATGCCTAATGCTCTATATCTAATGTCTTACACAATGGGGCCTGTTATCTAGGTATTGCAAGCTTGGTTAACTGGTTATTAAATCACCATTCACATTTACTTACACTTCTCTCTTAAATGCCTGGGAGGGTAGGTCACGAGCAGGATTCTCTGAGATCCTGATAGCTTCCTGCATAGCAGCCAGCAAACCATTTCCTCCTTCTCCCCTAAGATCTGGTCCAAAGCACTCCGGACGTCGAATAAGAAGCTTGACAACAACACTTGCATTTTCTTCAACACTTTCACCTAGGGAACAAAAAAGAATTATATGTACTTTCTCCTGACAAGCCAGAGGAGAACTGCATTTCCCCCTTAAATTTTACAAAATATAAAATCTCCATCCTTATTTTGGAAAACAAAGAAGTATTAAGTTGGTAGTGCTGAATGTGCTTGATCAAAAATATACTGAGGTCTGAAAGTGACAGTGCAGACTTCACTTGCAAAATTTTACTACATGCAACCTGGAAAGATTCACTGCAGGTTAATTTACTTGTAATGACAGACTCTGGTATAAAAACCAGTAGTGTGCAATTGTGGAGGAAGTTTTGACTCCAGACAACCACCCCTTTTGAGAGGCATTTGCTCTTTCCCCTGTTCTGCATGACTGTCTAGTAGAGAAAGCAAAAGTTATGTATGCAAGCAAAGCAAAAATATTTATTCACTGCTTCCCAGGCAGATGTTCAGGCAGTTCCTAGAAAGCAAGGCCTCAGCACGTGTAATTAGCTGCTAGGGAAGATCAGTGCCATAACCATGAACATTCCTCTCTCCCTCTTCCTTTCACTAAGCTTTTATTGCTGAGGATGGTATAGCATAGAGTATCTCTTTTGTCAGACTAGGTCAGTTGTCCTATCTGTGTCCCTTCTCAGCCTTTTGCCCACCCTGAACCTACTTACTGGGGCTGGGAAAATGTGAAGGGAAGTGGGCAAAAAAAAGGCTTCATGCTTCATAACCACAGTTCAGTAATAGTCAAAACATTGATAGATTATTAACATTGTTTTAGCTACAAATGAGAAGTGCAAAACTACAGCAGTTGCAATGAAGAGAGTTAACTCTATCCCAGCCAGAACTGGTACAAGGTGGGAGAGATATTTAATAGGCCAGCTGAAGCATGGAATGTTGCTAAATATTATGTCATCAGCACTTCATCTGTAGAAAACTCAGACTTTAATCTTCTCAATGTGACTAAGAATAATAAATTCTATTTTAGGCTAAATATATATAATCTCCTGGTTCTAATGCTTGTTTAAATATTTCTTAAATCTTCTGCTTGCTATCTAAGGACTGAAATGGAATACTTCCCCTTTGTATATACAAAAATTACATTAAAATCAGTTTCAAAGGCCATGGCTTGCCTGAAACAGCCCCATTTATAACAGCTTTGTGAGGGAAACTGTATATATATTTTGAAAAGGGAAAATAGTGGGTTTAACTATTGTATGAATTCGGTATAGGCAGAGAGGTTGTGATCTAGTTGCTTGCTGAATAAAACCCATTAGGGAAAAAGAGCCTTCATAGAAATTCTTTGTATGCAACTAAGTGCTTCATATCTAAGCATAATAGGAACAATAATTGAATCAAAAGCTCAGTTCATGTTTAAGTGCAACTGATAAGAAATCTGCAGTAGCAACCTTTAAGAATATTGATAATCTGTGGGAAGATATGAAATTGATGGGACATATAAGAAAAAAACAAAGTACAGGAAAACAGAGTCCACAGTCACTGAATTTGTGGTGTCATTAACATGGATCATCAACATCTGTATTTCACATACAAGACTAAATCAGGACTTGCAGAAAAGCAAGTATCCAGTTGCTTTCTGCTGCAAATACCACAGTTTGCTTACTGTACGAATTCCTAATTTGCTACCTTAGCAGGTTACTACAAGTTGCAAAAAGAAGTGAGGCAAAATTACAGCTATGAAGATCCAAAAAATTTCAATAAACTGCACACAGCAGTAATTTTGTGTTTGTAATGGGAACAGTGCATTAACCTCTCTTCATCCATTAACCTATTTTTATCTTGGAAAAGTAATTTGAAGGAAACTTCTGATGGAATTTGCATACCAAAAAATTACACTTACTGTTAACAAAAACTGCAAATCTTAAGAATGACAGGTAACGTTCACCCTCTATTGGATTCCATCCAATATCTGGATATCCTTTAGCCAGCAATACTGGACAACTCTGCAGGCCACATCCTGCCAGGTAGGTAACAACCTATAGTACAGAAACAGCTTATTTTAAGAAATTTATTTCTGAACACACAGTAAGTATGAAACAAAACTAAATTACTAGATTTGTAAATTTTGTAGTAACAAGGCTTTTATATAGTAGGTGTTTCACCTGAGAAACTACAAGCATAGGTCATCATCACATCACCCTTACTATCTACTTCTTACTTTTGATGATGATGAAAAATAAAGATCAAATGCTCTTTATTTCTGAAGTTATCTAATATTTCTGAAGTTACCTTGTATGATAATTCAACTATACAACCACATAACCCCACATGCAATGTGAAAAGAAGAACAAAATATTTTGTAATTCAGATCTTTTTTACAGCACATAAACATAATTACACTTGACAACTTTAAAAATCACAGCAAATTTTATTGTAGTAAATTGAATTACTGAAATGTGTACAGAATTAATTCTCAATCATTTAAAAGGAAATTTGCAGATAGCTATACAAATATATCAGTTTTTAATTTGATTTAAAATACACAATGGACAATATAAGAACATAATTACATTTTGACATAGGCAACGGTCATCAATAATTTTTCATTAACCTCCATAAAGAGATGTAAATTATCATTTCTTGCAATGGCAGGCAACAAAAATGTGTGGCAAAAGGAAGACTGTTTTTTCTATTTGGAAAAATGAGCTATGTTATTCTGCTTAAGGACCCTATGGCAGTTCCACAGCCAATGAGATCATCTTTGGTCATTATCAAGTACTCTAAGAAAGCAACCAGTTATGAATGCAGGAAGAATTATACCTCTGCCTCCAAAAGGCTGCAATGGAGGAAGAAGTGCTCATGTGAACTCATGTGAAAAATATGCTTATTACAGTGTGCAGTAAGGACATTATTTGGTGCTTTTAGTGCAAAAAGTATGCTACGCCTAAGAGGACACAACAATTTTCTAGTATCCCTTCAGAAGGCATGAATGAGTGCAAACCTGCAGGCGTTGAGGGATGTTGTTCATACAGAATTTGAGAAAACCAGTAGAATAGATCTCTTCTCCGTTTTCAGATTTTATAATGGCATACCTAACCCTATCATTTTAATATATTCAGTTTACTACAGCATTTCATTAGGATGTGGGATACTTTGCTTGTGCAGTTCTCTACCTTCCACACATTCACATCAGTGACAGGAGACTGCACTCCCAGTGATTTTGCAGATGATACAAAATTGTGAATTGTTCTCAATCCCACCTTCATCTAATTAGCATATTCCTAGTGCTTTCTCACATTATTTCCATTCACATTCTTGTGTCTGCCTTCTAGCTATATTCATCATACTTCCATTTATTTCCATTCTTCAACTTTTCCTCTCCCACAGAATAAGCTGACAACAAACACCCCCACAACCATTTCTAGTCTCCTCACAGCAGTCTCCCATGTTGTGCAGACTTCCTCTGTACTATGCAATCATTTTGACACTTAACTGTTCTCTTCATGTTTTGTTTCCTGTATAAACAGGGAGCAATTTTTTTAATACCCTTTTACCCACCATTTATAGTTCACCCTGCCCCTCTTCACATTTCCTTTTATTCCTAACCATTGAAAATTACCTGAATCCTGGATTCAGTATCCTCCTGCAAACTACCTTTAACATCCTAATCCAGCTTCCCTCCTCCAAATACCCATCATTTCCATTCTCTTATTTTTTACCCCATCACTATAACCTGCTTCCTTTCTTCATATTCACAGCAATTCTCACATTTGCTCCTTTCCAAACAAGGTTTCTTAATATACCTGCCTTCTGTTGTACACTTTTTTGCTTGCCATCCTTTGTACTTTACAACAAAAGTGAAAGTATGCAGGAGACACAAGTAAGTCTCTTTTATTGTGATTCACATGAGGCATAAAGCAAAATTAGGGAAAATACTGCTCAATCCATTTTACCTTGAGACATTACATCCCCAGAGCAAGTATTCATGCAGAGATAATATCCAAAAATTACTCTGATCAAACTTGCCCTTTTCCCTTCCAGCACAAGTACACTACTTAATAAACAAGAAAATAGGTCAGAGTTGATCATATACCTTATCAAGATCAGGCTCCTCCAATGCTAATGCAAGCTCATTGTTGTCCATTACAGAGGCTGCTGCAACATCTAGTGGTGTCGAACCTCTCATCGAAGGAAATGCTATAGAAAGTTAATGTACAATCTTTCAGTTTGCAGTGATCACAGTCATGCAGCAGATGGCAGCAATCACACTCTAATCTTGAACATAAATATATTAGTAATATAATATATTAGTAATATATTGTATAGCTGCTCTTCAATAAAGACCATGATTAACTGTTTTGAATAAATGCTGAATTTTTTTTCTGACTTGACATCAATATCTATAAATATAGTCAACCACACTGCTTTTAAATGAAAATAAAGAAATCAATATTAACAGCACAGTAAATCAAAGGAATAGAAAGCTAATTTTTTAGCAGAGCAATGCAGCAAGTATGCTATTCTTCACAATCCTATCCATTCAGGATTTTAAAATATGCCTATAATCAGTTAAAAGATACATTTTCAAGCATCAGAATTGTTTTCTTTCTTTTAGTCTTATTTTCTTCGTTTAATGGAGGCAAATTCAGGCATCAAAATGGTCACCATGAATAGCTGAAGCACTGTGAAATTACACACGATCTTGCCTTCCTACACCTTATTAACATAGACATTTATCTAGATAAGACAATTTTCCTTGTGTTACAAAATCTAATGCACACACATTAAAAACATGCATCCAATTTTTCAAAGGAAAAACACATAATTAACAACAGTGGTCTTAACTTTATAAGGAAGGGAAATGAAACCAGATGAAGCAGAGAAGCTCCATAATTGGTTAATTTAACCTTAGATTTCCAATCAACTTTTTTGAGAGGAAAAAAATTAAAAACAATGGATTTAATCCTCAATTTTTCAAAGTATTTAAAAACACAGGATTCTGTTTCTAATACTACTCATGGACACATAAAGATGAAGGAAAAACACAAAAAAACCCTGATGAATTAGAGATAAAACCACAAAGTGGTTAAGCTTCAGAGATGCTTCAATTTGCTATAGAAATTAGATACTGGTCTTGTGATATCACAGTTTTGTCCAGTTGTGCTGTTAGTTGTTAACAGCTGTATGACGTACCCAATCCCACACTGCTGTTCTCCAGCAAATAACTCAGATGCTCAAACATGGCCTTCTGGTTTTGACGACTAATTCGACAGAAGTAGCACAGGAATCGACAGCAGCTTGCTACCATCTTAGGAAAAATGATGTGCTGAAGAAGTTGACAAAGCGGTGAAATATGTTAATTACCAATCTGTCCCAATTTTTCTTTGTGCACTCCTAAGAAGGATAGTGACGTTACCAAGGTGATAAGTGGCTGACAGCTGCTTTGCTTCTAACATAAGAAATGATCCACATTTCCTTTTAGCTTATGTATTCATTAGGCTTAAATGTTGAAAAACATTTTGCAGAGGACTATAGGGAACATATAAGGGGAAAAACTGGAGAAATAATTCATATTAAACCAACACACTAATTATGAAATGCAGTTACACAAAGCCTCTGTCCTACCAGCACTACAATAACAAGCTCAACCCCCAATATGAGGTCATAGCACAATAAAGAGTATTCAAGAACCTTAGTTTATCCTCCCCTATTACAATAAGAATACGCAGTCTCCATATAAATTTTACAACTAAACGTCTATGTTGTTCAATGCATAGTTCTGATATGATAAAAAGAAACATTAAACTGCATTAACTATCTAGCGTTTTTAAAATCAAAACCAAACAAAAAAAAAACCCCACAAAATGCTTTACTGGCTACACATGTGCAGGGATTTCTCCACCAAAAATAATTTCATTTGTAGCACTCGTGAAAGAATGTTTCACAAATTCTAATTAGTAATAACATCTTCTGAGATGATAAAGTTACGCCATTCCCCCAATTTACTGAAAGGATTTGGAAGAAGAAGACCAAAAATCATGTGTCAGATTCCTTGTTGCCTTCTTTTTAATGCAACTTCAACTCATTCTGAGAGGTGCAATCTTTTCAGTTAATGAGGCAACAATCTTGCAAAAGAAATTGTTATATAATTAAAACATGTATTATCTTTTCGAGACATCAGATGAACTTAAAAGAATTCAGTAACCACAGTTCTACTCTGGCACAGTTTTATTCCTAAAACACATACATAATTTGTCTATTTCAGTCATGGAGGATGTACTATGTATAGGCAGCACTATGTATGATTTCTGTTCTTAAATGTATGATCGATGAAGATGATGGAAAAGATTCAACAAAGCCTCTGCCCCCAACCCCCCCATTAACAGGGGGTTTAAGGGGAAGTGTGACATAACTTTGTTTAGAAGATTAAAGTAACAGCAATACTGTTAAAAATAGGTTTCTGTACAAATTCTTCATTATGAAGAGGAAGTCATGCAAATAAGAAATTCCAAAGCTTAAAATCAGTAAGAAATAATTTCAACATAAAAAGATTCAGTTCTGACAGGCTAAAAGGTTGTTGCTGATAGTCTGAAAAAGAATGAAAAACCAACACTGGAAAAAATATGTCATTAGGATTCCAAAATTGTAAGATATAAAGACACATGCTAAAGTAAGGATTTCAGACATTAAGGTATTCACTAAATTGTAACTGTGACAGAAATGCTTAAAGATTGACCAAGTAGTTTCTGAGACGCAGACTTCACCAATTAAGTACATTTCCAGGGTTTTATTAGCCAGCAGTCACAAAATAATGCTAAGACACTGAGATGCCTTAAGCCACACTATATTCCACAGATCTCCTCATTTATTCATGACTCATTTATTAATAGCATAGCTGGAAAAAAGCCTTGTACAAATTTTATTCAGTTTGAACTGATGAGTTTCTACCTTATCGCCATTCCTTCAGAGATGTGTGAGCTATAACACTTGTTACAACACTTCAGACACTATATGTCTCAGCTTCATGATAAAAATCACTTGACTCATGAAGCTGGAGACCTAGCTTAAACCATCTGCTGCCACAGCCTAGAAAAACCATTTCCTGAACCAGAGACTGCATTGCATGGTTGCTTATTCCATCTCCTGAAGCTATAAAACCAGCACAGCTTCACTAAAGGCAAAGAGAGTTTGGCATAATTTATGACCTCTTATGATGAAGTGAGTAAGGGAATAGGAACTAGTAGCATCTGTCTGCATTTGTGCAAAGGATTTGACATTGTTCTGCACAACATTGCTGTCTCTAAATTGGAGAGACATGGATTTGGTGGATGGGCCACACTACGGATAAGGAATTGGCTGGATAGTCATCCTCAAAGTGTTGACATCAACAACTCGATATCCAAAAGCAAAGGAATGATGAGTGGAGATCCTCAGGGGTTAGTATCATCATCAGTGCCTTTTAACATCTTTGTCAGTTAAGTGCACCCTCAGCAAATCTGATATCAACAAGATATGTGGCAGTGTCAACACACTGAATGAAAGGGATGTCATCCACAGAACTGAAAGGTGGCTCTTATGAAGTTCAACCAGACCAAGTGCAAGGTCCTGTACAAGGGTTGAGGCAGTTTTAAGCAGAGATACAGGATGCTTGGAGAATGGAGTGAGAGAAGCCCTGAGGAGAAAGACTCAGAGCTGTTGGTTGATGAGAAACTCAACATAAGCCATCAATGTGTGCTCACAGCACAGAAAGCCAAACACATCCTGGGCTGTACTGAAAGAAGCACAGTCACCAGGTCTGTCCCTCCACTCTGCTCTGGTGAGACCCCACCTGAAGTACTATGCCCAGCTCTGGAAATTGCAACATTAAGATTATGGACCTGCTGAAGAAAGTCCAGAGGAGGGCCAAAAAGATGATCAGAGGCATGGAGCATCTTTCCTATGAAGACAGACTAAGAGAGTTGGGGTTGTTCAGCCTTGAGAAGGCTCCACAGAGACTTCATAGTGGCTTTTCAGTACTTAAAAGGCAATGTACAGGAGAGATGGAGAGGCATTCTTTACCATGATAGGATGAAAAGTGAAAAATTGAAAAAGATTAGATTTAGATTAGATTTCAGGAAGAAATTCTTTACTGTGAGAACAGTGAGACACTGGAACAGGAAATTCCAGGGAAGCTGTGGATGCCCTGTCCCTGGAGCCCTTCATGGCCAGGTTGTATGAGTCTTCTTGTAACCTGGTTCAGTAGAAGGTGTCCCTTTACCATGGCAGGGGAGTTGGAACATCCCCTCAGATCATCTTTAAGGTCAAATAATTTTCAAACTATTCTCAAAATGTCAAATGAGCTTGAACCATTCTATGATTTTACCATTCTACAATTAAATGCTGTAATGAGGCACCAAGTATTTTACAGAAGTCTATGAGCTATGTCACCAAAGTAGCAAGGGAGGAGAAGTTGTGAAATAGGCTGAAAATCATTGCAAATGCTTAAGAGGAATGAGTGGCCAGGCAGATGAGAACATAATAAGCAGTACTGGGAGGCAGGAGATGCTTCTTTTTGGAAGGGAAGTAACTGTATAAAAGCATGAAGCATAAATAAAGAGAAGATAAGCTCAGTTCACTTCTCATTTTGCTCTTAGCCTAAATGTCCAGTTAAGCTTCTCAAAATTTATGGCACTCTGCCTTTAAACTAACACACACATATATATTCAATCATAAGAAATGTGAAAATAAAATGCTGCAGCAAGGTTATTGCTTACTTCAAGTATTTGAATTTGAGCATTCAAAATTAAGTTGGTGTTAGCCTATTATAGTTTATTGCTAATAAAACTTCATCTAAGATGAAGAGGAATATTATTTCAGCAGAGCTACACCTCCCATAAAATATCTTCAGCACATACTTAATATAAGAATAAAACCTTTTAAAGTCCTATTAAAAGATATATGAAACACCTATATGAAACACCTACATGAAACCCTCTCCTACTTTAAAAAAATCATGTCCTAGAATTCTTTTCTCTTTAGCAGTATTAAAATTGTTCAATTTTTAACATTAACCAATTTAAATTTGGACAAGTAAAATCTATCTTACCTAAGGGACATTTGTTTATGAGTATTTCTTCTTAAAAATCCCACTATAATTTTGGAAGGTTCAAAATCAAGACATAGAATAAAATTACAGTGAAATTACCTGAGATTTATCTCCTCCAAGCACGTTCACCATCACGTCCATAACAGTCTCATGCATGCCTAAGACTCTCATTAAATTAGGATGCTGATAAAATACCTTGTTGTTCATTATATCCCTAAAATGGAAGAGAAGCCAATAATGTGTTTAAGAAACACAATTTCCATGTAAACCAAGAATGCATCATCAGAGATTTCTGAAATGTACATTCACTGTGATAACATACTTTTAAATTCTTAAATTAGAGCATAATACACAACCACCAGAAAAATAAAAGCTTCATGTTTCAGTAGGCTGTCATTCCTCTAATTTTCATGAATTCCATATAAGAAGCTAAACTTTTAAATTATATCACAATGACATTTCTTCATCTTTAAATTACTCTCACCATCTGTTCCGTTTGAAGGGAAAATACAGTTTGTGATGAACTAAGTATAAAATATATTGTTATGCTTTAAGTGGAGAACAGAGAAATCAGAAATCTAATCTTTCATCTGTGATAACACTCCCTAATTAATTTTCTCAGTTCACAATGTTGAAAACAATAAATAGAATTAATGTGCAAGGTTATCTGTTAAATGTGTTTCATCAATATTTCCAAAATTAAGACCATCTGTCAAAAGATGTTATATGGCATTCATTCCCCTTAAATAGGAATACTTTAACATTTTTCATTCTGCCCACATTCCTCTCAAGATGTTCCAGAATTTGCTGTAGTAATTACATAATCCAGAACACAGTTTATATGTTTATATAGGAATACAAGGATCCAAGGAATCCAAGGTTTTTGGTCAACCTGTTTAAAACAAATGGAAAATGACAGACATAACGTTAAACCCGGGAATGGAAGATACAGCACCTCTGAGAAGGTGAATTTCATCCTACCTTTATCTCTCCTTGAATTCTCAGACACAAAAACTCAGCATCAAGGACAAATTAGGTAATATTGACATATTCTGCTTAATGACTTTCTACCATGACTTGCTCAGTTCAACTAAAAAGCAACAATTCTAATGATACAAAGAATGAAATAAGGGTGTTCAAATACTTCAAGGTGCCACTGAAGATGACAGAATAAAAACTAAAGACTTCAAAACATTTAACACTTTCCTGGTTCTGCCTAGAATCCTGCACAAGCTTTCCAATTAAAAAGCTAGCACAAGCTTTAAGCTTGGGAAAGATGTGGCATTGACAAAAATAAAGGTTTAAGTTACCCATTTTCTCCACATATGTGAAAACATGAACTTGGACAAAGCTTTAAGCACTAAGGCTTAACTATAGTCAAAGAAGTCTGTTTTCTTTAGGCAAGTGAGAAAATACCTTATTTCCCAGAAACTTTGACACATTTGATAAGCAAAAGAGATCAGTTAGAGTCATCTTGCAAACATCAGTGAAAATTAAAATTTCTGGTACATATCTGCATTTTAGTACAGCAGTAATTTTCATTCAGGTCTAAAATGAAAAGATTTACTAATATAACAAAAAGCTTTACATGAACTTGAAAATAAAATTATATTAATTCCATACCCTAATCCATTAATCATTAGCAATTCTTCCTCTTTGCCCATCCTGACACTGAGAAGTGAGCGAATCTGACCCAGTGCTGCAAGCAAATTGATGGTATCCTTCACAGAAGCAGCACTAATAGTGTATGCTTTCCTCAGAGCTTGCAGCAGCTCACCAATGCTGTCATACTGCCTGCGAAGGAGGGTGTACATAACCCGAACTAATTCGGGGTCTTGAATCTGATCTTCCTGGGACCAACGCACCATAGTCTGGGATATAAGTTCTTTCAATGTAGCTGAAAGAATAAGACACATAAAATGTTATTTGCTATTACAACAACAAAAACACATTAAAAATGTGTATTACAGTGAAGTATTAGCTAGCAGTAAACAATGAGGCAGTTGTAAGACAGCAAAAGAGCTCAAGCAGATGGAATATAATTTTTCAAATGGAAAAATAATTTTTAGATTGCATAAGTGTTGTGCTCTTGGAAAACAGGAAACTTCTACTTAGCATACAAGTCAACACCAGAATCATTGGCAACGAAAACTTAGCTCATCATGATTCTAAGAAACCTCCTTGGAATTTAAATACTATATTTAAACTTTTAAATTTTCCTTAATTTCTACATTAAAACTTACAGAATAGCACTAAGTATAGCACAAACCCCTTTTCATTAAGAATTACTAAAATCTAGTTTTATAATGCCAAAGTACCATCATATTTTTGATGATCAACAGCCTAGGCTTGGAATAGAGAAATTGATAATTAAGTAAAAGGATTATTGGCTGAAAATATGAGTTGAATTGCAGCAGAAAGACTCAGGAATGTAATTTGCCATGAGGGAGGAATAAATCAAATCCATTCTAAAACTTGCCAAACCTCCAGAAAGGAGAGTGAGATGACTACCTTTTAATTCAAATATCCATTTCGGGGCATAGCTAAAGTGGCTTGGGCAGCTTTTGCTGCTTATTTACTTGATGAATATTTAGGGGTTTTTTTTCCTCAAATAAAAGATCCTTTCCGGCTGTGGGTGGGAGTACAGCCCTCCGACAGGTGGAGACCATCGTTAATACCTCACAACAGATGCCACCGCCCTCGTTAATTACAGGGCTCCTTTTATCTATGGGAGGGGGCGGAGCCGCTGGTGATTTCACTCCCCTCGTTCCAATCTGCCGCCGGTGGGGGGGGTAGGAGGATGTTTGGGTTTTTTGTTTGACTCGGGAAAATAAAAGTGAATCACTCCAGCAACAAAAGATATTATCTACACTGACACAATTGTGAAGGTAATTTTATATACTTGACTTAACTGTCAGAAATTAATACACATGACTAGAAGATTGTTACCATTTTAGTACAAACATAATATTCCTCGAGAAACTCATTCTCATCAAATGAAGAAATAAAAACCAAATTGTCTGCACAAATGTTCCTACGTGTGAGTGCATCAAAATAGGTTTGGGGGTTTTTTTTAGAGCTTTTCTATGTAGCTTAGAAAATGTTTTGCAGTAATAACTATTTATGTTTCTGAGGTTTTAGTACGTTTAAAAGTTTTGTCTTACTTTCTTCTGAGAAGCCCTTGAGTAGCATATTGCTATTTGTAATTACTTTTTGGCAGTATGGCAAATAGTCTTGAAGAAATCAGCTCATCATGACCCCTTGTAGGTGAACTTTTGGTCAAATGATAAGAAACAAATGCTAGAAATAAATAACAATGGTCAGGTCACACAGAAAAGAACCCCAAAAGACCAGTGTTCTGCTTATATCCATGCTGGTTTGTGATGCTGGGCATTTTTCTTCTCTAAAAGACCTGAGAAGAGAATAAGCAGTTGCAAAGATTTGAAAGATAGTAAATGTGAATGTAACTGAAAAAAAAAGAGCAGAACTTAAAAGGATAGAACTGGGTAATAAAATGGGGATGAAATTCACCTCAAATAAAGTCACTGTAAATAAAATAAGGAAGAAAATACAGCCCTCATTTATAAGGAGAACAGTGAGATCTTACCAGAGATAAGATCTGGCAGATAAAGTCACAAAAATCACTAAATAGTTTGATCTCTATGCCCCAGCAGGGCTACCTACAACCAGACTTTTGGAAGTTCGTCTAGATGTTTTTTATTATCTCTATAAGGGCAAGCTCCCTGATTAACTTAGTAAATATATCACAAATAAAATTTTTGATTATCAACTCAAAAGATACATCAAAAGCCAGGATTTATTAAGAAGGGAGTAGTTAAAGCAGGTCTGTGATGCCATTATGTTAATCAGTCATAACTTTTCATCCAACAGAAGAAGAGATCAACAAATGAAGCCCATTCAGGATGGAGAAGACAGCCCAGAAGGAAGGGTATTTCTTCACATAACGGATGATAGAAGGCTGAAATTCTCTGCCAATAATGTGGCTGATGCTAAAAGTTTACCTTTGCTCAATAGACTCTATGTGGATATCTGTTAGAATGATACAATGGGGATATAAAATGATAAAACTCTTTATTTAGATCGACTAGATGACCTTTGAAGGTCCATTCCAACTCAGTGCATGCTATACCATATAAATGCAAACTCCTCAAGTTCAGAATGCTTGAGTCCAGATTATTGCATCATAATTAAATCTGTATAATACTTTATAAAGAATATTAAAATCTTAACCACATAGTTAATGATCTTGATCCAAAGTCTTCCAACCATTTTAGCTTCCTGTTTAACGATGCATCAAAGATGTTTGATACATAGGATTATTATTCTACAAAGCAGAAAGAACAGTCCCATTTTTTATTACAAAATATTCTCTTGTTGACTGTGCCTACCATCAATATTTCCATCACAGAAGTGTTTGTGGAAAGGAAACTTACTGGGAGATTTCTCTTCTTCCTCCTTAGGCTCTACTTTTTCTGCTTTTGGTGGACCTTTGATTTTATACATTAATGAACGGAGTTTGCCAGTCAAGGAAGAATCTTCCTCTTCCTCTTCCTCCTCTTCCAGTGGAATCCCTTAGCAGATAATAAAACTGGTTAGAAACAAAACTCAACCTTTGAAGATTATTTCTTTCCATATTTAAACAATATCAAAATACCTGCAGGCAACTTTTTTAACCTGCAAATTTCATACTGGAAAATATTTGTAAGCCCAGCTTCTTTAGCATGCTAGCTACAGTGGAATCCCTCAAGTTATGTTTATTTCTCTACAAAAACTTTTATATCCGGGTTTGTAATATAATAATAATAAAGTATTAATATATAATAGTATTACTTTTTTCCAGTATTACGACCAAAAAAGTCACATTTTTGAAGACTCTTCAGTTAATTTTAACTCAGAGTAAAATTTGATTACACACATTATCCTTTGTTCTATGTTGCAGAATCTAAGTTAAACAGAGTTATCTCACAGGATAGTTTTTCAGTTGAGATATTTAGCAGTCAAAACCTAAAAAATTTACTGAAAACTTTAAGGCAAATGTTCAGAGGTTATACTGATGATACATGTTTCTCATGAAAATTATGAAGGGATGCTATTTTACGAGGTACTTCAACATAGCTCTGCTCACTACATTGCTTCATTAACCATTCACCACAATTTGAAATATTTTTTGTCTCTTAGAGATGGTCAGATGACACATGCTAGGAGCAGAAGCCCAAAACATCTAAGCAGTTTCCCTTCAGCCCCTGTATCAAGCTGAGAGCAGTTGGAGAGATCATAGAATTAGAAACTGTAGACTACATTTAGGATTTAAGGAATGCAGAAAGTGAAATTAGCTGGGCAAATCTGCAAGCTAAGAAAACAGGAAGGCTACAGTTAAGATTCTGTAAAAAGGAAGAACAGGTGACATAGCCAAGTAAGGAAAGAGAAAGCAGTAAGAAATCATCACTGAAAAAAAAAAAGCTTGGCCCAGGAAGGAAAAGAGAGGGAGCTACTCAGAGGAGAACTCCTGAGAAACTGAAATGGACTGACATGTCAGAACATATAGTAATATCACAAGGTGCAATGCTTTAAACTACAGCAGAGCAGGTTTAGATTAGACATTAGAAAAGAGGTGAGGGTGGTGAGGCACTGGAACAGGTTGCCCAGAGAAGTGGTGGAAGCCCCATCCCTGGAGGCATTCAAGGCCAGGCTTGATAAGGCTCTGAGCAGCCTGATCTTACTGTCCCTTCTTACTGAGGGTGGTTAGACTTGATGACCTTTGAAGGTCTCTTGCAACTCTCCAAGAAGATTCTAAGAAGAAGTGCACTGGGATGATGAGTTAAGACAGTGTTTGATCTGGAAGAACTGTGGTCTTTGACTCCTCCAGATAAGAACTCCAGATAAAAACTCATTCACAGCTTCTCTGTCATTCACAATTAATTCTGCATCCTCTTACTGTCCCAGTCCATCCAGAAGCTTACCATCTCACATTGCTCCATCACTTAATTCAAATGGCAGAGGTCTGTGCACTGGAACAGATGGTTCCAATCCAGATAAGTGTCTATTTGATATTATGCAAGAAAATCTGTTGTAAATTTGTTTGTTTTGCTTATACCAAAAAACTACACATAAAAATTATGGTGGAGGTCTATTATTTTTCTGGAAAAATTAACAGCTCACAGTTAGGTCATGCCAAGATTAAGACTGTCTGAGTAACTTTAATTCAGACTGTTTGCATATACTTATTATGAATCAGCCTTTAATTACTTGATTGCATACATATTTTCCCACTTAGACTGCAAAGTATGCTTAGAATTAAAAGGCTGATTAAATATTCTAAGTACAACTCCTATTCATGTGATCTGCAGCTGTGATTGCTGAGTACTGATTTTCAGGTCTCTGTCAACACACAGATAATGAGGAACAGTTATCCGCCATGACCACCTATGACAAATGTGTACAAAGTAATGAATATTACTTTGTTTTGAATACAGAGAATCATTAAACTATTTTCATCAAGACACTTTGCCTTATCTTCAGTTCTCCCTTTCATTCAACATACAAATTTTGAATGTAGTAGATAGTAATGAAAGTATCCCTAAAAGGAACCACCATCCCCCTTATCAGTAGGGTTTCACCTCATTAAAAGATAAAGATTGATCAGGAGCTAAATAACTCAATAATACCACTAGTGACTAGTGCCAGTGATAGGATTTCAAAGTATAATGAAGATATTGTAGAGCTAAGACTTTTCCAAGTAAATTGAAGGTCTTCCATAATCTTCAGCCTGCAGCCTCAGAGAAGTCCACCATCAAATAGGCATTGCCTTTGAAAACCAGAGATGAGAAGATGAGAACAAGTGCTAGGTGACTGAACAATGAAGACTATGGTAACTATCTCAATAAAAATGGGAAGAAAAAGAAGCAGCTACAGGGTCATTAACTATTCACTACAAAGGTTGGAAGAAAGATGCTGTAATGAATGAAAAAGTTTTTGGTAAGCACTTAGAAGCAAGGATGAATAATTACCAACACAGGACTGTTAAAATCAAAATGTCCACCTATAATGTAGCTAATTCTACAGATAGAAATCTTGTTCTTATAGAACTGTTTTATATAATATCTTCAGAAATAAGCTAATGCACCACAACCTAGATACCCACTGACTTACTCAACTTTGGCTGAGGTGTTTGAAAAAGGTAATTGGCTTATCACAAAATCACAACCATCAGCTTGATGGTGGCTGGAGATTCTAACAGAGTACTTGGGAATAGCAGCACAAGATTATAGCAGAAGCCTTGACTACAGAAGCACAGAATGGTTTCAGAAGCATCATAGTTACAAACAGAAATCATAATCTGTTAATTATAGGTCACTAAAATGATGCAGTTTCACTAATTGGGTAAAATTGTTTTAAAGAATGAAATAGCAGATTGTACCAGTAAACATTTAAAAGTGACTTCAAGCAAAGAGAGAGAGGAAGAGGAAGAAACTATTAAGACTGCCATACCCTTTTTTGGGAAGAACTTGAGATGCTGTCAATTCACTGTAATGATCTTGCCCCATTCTTGAACAAGGTGGGTGCTATCAATCAGAGGATCAAAAGACACACTGGAAATATGACTACTAATATATCTACCAAGTATGTGGATATGAAAAAGCTTGGGTATGTCAGTTTTAACTGCATAATTATTGGAAAGGCATAGTAATAACTGGGTGATGCAGTCTACAAATGTATCATTGTAAATCGTAAGTCCTTGAATGTCTTCCTTTGAACTAATAATTCGATAGACTCATTAAAGATTTTTGGCATCATATATAAAATGTGATTCCTTAATGCCATGTAAATTTCACAAGGTATCTTACACAGGTCACTCTTGAGGATACTCTGATGGGTATGACTGGGGCAACTCAAGCTGTCATTATAATGGTTTATAATGACTGACCATCACAGTTATGAGGAACTAAGCAAAAGCAGCAGCCACTCAGCTAGTGGCTTTTATTACATTTTCTATTGCTCAAGTTCACTGCAATAATGCTCCTCTAATACCTTTTATCTCCTTGTATATATATACGTGTCTGCCTTAATTTTTAAGGTAATCTATTCTTCTTGTTTGGATGATTTTTCTGTTTCCTAATTAAGTCTAAAATTGACATAAACAGAATAACACTGGCTAATATTTAATATATATGTAACAATGGAACTTAAACCCATGCTTAAGTTTCCAATATTTTTGGAATACTCTTTGTAATATATTTTATGTAATAAGTCCGTTAGGGAAGTCATCATGTAGACAAACATCCAACAAAACACCCTCAGGTTAGTTTTGGGGTTTTTTTAACTGATGTCTCCTTTTTTCATACTAAATCTCAAAAAGAGACACAAAAAAGATAACAAAACCTTGCCACTCACCACAGTGAATTAGAAGATCGTCATGAAATTCATATAACTCATCCCGAATCTCCTCTGGACAAGGACAATCCTCTCCCAGTTGAAAATTCAGCAACATATTAATCTTTAAAAGAATTAAAGCACAGTTAAAACATTAAGAAAGCATAATCCTAATACATAAACACACTTTACCTGCTTATATTCAAGTTAATTGTAAACATAGATTTCTAATACAGCTTAAAAGATATAGTAAAGCAATGGTAATTTTTAAGGCTTCATTCTTATTCACATCAAAATACAGTTACACTTGATAATAAAGTTATTTCCTGTAGGTAGAAAATACTATTTACAGCATATATCAGCACAAATGTAGCTGGAACTCTATTTTATCATCACAAAGAATTTATTTTATCTTCAAACACAACCATTTGTTGAATATTACCTGTTCTTGAGGAGGAGACCGAAATTCTTTAGTCTTCCTGGCAGTTAAGGCAGCAGACATGTTTAAGGCTTGCATTAGTTCGTTGTACCTGTATTTCTGATTATACTGCAATTTTGATACATAACGGTCTGCAAATGATACAATTGCTTCCACTCTATGTTGTAGCTCACAGTCACAGAAATAATTAAGTAGATGACACATCTAGGACAGAAAAAAAAGACTCAAGTTCAACAGTTTAACAAACTCTAAAGGGAGAAGAACTGCAGCTAACACTATACACTAAAACAGAGTGTAAAAATTAGAGACTTTCCCCCTGCATTTTTCAGTGTTAATCAGTAAAGGTGATATACTGTTTTATTATCTGATCAATAATTATATATTAAATTCAAAATATTTCACTTCATGTACTCAAAGCATGTAGAACTCATAGAATAGTAGAACAGTTTGTGTTGGAAGAGGCCTTTAAAGATCTTTTCTCCAGCCCTCTTTCTTATTTATTTGCTGTTAATGTGAGGTTAGAAAGCAAAGGGCATAATATCTTCAGGATTTCAAATCTTACACACTTGACAAAAAGCACTTCCTTTCACTCATCAACACTGGAACATATGTAATACATTCAAATTAATTAATCACCTGAAGTTTAACAGATTCTGGTAACCGTGTCTGTAATAAGCCCTTTGCAGGAGTTTTCGTTTCTTTCATTGCTTTCTCTCCAGCTTCCACAGCTTTTTCTTCAACTTGTGTAACTTCTTCCTTCTCCATCTTCTCTTCTGTTTCTTCCTTGCGATCTCCAAACACATTAGGATCAATGAGGAGTAACACCTGCTTTACATCATCATCATCAAAAACCCCCATTATGAGCAATGTTGCTATCAGTTTAAGAACAGGAACAAACTGGAATGCAACCTGTCCTCCAACAGGGTCTCGTATATGAGTACCACTACGCTGTACTGCCTCTGTTAGCATACTTATAGCCTTGGATTTAAGTATATCAAGGGGTATCTCTGGGCTGGATGTCTGGCGTTCTTCACTGGTCCTAATAAAGCATGGAGTAGAAAAATTAAAGCTTGGTTTCAGACAAGTGCTAAGCCCTACTCCAGGTAAGCCATGCTTCTTTGTTTCATCAGGATATAATTTAATAGTTCGAGTTTCATCTGTAACTGGAATGATAAATTCATTGTTCATCATGAGCTTGGCTTGCTTGGCATGTTCCAAATGAATACTAATGAGTAAATCATAGAATCCAGAACGTAGGAGTCCCGGTAAGTACTGGTTATCTATTGTAAAAAATAGCTGAGATATGTCCACATGGCTACAAAGGGCATAAGCAACTCTAGTATTACCTAATGCACTGACTGAGCTATAGAGTTTTAAAGTGTGGTAATGAAACTTCAGCAAATCTTCTTGTTCACATAGTTCCAGGATATCAACGCATCTGTTATGAAATAAAGAATCAGGCAGACAACTAGTCAATTATATGGATCATAGTTTTGTAAAATAAATGTTTTATAATCTCTGCACATTTTGGTCAGTTCCACTTTATACCATTAGTACTAATGTTGATACTGATTAACCTTAACACATGCACCATTATAATAAATGACAGTAATAATCACTGACATTATTGGCAATTGCTACCACACAGAAAAAAAACAAAAAAGGAAAACTATAAAACAGAGAACCTTCTTCAGAAGCCCTAATCAATTAGGGCTAGTTTTTAAAAGAAATTAATTTAGAGAGCTGAAACTCTGGGATAATGCTGTCACTAAACAGTGTCTTTGTGGTATCTTTTTTTTTTTTTTTCCCCACAAAATACAACCTTTTTCCTCTCTTCTTGAATTCAGTTATGTTAATGACAAATCAAATTGGCTATCAAATTACTAAAAGCAGTACATTATAACCAAAGTATAGAAAGTATACCAATTAAATAGTTTCCTGTCTTTTGCTTATAGTTTGATCTGTCACCAGTTATGATATTTGGATACATCTTTATTATCTTACCTCTGAAGAGAAAATCTAGTGAATCCAAGAAACTCAGGAACTTGTCAATACTTAATTCATGTAAATTCAGAGCAGATTAAAGAGGAACGCGTTTTTATTATAGGAAAAAACCCTAGCAAAATATTACTTATATGTTCTTTTTTATTTGAGGAAATTTCTATGTTTAAGGATGTAGAGATTTAAGAGATTATTTTATGTTTTAAGTAAAATCAAATTGTCATCTTTTCTGTTATATATGCAAATATCATTGCATGGCATCAAAACTATTCAGCCCCCTGGATCTGCTTCAATTTCATGAATATGATATTAAAGTAGAACATAAATTCTAATCAACTGTAGTGTAAATATTTCCCAAGACAAATTTAAGCAACATCCAGCTATCATATTTTTTTACATTTTGTCCATGTCAAGTCATGGTAGTTCCTAACAAATGTACCTGTTTTCTTCTGGGATATGAAGTGCCATCATCTGCAGAGGTTCCAAACACTGCACAACCCAGCCATGTCGTTCACTGACACGCTCAGTTTCTACTTTTAGAAAGCTGTTTGGCATCCGACTCCATAAAACTGAGGTAATTGTTTGCACATCAAGGCGAGGGGGACACTGAGGAACAGGATTTCTTTCTTCACTTTTAAAAATTGCTGCTGATAAAGGCATGGTGTTCTGAAAAAAATGCAGATGCAATTTAGATTTGTTGAACAATTAACTTCATACAATAATTACATTTACAGAAGTAAAGGTAAGTGTCAAATAAAAAAATCACACCATGAATTCAATCTCTCTAAGAAAAAAAATCAGCTTAGGAATGTCTGTGGAAATAAGCAGATTTAAAAGAGAACTTTTATAGAAAGTATTTTTCAGTACCTTCAATTTACCAAGTTCAAACTGAACCAAACTGGTACTTGTCGGCTGAACAAAAGCTGCAGGAAAAAGCTTTGTGTTTGGTTCGACCTAGAAGAGAAACAAGATTAAAAAACTAAAAAATAAAAATAGCAACAAGAATTTCCTCTCAGAGTATGATAATATGTAAAATATAGCTTACACTTCAATACCAAAGTGCAGACACTGTTCAATTGTTGATTAATGTCTGCCTGTAGTTTACTTCTAATATAGTTATTTCAGAATACTGTTACTAATTCAAAGTAAAATTTAGTGAAGCAATACTTAAATCTTCTTGCTACTATGAATACATTAACATTGGCCTGACAATTAATGACAAAATAAATTTTAAAAATATACACTATCTTTGGTTCACTTTTCCATTATAGACAGTGAGGGGTTTTTTTTCAGAATCAGCATGTCATTCAATATTTACACAAGAACTATAGCAAAATCCATTTCTGCTCCTCAATATGTTGACTGGTAGGCTTTTAGAAAGAAAACAGCATCCAAATATTGTCCCTCTATCACAGTTAAGAGAACTGAAAAATGTAGTTACAAGGTTAGAATAATTATCCTGTGGCACCAAGAACAGAAAATATTGGTAATTTGCTGTAATTTGGGTTTAGGGATTATATTTACGATAACGATTTTTATTTAATATTAAAAATATCCAAGAAATGAAAATGAAACCTATATATGTGTATAGCTCAGTTGGGAGAGCATCACACTCCTAATCTGAGGGTCAGGGGTTCGAGTCCCTGTCCAGGTATGAGGCTTGTCAGAGTTGGGCTGATGGTTGGACTAGATGATCTGAAAGGTCCCTTCCAACCTAGATGACTATGACTATATGACTTGCACTTTTCACTACTTTTCACTACTTGCAAAATAGAAAATTTTTCAATTAAAAAAAATTAAGTAACTTAGGATTTGAGAAATATTTAACACTCAGACATAGCACTCCTGTTGGAATATGTGGTTATATCTTTAAAGGAAGTGCTGGGTTCTCTGATTTTACAACAGAGCAGATGCTAACTGGCTTATTTTCCAAAGGCAACTCGGGGTATTTTCCAGGGAAAAGAAAAGAAACAGGAAGAACCTGACACTAGAAGCAGTTACAAGCATTTTCTACATCTGTATTTTCCTAAATTTCTTTCCCTAATTAAAAAAAATTGTGAAGGTTTTTTTTAAAAAAAAAAAAAGAAAGAAAATCCAAAAAATACCTCACAATGACAAAAAACCCACCAGCACAAAAAACCACCACCAAACTTGTATGGTTTTGTTCAGAAGCTATCATATTCATATGTAGCTAAAAAAAACAGCAAAGCATAAGACTTAAGGACTTTCAGCTCTGTCTTCCCTCCCCGAGGATGCTGACATTTAATGTCAACTCAGTGTGACACTAGATATTTGAGCACTCTTACATACTGAAATTACAGCTGCTAAATCATCCTCCATGTCCATGGCTGTGAACAACTCTGCTACATTCAGTTTCAATGGAGTCGAATGCAAAGCTCCATTAAATTTAATTAAATAATAAGAATAAAGGACGAAACAGAGTAATACAGGAAAACACTGGACTGTCACACAAACAGCATTCACTCAGATTCCTGAACAAGAAGAAACGATTTTCTAATAGCGTCAAAATGACCAGCATACAGTTTAGCTTCCTGAAATTCTGATAATACCTGATAACAAGTGCCAAGCTCTTTTCCATTGGCTGTGAATGACACCATTCCAGTAGCCAGGTCAACAAAGCATCCAATTTCTAAATCTACATTGCTGCGTCCTGATCTCTGGGAATTAGCAATTATATCTCCTCCCCAAACCATGTAGCAATTGCTGCGCTTCACACTGAAAGAATAGGAAGAACAAAGAAAAATCATAGGTTGCACTGAACTTCAATAAACATACAGTGATGATGGACTTTTCAAGAGAGTAATAGAAACCCTCAAAAATGCTCATGCTTCTCATAGTTTTGTGTTCTCATTAACAACCCCTGGTTTTTAAGCAATGTAAGCATCACAGGTAAAGGATCATAGAATCATTGAATGGTTTGAATTGGAAGGGACCTTAAATGTTCTCTAGTTTCAAACCTCCTGTGACATGCATGATTCTCTTCCACTAGACTGCTCAAAGCTGCACCCAGCCTGGCCTCGAAAACACTTGTAGGGATGGGGTATCCAAAGCTTTTCTGGGCAGTCTCATCCAGTGTCTTGCCATGCTCAGAGTCAAGAACTTCTTCCAAACATCCAATTGACTACAAGCCCTTTTTTTAAATATTTCTATAATTATGAAATATTTTCACATGCTTCTGTGCGCTTACATAAGATGCATTTGAACAAGTAAAGGTTTTATCATCCACAGTGACCAATATAGATCTTAAAAGAAAGAAGCATCACTAAACATTCTTTCAAGTAGAACATTGATTATAAATATACTAACTTTAACAAGTCTATATTAAAAAATTCATATATAAATGAGCACAGAACACTCGTACTCCATAAACAATGTATTAGTTTAATTTAAAGTTTTAAACATTATCAAAATAGTAAAAAAAATAACTTTTGAATAACATTTTTAAAATACAATCTTTATTATGTGATAAATCCATACCTTTCATGAACCCTGCCTCTCTCATCACCTAAGGTTACTGTCACTGTACAGTTTTTATTTAGGTCAAAATTCTCACTGTAAAAATGATAGTCTGGTGTTACCCAGCCAACCCAGACAAAGGATGGGTCTTGGCCAGCAAATATGCGTAATGAATAAAAATACTGAAAAGAAGAAAAGAAAATATTAGTAATAGAAGTGTAACTTTTTTTATTAAGAGATACTTAAAGAGTGATTAAAACATCTTATATATATCCAAGTTTAATAACAATAATACAACATTGTATTAATATTAATTCTACTTAAATAGTGATTAAAACGTCTTCTATATATCCAAGTTCAATAATACAACATTCTATTAATATGGCATTTTGAATGGTCATGAGTTCAAAAAACAAACAAGTGGTTTAAGAGTGAAATCTATGCCAAGTCATACAGCTATGAGGCTTTATTATTAATACCAAATGTTATACTGAATGACAGCAAATGATTAAGACAGCTTCTTGAATGACTCTGTTTCTAATGAATATGCTGCCATGACTAAATCTACTTCAGAAACAAGAAGAGATAAGCATTTCCATGTATTTACTTACTGTAGTAGAAGGAGCAGCAATTTCTTGGCTGTGCTTTCTAAAGATAAAGGAACACCTTTAAATTAGATTTTTGAAAAAAAAGAGAGAAGTATTTAAAAAGTATTAATTACTAAACTAAGTGTACTTAGAAGCTAACTCATATTTGCTGGATAATGAGTATGCATTAGTAAATCAAGTATGCAAAGACTTTAACAGATACAAATATGCATCACAAATAAGTTATTGCAGTCAAGATGAAAAGGAAAGGAAGAAACAGATATACAGTAATTAACTGAAGAAGTACCTGGTATCTTTAAAAATCTATACCACTTTATTTTTTTCTTTGCATGGATTAGTCAGTTATCCAATAATAATGAACTAAGGATCAGTAAACTACATGAACATTAGCCCAGTAGGCAAAAGATTCTGAGCTGCTTTTCCAGCCTGGCTGAAGTGCTTTGTAAATCTCAACGATTTGGAAAAGATGGCAGTTGCGTAGCAATTAATAACTATCAGGCACTTCTTCGGAAATTATTGTCTCTTGTCTGGATACAGCATTCTGCAGGACAGTTCTGTTACTAATTTATTATATTACCAGGAACAAAAAAAACACTATAACATGCATCTTATGTCTGTGCTTAGTGTGAAAGCAAGTATGAAATCAAGAGTGTACAATATATTGCATTTAAATTGAGAGGATGAAATAGGATAACTAAGCCAAAATCGAACCGTTTTTGGAAAACATCAGATGAGGTATTATCCACACCCGTGCCGAAGTTGAATGATGAGCGGAACTCAATGGGCATACTCAAACGACAATATATCATGTCTGAATTGCTGTTCTGTGTACCAAATGTTTTGTGAGTAACTTTAAGCCGAGGTGGATTCTCAACAGTTCCATCAATTCTCCAGATCTAAAATTAATGGAAAGAATTTTAAAATAATACTGTTATTAAAAAATGCTGGAAAATTTCACTAAGCTATTAGCTGGTAACGAGTCAACGTTAGTTATTTTTAAATTAATTAATTTCAAATCTATGCAACTTCTTTCTGTGTCTGGGAATCTAGCCCAAAGAACAATAAGAGAAACACACTCAGTATATGCTGACTGCAGTAAATATTTCATGTTTTTCTATATGGCACTTTCAAAAAAAAAAGTTTAGATTTTATTAATTTACTTTGATTGCACAAACAGTACAAAACTGTCTCACAAAAAGCTATAGTTTTCTACAATGAGAAGAAATATCAATTAGAATCCTTCTGATGGCCATTTTGAAGTCTATGTCTGATATTATTTTCCTTGGTGCTGAAACAGTGAGTATGCTCTTATCCTCTGCAATAAGAACATTTCCAAACTTTTGAGGAGATTAATATGGTTCAAATGAACTAAAATAAATGTGAAGATAATTTAGTTGGAATTCAATGAAGTGTATTTTGTTTAAAAAGGAAATTTCAAAGATGAGCATAAGGGAAGAATTGGATAAAGATATAAATGAAATTTAATGGCCTAGGGATTACAGTAAAAAACACAAAAAACTGATCAGGAGTTAAAATATACCTTTGTAGAAAATATTATTATGGACTATTTTAGACAAAACATGGGCTATATTAGTATGACTTAGAGTAGATTTTTTTGGGAGTTGTGTAATTCTTATCACTAGTGCATCATAAGAATGAATGAAAAAGATACCACTCAGTGACATCATAACTCCACTTAAATATCCATCAGAATAGTAAAGTAGACTAGATTAGTCTCTATTTACTTCACATTTCCATTTCCACTTTCTTAAATGATGCTGAATTTAAATAGCTAAGAAAAATTTATAGTAGGGAAGATTTAAAAAAATTAAAATACGGTACAATATAAGAAATGGTTCTAAGATATCACAACTGACATGTTTCAAATAGCTAACCATAACAGCATGAATTGGTAAGAAAAATAAAAGAACAGATAGGTGTATTCATATGAGTGATAATACTACTATAAATGAAGTTGGAGATAGACACGATCATCTGTAATTATCTAAGAGTGACTTAATAGATTTATATGACAAAGTATCTGATGACAGTAAGTATTAGTAAGGGTTTAGTGTCTCTGCTTGCTAAACAAACAGTTGATAAACAGGTGTCTCCCTAACATGTAATGTTACCTCAATGTGGGGATGATTTTTTGGCACATTGACAAATGTTGGTAAGCGTTTACTAAACCACATAGCAACATCTCTGTTCATGTTGACAGCGAAAGGTTCAAAACCTTCTTGGAGGCCACACATTGTATAATACTTGAATGTACTGGCATCCATTCCGAGGTTCATGCGACCAATCTGAGATAGACCCAATGCACAAATTGGAACAAAACCTAAGGAAACAATACAACAACAACAAAACAACAGTAATTTATTTTAAGAATACAAGCATTCTATTGTGGATCCTCTAATGTGAAATAAGTTTTAGCTCCTACGCATAGTAAACATGGAGTTAGGACCAAAATTTTTTTTCTTCTATATACCTGCTGCAGCCAATAGACAGGGATGAAAGGCTGTTGGCTCCATCTCTCAAAAAGGAGAACTTGGAAAAACTCTAAGTAAAAGCCAAAAGTTCAGTCTCTAAAAGGTGACGTTTTCTCTCCTACACTTTAAGGCTTCCCAAAAGTTCTCCTAAGGCAATCCTCAATTCGTGACCATTAGATAAATCTATTAACAGTCAGACCAAAAGAGGGACTGCGAACAATTGCAAAGTCTTTTAACAGTAAGCAACAAGTATGCAGCTACTACTGGTTGGAGGAAATATGCTTCCAAAAAAATGACAACTAAAAAATAAAACAAATCATCAATACAGTTGCATGAATACTGTTATTCAAAAAGCACAAGCAAAAAATGGAAAAGGAAAAACAGTCCAGGAAAAGGACAGATATGCTGTGAATAGGACAGAGGAAAAAAGTTACAAATCAGACTCAATTTATGTTGCAAAGAGTTGTTCCTTTGATGCAACCTCTCACCACATAGGACTCATGCCCCCACAGACAAGAATATGCATATGTTTCAATGAGATAACCAGAGACTACATTTTCAGCTTTTTGGAGATTTTCAAGGTACTTATTATTACCACTTTCTCTTAATGCTGACATTCAGTCCCACAAGTAAACCTAGCAAGGCTTGAAGAAAATGTCCCCATTCTGATTGCTGCACTCCTGTTCCTGTCTGCTTGTGGTTGAATAGATTTTGTGCCACATAAACACTCTTAAATTTTTTTTATGAAGTTTATGTGTAACACACTCTGAAGGCCAACATCACTGAAACATGATTTCACAGTCCACCACTGTATTACAACAAAACATTTTTTCAGCTTTTTCTTTTGTCTTCTCATAACCATGTAACTATAAAGAACTATAAAAAAACCCTAACAATAAAAAAAAAATTACCACTTTCTATTCCGAAGTCAGCAAATGCAAGTTCTGAACCTTTATTTGTTATAAGCAACTCTCCATTCAGAGTAAAGATAATTGATTTGTCATCCAAGTTTATCATACAACCAACTACATCTCCTGGTTGCCAGCTTCGTCCAAAGAATCCACTGCCTTGATGCCAGCGCTGGCCCTAAATAAAAAAACAAGTAAATACAGTGTTAAAATTGAAAAAAATTTAAAAAAGAGAAACACAAAATAATTATAGTCAAACAAATATATCACCTTCCAGGATCTGAATGTTATTTGCCAAAGGTACTGAATACAACTTTCAGGTAGTAAATTTCATGATTATCTTAGTTATTTTTCCTAGTGAAGCTAAGGCACCCTAATTTCAGTAATACACAATTAGCAATTTAGAACCTGGATAGCTTTCGTTCACTGGATTCTGTTTCTCACATGCAGTGTCATTATCAGCCTACCGGTCCTTTAGAACTATTTTGGAAGCCAATTTTGGAAGAATGAATGTGCAGAGAAGACAGAAAACTGAAATCCGAATTGTAGTTTGCTCTTCAGAGAAAACATGTCTGTGATGGTCTCTTCTGGTCACCGGAGAAACTTAGTTTTATTTCGTGGAAAAATACTTAGGAAAAAAAAGGAAGTGAATGCGGTGTTTTATTCCTGCTTTCAATTAACATTTTTTTTCCTCAGTTTGGTACATCTGTCCTAGGAACACAGAAGTAAATCAACACTCCTTTGTTAGCATAATTTCAATGACCAGAACCAAAACACAGATCCATCATGCAACAGAGCTCATATTCTTCATATGAATCAGAAACATTCCAGTAGTCAATCTGAAGTACACAGAGGAAATCTATAATGTCTAGCCTGTTCATAGATCAAAAAAGATGATGTACTGACTTTGCTTCCTTCAAATACGAATGCTTGGTCATCAGCTCCCAACTCTATGTCAGGTCGACAGCCTGGTCTGGCCCAGCCAACCCGCATATCTCCACCTGTCACAGCTTCAAATTCAAAGTACCACTTTCCAGACTTCACTGCATAAGACTGCTCTACTCTGAAAAATCTTATCTTGTCAATGCTGACTTTTTCCACCATTTGGTCAGCTGCAAAAATAAACAGAGGGGAAAAAAATAATGAGATGAAACTTTAAATGACTCTGTTTCATACATCCCCAGTATCTTCTATCACTAAAAACATTCATTATCCACTATTGCAGGTTTTTAAGAACCTTCATAGTAAGTGATTAAAAAGTAGGAACAGTAGTCAGCAGAGGTTAGCACATTCTAATTCTATACAGGACAAGGGATTATTTGCTATATACAATCAGAATATTTTGAAGCATCACTCAGTGCAGAGCCTCAAACACAAAACTGATAAAAAGAAACCTCAGAAGTGTGAGATTACTATGTGCAATGCAATCTGATACAATAATGCAGTACTATGATACAGCAAAATACTTCTTACACAAGTCAATACATTTAGAACATTTTTTTTAAAGTATCAAATAAGGGGGTTTTGATTTTGGATTTTTGACAAAAAATTGCAGTAGTATAAGAAATATAAAGAAAAACTTTAAAACTTTACCTTTCTGCTCCTGATTTGATTTTGATAAAAAAATTATTGAACCTGATGCAGTTCTTTGACTGCTTGTTCTTAAGAATTGAGTTTGACTTTAGGTAGTCAAATATAACCTGCATGTCATGTAAAAAAAATCTTTTAAATTAATCCTTTATTATTTTCCTTCTTTCATTATTTCCAGATGAAAATCACTGTCAACTCACATTCCAGATTTCCTCCATTCCAAAAATCATGGAACTTACAAGTATCATATTATTAATTACAAGCAACCTTTTAAAAAATACAAATAATATCAAGTATTATCAAATATACTAAAAAATATATTTACACCTGTTTTTCTGTGCACCAAGGGAGAAGAAGTAATGATTCTTATTCAAAGTACATACCTATCTCTTGGTCAGGTGGCTCAATACTATAGCCATAGCCCGCAAATGTTCTAACAGCTTCACGGAGGCTATCTCTGTTTGATTTTTTAGTACGTTCATCTAATAATGCATATGGCACCAGCCGAGGGTTACGTTTGTTCTTAAGATCCTAAAAAGGGTTATAAAAAAATAACAAGAGAACTATGCTTAAAATTCACAAATACTGATAGAGCAAGACTTTGCCCTCCTTAAATCAAAGGCGGGAGCCCCTATCAGATAGGTGCCAGGACCATGGTGCCCCTGCATCTTGTCCTTGTCAGGCAAAAGGCAGAAACCCGAAACAAAGAAATGTGTGGACCAAAGTTGGTGTTTGGGGCAGTGGGGAAGCTCCCTCCCTGCCCACCTCAGCACCACCAGTTCCTCTAAACAACAGGCACAAGGTTCTGGCTGTTGAAGGCCCAGCAAACACTCCTTCCAATAGGAGGAAATTACACGGGAAGGAACAAACATATCCAATCAATCAATACATAAAGGGTGTCAGCAACACAGTTTTGAGGTTTTGACAACAGGATAGTCTACACAGCACTGTGAATGTTCACGTCAAGTGGGCGCTATCTCTCTCAGAGGGAAAAGAGGGTCTTTGCCTAAATGATTGCAGGGCTAATTGACAGGGCTTTAAACTAGATGAGAAGGGGGAGGTGGGGTGATAGTATCAGGCTTTTCTGTGACAAGCTGTGGGACACATCAGGGCTAAGGGAACAGTGCGTTAAGGAGGGCTCTCGGATGGTTGCACTGAGACATGCTGAGTATGCTACATTACAATTGCAGCCCAACAGAAGATGAGGAGCTTCTAAGATAGTTTTAACAATAGGGAAATGTCTGAGGCACACCTCAAGGGGCATTCCTCTCAGAGCTGCACTGACAGCTACCCAGCTGAAGTTCCTTTACTCAAAAGCAGGCAGCATGGGCAGCAAACTGGTGTGCGCCCCCCCCCCTCGTAGTTAAGCAAGAATGTTGAACTTGTGACAGCCTATTACAAGAAGGCTGAGCAACTCAACTTCTTTGCCTCAGTCTTCACTTGTGAACCATCTCCACATGACCAGGTTTAAGGAACACTAGAGGGACATCAGGAGAGACTGCTGGGTCGATAAGAAACTGGCTGGACGGTCACATCCAGAGAGTAGCTGTTAATAGCTCAATGTCCAGGTGGAGTGGAGTGACAAATAGTGTCTCACAAGGATCTGTGCTGGGATCAGAGCTGCTTAATATAGAATCACAGAATGGTTTGATTTAGAAGGGACCTTGAACATCATCTAGTTCCAACCATCTCGTTGGAACCATCTAGTTCATAGATGAGACAGTGGCTCTCAGTGCACCCTCCGCAGTTTTGCTGATGACACCAAGCTGAATGGTGTAGTTGACAAACTAGAAGGATGGAATGTCTTCCAGGGGGACCTGGACAAGCTGAAGAGGTCGTTCCGCGCAAACCTGATGAAGTTCAACAAGGACAAGTGCAGTGTGCTGCACCTGGGCCAGACCAGTCCTCATTACCAATATGGACAGAGAAGAGATGTGATAGAGAGCAGCTCTGTGGAAAAGGACTTGAGAATATTACTGGATGAAAAGCTGTACTTAAGCCAACAGTGTACACTCACAGCCCAGAAGGCCAACCATACCCTGGGGTGCATCAGCAAAGCTGTGGCCAGGTCAAGAGAGGTGATTCTGCCCCTTTACTCTCCTCTCACAAGACCCCATCTGGAGGAGTGCATCCAGCTCTGGAGCTCTCAGCACAAGAAGGACATGAAAGTATTGGAATGGGTGCACAGGAAGGCCACAAGGATCATGTGACGGCTGGAGTAATTCTTCTATGAGGATAGGCTGAGAGAGGTGGGGCTGTTCAGCTGGGAGAAGACTACTTGCCAGGACATGTAGTGATAGGATGTGATGCAGTGGTTTAAAATGGTTTAGGTTAGACATAAAGAAAAAGATCTTCACCATGAGGGGGGTGACACACTGGAACAGGCTGCTCAGAGAGGTGGTGGAGGCTCCATCCCTGGAGGCATTCAAGACCAGGCTTGATGAGGCTCTGAGCAACCTTATCTAGAGCAGGATGTCCCTGCT
>VZTY01015423.1:174779-194177 GCA_013400935.1 Turnix velox
TTGTTTATAATATTAAAAACAAAAAGACAAGAATGGAAGAGATGTATGGAAACATATCCTCATATATCCTGCAGCTACAGCCATGCGGATCAGACAGTCTAATCAGACTTGCATTGGCAAGGTTCTTCCTCTTTCTTCCCCCCCTCTAACTTTTACAGACATTACATGATATTCAGCATTTATCATCTGATTTGAAAGTACAAACTGATGCTCTAGAAAACAAAATACCACCTTTTTCATGTGTGTTAATAAATATTTACCTGCTGAATGCCATAGGTCCATCCTTGCTTTATTCTGTCTTTTGCCCAGACATTATGGGCATTTTCTGCTAGTTTATCAACTAGAAATTCTTGGGAAGGCAGCAATTTCACTTCAGAAAGATCAAGAGGGGCAGGTTTATATCCATTTGACATCATGTAACTGTAAGGCAAGAAATGAAAACAGAAAGTCAAGATACCATACTGATGGCATTTCAAGTTTTCTATGCAGCATTCATTGGTTAAGGCTCACTTTTTCTCTCCTCACTTTTCAGTTTCATCCTCCACCACTTCTTTGTAAAAATCCTTCATTGCATTTGGTCATTAGCTGGAGTATAAATTGGAGAGACTAATTTTCCAGCTACGCGAAACCTTATTTAACCAAATGTGACCACAATCCATATCTACATCCCTAAAGAGCTAATATGAAAAACCCAAATTGTTATTAAATGAGTACTCTTTCAATATTTTTTATACTTGCAATTTAAACTTTTCATGTAATTTGTGATTTAAAGATCTGTATGATGACTATTTACAAAAATAATTTTAATGCATTATTAAATACAGTATTTTTCATATACTAGTCTGTAACAATTATGTTCCTGTTTTTCCAATGGAAGAAAACACACTTTATCTGTTGTTTTCCCCAGTATTTCATTGACTAATAAGTTCAGCAGTTTTTCAGAAGTAGGTGTAACTCCCTCCAACCCTTCTACATAGTGTAAAACCGACACTGGTTTAGACATCCCTCTCAGCCCAAACCAGACAAATTTCATTTGGTTGGACGATTCATGTAGGCAGTAGATATTTAAACAAGAGTCAGAAACTAAGTTTTATTTGTTCTTTTATTGAAGACAATAGTATCAAAACTGCATCATGATGGACTGCCTGCAGCATGAATCTTGGAAATGGTCCCTTTTCACTTTTTAAAATTAATGCAATCACCTTGATGGCATTAAGGCTCCCATATCATAAGACTATTTATTTTACTGCTCTCTTTAAAAATCTAACCTAGTTCCACATTGATAAAGCAGTTCAAGAAAAAAAAGACATTTTGTGGATTGATAAACTGATATGAAATGGCAGATGCCCAAATCAGTGCTTCTGTCTTCAAGTTTTGTTGCAGGACAGGACTTTTGGCGTGATCAATACTGATGATTTAAGATGTCTAATTGCTATAGTTTAGCGACTAAATAAAAATCAAAGCAAAAATACATTTGTATTTTACATCTACATATGTACATTTCCTAGAAGTGTACAATATAACAACATTAATCTACTTTTTTTTTTTTCATTTAAAAAAAGTGCATTAATTATGTGTTTGCCCATGATCTATGCTGAACCAACCTTTTATTTGCGAGGAGCTAAGGAAAGGTGCAAATCAAAACAGGAGTTATGGGAAAATAAAATACCTTCTTTCAAATAAATCAGTTTACATTCATATATTTACTCTGTTCTTTGCTATGTGACAGAAAAGCACTGAAATTTTGCTTTTAACTATGAAGTAGCTATTCTAAGATCATGTCACACAGATACAGCTACATGTGGTTTAAGCGTGTGACAATTTGCAACTCTGTGAATCACTCTACTAGTTGATGTAATGCAGTAAAGTTTACAGTCAGCCATCATCACATCCAACAGATTGACCATGTGGTCTCTAAATCCATATGAGGTATGGAGTTCACATCAAGTATCTCTTAAATGACCTTGTAATATTTTTGTTTCATTGATACCCTGAAGTTGCAATTAATATATAATAGTTTTTATACGGTACATACTTTTTAGGAAGTTTGACTTTCTTAAGATCCTCCTCAGCTGCTGGATGAGCATGAACAATGTGACATCCAAGGGCCAAAAGGGTTCTGCCAACATAAATAGCAGCAGTGAAACACAGCTTTATAGTGCTCACTCATTGTACATATTCTGTTTTAGTATGAATACATGGAAATAATGATATTTAAAAATCAGGGAATTAAAAATAATGGAATTTTAAAACCCTTTTTTTTTCCTTATTAAAAAACTAAATAAAATCTTCAAATTCTAAAATCTTACAAATCTGTAGGTTGAAAATTATGCAACTTTATTAAAAGAAATATAATTTGGTTTTCTTTGTACTTCTGTAGAGACAAGATTTTTCCAAATTCCTCTGAATGTTCTAGTAAAGTTAGCAGAACATGCTTTGAATAGTTATTTTAATTATTTTATTGCAACAGCATCAAGCATTTGAATAACAATTAAAAAAATAAAAACCACTTTTAAGTTTCAAGCTCACTTGAGGGTTTCAGTTGACATTTGTAGATTATAATTCTTCTCTGTTTCAGGTAATTTTGAGAATTCCACGAGACAAGGATGATGCCTTTTATTATCATCCCGTATCTGTAAGAAAGCAATAGAAAAGAGTACTCTCCTGATACCAGAATATGCCAGAATGAAGACATTGTAAACAATACCATTTATCTTTGCTCAGTGACAGTTACATTAATATAAATTAACTTTCTCGTGACTCATTTATAATGCACACTAGAAGTACTCCTCCATAGCCCATAAAATTGGGTAAAAAGACAGCTATTTCATTTCTGCCACAAATACACAAAACACTAGAAAGCAAGCCTGTAAACAGTTCTCCTCAATGCCTGAGCAATATTTGCTTAATAGAGCACAATCTGTTCCATTGTACACACTCCAAGACAAAATCTTGGTAATTTTTTCCAGGTTCTGATGGAATAATAAAGCAAAGAAGTCTTTTTTTTTTATAATGACATATCTGACTCTTAATTAAAACAAGCTCTTCCATACAATGACAAGTGCTTCTATCCACATAGCAGCTAAGAGTTTCACATTTCACAGACAAGGACAATTTTCAATTATCAAAGCGCTCAGACTTTCCATAGCAGAAACTTTAGCAGAGTCTATCATAGAGTAAGTGAAGAAAAAGCTAAGTCCATAATAAAAACTAGCAGAAGATAACAGAAAAAAACCCCACAACTCTTCTGAGACCGGATAGAGTTATGATAAGTAGTTGGAGGACTACCTCAGTAAACATGAATTTGCAAAGAAGCAAGATGAAGCAATTTAAATTCAAGGCAGAATACAGCCTTTAGAAGACTGTATTACCAGGGAAAGGTACCAACTTTAATATGATCACTGAATTCAAAGTTATATTCTAAATGTAATATCCTTTGCCGACCCTGCAACTGTTTCAATTGGTGACATCCACTGGGGAGAGAATGCCTTGTCAGATGCATTTAAAACAATGTTGACAAGATGGTCTTACTTCCTTCAAGCTGCTGGGTTATATCATATTATAATGGCCAGTTTTAACTGTAACTTATTAAATAAAGACTCTAAAGACTCAGTTTTGAGGAATTTGAAAGTTTAATAGAGTCAGCAAAATCCTGTCTCCATTATCAACAGAAGCAAATTTTCTCATCAGACTTTTTGCTGAATTCCATTCTGGTGTAGCAGTATGTTTCTCATTTAAGATATTTCATTAAAATTTTTAATTATTTGAAGTGCTAAGTATGTAGCTTATTTACATTCTAAATTTGCTTTCTAACCACTTCTTAATGTAACTGTCTCACAAAACCTCACACTTTTATTGATTGTTAGCAAAGTATAGAGTACTGCTAAATACTCTGTTCAACTTCCAGTGCATTTTTTTTGTTTAGGAGACTCAGCCAAACAAGGGTCATTCACAACATACCTTGCCATATGTCCAGCCCAGTTCTATTTTATTCATTCCCCAAAGTTCATGGATATTTTCAGCTAATTTGTCCCTGATCTTCTCAAGATGAAAAGGAAGAGCAACCTGAGAAACAAAAATAGTGATTTCACAAATAATAAAAGGTTCCACTTACCACACCTTGTACATCCTTGTAGATAATCTACTTCAGTTAAATACATCCCAATACACAAATGATTAATTACTAAGCAAGGGGGTGAGTTAGGTTAGTTTTTATATTGTTAACTTAAATTTTGCTAAGACACACTTCACATCTTATTAACATACCATCTCCTACTTAACATACCTGACTGGTGTCTATTGGACAAGGGATAAAGGAAGCTTGGGAGAGAAATTGTGTTGTACCCAACAAATCCCTCACTCCTTCAGAATCCCTCTTATATTCTTTTACTGGTTCCAGCTTCATTTTTTCTTTTGGAAGCAATGCTTCATAACAGGGAGCGTAGCCAGCAGGAGGTAGAAATTTAAATTCTCCATGACGTCCACCCAATAAGAAACGAACTCTGCATAATTTTCAGTAAAGAAATGATACTCAATAGTCAGCATGCATTGAATTTTTGAAACAAATATTTCATTGAATAGCATTTACAACAATGCAGGTAAACATCAAAGAGCTATTCATTTTTCCAGGCAGTAGCATATTTTAAAAAACATTATTCTTAGAATTACTTTAAACTGTGAATTTTTAAATGCCTTTTAATTATTTAGAAATACAAATCTAATTTAAATAGGATAACTACTCTAAAAAATCCAGTAAAGACTATGTATTTTAAAGTAACTTTCTCAGTGTGCTTATGCAGGCAGTTGGCATAGGATTAAAAATCCAGAGGAACTGCTGGAAAAACCCTCACTGTGATCATAATTCATAAACTAAGCAAACAGCTTTAGAGCAAATACTCTATCTGGGAACGAGTTTCAGAAGCATAACTAAGATTCCGATAAAACCCTCAAGATTTCTGTTTCTCCTCAGATATACATTTTTCATATAAATTTAAGAGGATACCAGAAAAAACAACACAGACAAAACCTATCCGGATTCACACTTTGGTCCTCATATAAGCAAACTGCAGAGGTAAATCAGCACAGAAAATTCAAATCAACTGTTACCTCTAGGAAACAGTCCATATATTTGATGTGCTGATGTGACCAGGCAAAACCAACAGCACTTTTTATTATGTGTCTATAAATAGTAGGACTATTTCAACTTATTTCATTAACAGATATCAACAAGATAAAAAGGCAAAAATTAAGACACACAATTTTCTCAAGCAGGATGTACATAAGCACAAATCACAGATGTATGAAGTAGTTAAAGCTTCATAGAAGTAATTAATAATATATTTCTTGTGGACATTGAATTTTCTCATTTCATTTCAAAAACACAATGTTCACAGTATTTAGGTTAATTGCTACATCTTTTGCTTCATTTTGGAGTTGGGCTATACAGGGGCAACTGCACCTGCCATTACAGCAATTTGGTAGCAGCTATGCTTAGCTTTCATAGCCTGAATAAGACTATAATAAATACTCTTTTGCTTATTACAAAGGCTGTCTAATAACAACAAGATGTCTGTGATAACAGTTTTCTGTGTACCTCATGTTCAAATACTAAAAGCACCAGGTATTTACTTTCAAGATGTTGACTTTTTGTGTCAGCATGTCCAGATCACTAATTTCCCTGAAAACATGTTGGATAGCTCATTTAAAGTTTATCTCTTATTTTGTTTCTTTGTTTCTGCATTTAAAATACATTTAAAACACATTTTAAGAACAGGTTGAAGACATTTGAATAGTAGAAAAAAAAAATTAAAATTTGATCTCAATGTAGAGTTGCTTTTTAATTTCCTTGATTACTTGTGTGGCCCTGATGTATTGCTACAGGCACAACTGGCAGAAGGGGGAAAAACTGGATAGATAGGGAGATAATGCCTACACTTAATAACAGTATAAGAGACAATGGGGGTAAACAGCTATTGACAAGTATTTATAGAGGGAAACTTGATGATGTAGTGATGAAGCAGACCCAGAATAGGAGACTGAGAAAGTCACACAAAGGAGAGGAAAAACAGGTAAGCCACAAGACAAATAGAAACTTAAGTTTGTGCCCAGTGCAGAACACATTCTTTCACTCATGAGCCCAGAATTTCCACATGGTAACATTTTTCTGATACCAACAGACACAGAAGATGACATATAACCTGCTATTGCCATCAGCTGACTAAGCAAAATGGAACATGCTCTCACAAAATTTGTAAACAATATCAAATAAGAATGAAGAAAAACAGTTCCACCAGATTAGGCAGATTTCTTACAGAAAAAGAAGGGCTGAGACTTCTCAAAGCTCTAGTAAGTGTCATATGCAGAGAATAATTGAAAATTGATTTTTAAGCTCTTCCCAGGCTTCCTTTATTTTGTTTGGTTACTGCTGGTATTTTCTTGGGAAGTTCTGAGCATGAGTTGCACCAAGTATTTATGAGTTGATCACAGAAGGAAAAGCCCACAGAGATCTAGTTACCTGATTTACTTCACTTCAGAGAAACAAAGATTCCTACACTTAGAAATTTATCTAATGCTTATTCTGGCCATACTGAATCTTGATTTCTCAAAAATTATTATGCATAAAAGAAGCTCTCCCTTAAATGAAAGTCAGCCCCTTGCACCTTTTACCTCCTTCACTACAATCTTACTCTACTCCTGCTTATTTATTCCAGGTTTGCTGGTTTCTGGCAGCTATTGACATCGAGACTGTTAGCATTTTTCCAGTAAAAATTCATCATAACTCATCCATACTTTATGTAGAAATCATACTCAGCCTTCAAAAGACAGGAAGTCTCCTTAATTAATTTATATATCTTTCCTTCCTGAAATTATTGCCTGTCAGTACCAGAAATATAGATGTTTTAAGATGAACTGAATGGAGAACAGTGAAATTACAGCAGTGCAAGATCTCGTCTTTTGTTGGTTTTTTTCAGCTTTTTAATGTTAACACTTTTGTCCCTTAAGTAGACTGACATTTACAGGAGAGTTTCTGAATTAATTAAAGGTAAGGTAACAATAGAAGCCTGACAACAGTAAGTTGGAATCTCAGCATTTTAGATACAAAACAGGTAAGAAAAGGAATCTCCTTAGTAATGAGATTCCAAAAATGCTTCTCATCAATTCTTTGTTTCCACTCTAAGTATAGTATCAGTTTTCATGATGACTTAGGTTTTTTTACTACCTGCCAAGAAAGCCAGTGAAAGTATTAATTAGTGCCACAGTGCTGTGTTTCTGAGGTGCTTTTTTTTTTACTGATAATTAGAATGAGACAAAATTAATTTCCCTTAGGTCATCAAAAACCAATAAACCAATATTTTTCAGACACTGTGACTTGGTCAAATTGCTAAAAGGCTTATGTGAAATCATCACTAGACAAATCAATACAGTATTGCCTCCATCCCTCCCAGCTGCTAATTAGGTAGAACTGAAAGAACAAAACAGAACAAATTATACACAAATTGGGACAGTATTTTGTATTACAAGACAACAAAGAAAATAAAAGTTAGAATTAAGTTTTACTTACTTCACACCTGCTGATAAGCTTACAACAGGAAAGAAAAAACCTTCTGTACTGAAGTTCTCAAACATTCCTTGTACAGGCTGTCCATTAATGCGGAATGAAATGCTGGGTACACCTAAATCCAAGCAGCAGCTAACCACATCATCAGATGCTAATAAATGCTGATTGACTGATGCTACTGCTCTGGGTACCCGACCTAGGATAAAGGTATTCAGTAATCAGAAGCTTTGAGCACACTCAGAAGTTCAACAATTACATTATTTCCTCAAAACAACCATCACGCTTTTGCTTTTAGCCATGAAGACGTGATCCTGCATGCATCTGTTTTTTGAACAAATCTGCTTTTAGAAACAGACAGTGAGTCAACATTCTTCAAGGTGTTATCTGACAGAAAAGGTCAGAAACTGAGCAAATCACTTGAGACCTATGACACTATTTGCAAGACAGAAAACGCTCAGTTGAAATCATGAAACTTCACACCGAAGCCCGATGCAGGAGTTTTAAGGCACAATAAATTATGTTCTCTTTATACAGCTAAAACAGACACATCCTTTTTTTCTTTTTCCTTTAGCTTTTTGTGAAATACCAAATCCACTTATGTGTGAATATTCAGTGGTGAGTCACTGGAACAGGCACCCCAGAGAAACTGCAGATTCATCATCATTGGAAGTGTTCAGTGTCAAGTAGGATGGGGTTCTGAGCATCCTGGTCTCATGAAAATTGTCCCTGTCCATGGCAGGGAGTTGGACTGCATGATCTTAAAATGTCCCTTCCAACCCAAATCACTCTATGATTCTATAATCCTACAGGAGCTATGATTGTGACTAATATCCAAGTTCACAGTATCAAGAGACAGAATGATATACTAAATTATTGAAAAATGGTTCAAGAATTTAAAGGACCACATTTTCTTTACAGCTACAGTCATACACACACAACAGAGGGAGCTTCCCCTACCTGGGAAGGTGAAAGCTTACAGCCATGCACAAGAATCAGAAATTATAATAACAATTAACTAGAGGCAATGTATCTATGTAATCTAACTATATATAGTGTTGATCTTCAATTGCACTTGAGTATCTGGGTACATTTTCAGCTAAACAAACAATTGTCTTGGATAGATTGTATTTTAACTGTAAAGCAAGACTAATTTACCAGTTAAGCACTATTGCAAGTTATTGTCAAGCCCATTGTTCAGGACAGTTTAAGTACTTCGAGTTTTCCCTTGCTACAGAATATGAGATTTAAGAGACTTCCCAGCACTGCTTTTCTGAGGTTCAATTAGTATTTAATTTTGTATTAATTATTTATTCAATTGATTTCTAATGGAGTATGTTACAGCTGTCTCCTAGTCCACTCCCAAAAATTGTTATTGCCCTCATTTTAGAATTTCTCCATAGTGTTTGTGATGCTAGACCTTGGCTGAATGCCCACCATGCTGTTGTACCTTAGAATCAAAGAGCTGCATTAGTTAGAAGGGAATTTTCAGATTATCAAGTTCAAATATCAACCAAGTTCTGAAAAGAACCATCAATGCACACCTCTAAGCATTACATCTACTCATCTCATATACCTCCAGGGATGGGGCCTGAAACACTTCCCTGGTCAGCCTGTTCTCTGCTTAGTAACTGTTTCAGTATAAAAATTTTTCCTAGTACCCCAGTCTAAGCCTCCTCTGGCAGAACTTGAGGCTGTTCTTCTTTAGACTTATTGGATTTATTTTCCATATCCTTCATTAGCTTAACTGCCCTTATCTGGATCCACTAAAACACCTCTTCCCTCCTCTTCCCTAGCAGGATATAGTACGAAGCACAGTGAAAGGGAGAAATAAGATGGAAAAAAGACTTGTGAACCAAGACAAAGGCAGTTTAATGAAGCAAAAACAAAGATGACACACAAGAGCAAAAGAAAACTCTACTTGGCATCAGCAGGGAATGCCCAGACCCTTCCCAAGAAATAGGGCTTCAGTGTGTGTAGCAGTTGCTCCAAAAGACAAATGTCATAGTAATGCCTTTCTGTTAGCTTTTATTGCAGAGCAGGCTTCATATGGAATGAAAAATCCCTTCGGTCAGTTTTGGTCAGCTGTTCTGGCTATGTCCCCTCCCAAGATCACAACCAACTCCTAGTCTACTGGTGAGGGGGGAATGTCAGAGAGACCGCTTTGATGTTGTGGGACCACTGATCATCAGCAGCTAAAACATGGTTGGTGTGTTATGAACACCCTTCTAGGTAAGAGTCCTTCTATGGGTAAAATTAACTCCATCTCAGCAAGACTCAATACAGAGCTGAAAAAACATTAGTTATGTGTACACACACATATATATATACATATATATATTATACACAAAACTCTGTGATAGAACAGTGCTAATATAATTGAGAAGACAAACACACATATTAGGGACTATTAGAATTATGGCCATAAAAACAAATCTCAGTGTATTTATCTATGCTGTATTTACAACACACCTTTTAATTGCATGGCACAACACTATTCTTTTTTGAGCAATTAAAGAGTACTTAGCTTTATACAGCATTTCAAGGCACTAAGAAATATGGGAAAATTAATGATATTGCCTACGTGCTTTGAATATTGTACAGGGAAAAAAAACCCAAAATCAAGTTAACAGGCTAAAAAATTAACCTTCATTAACTATACAAGAAAAATCTGGAGAAAAATAACATGCCAGTTCATAAGTACACACTGTAGCAACAAGGACTGAAATAATGTCTTTTCTCCCCCTAATTTGCAGGACTTCAGTTTGACATTGCACCACAGAAATTTATGGTCTAAAATTAACTGAAGTTGGTAGAAATATAGCAGTTCATACTTCAAATTTTAAAAATAATCTTTTATGAAACTATTTACCAAAATTAAAACTCAATTTATTAAGTCTATCTACAGGTGTGAGGATTATGTAATTTTTCTTCAACTGCAGATACAAAATGAAAGAATAATAATGCAAATGTAGATTTATATACAATGAATTTGCCTGTCAATACATTCATTGTTTTAGAACAGATAGACAATTCAGTATTGATCTAAATCAAGGAAACATCACTTTAAAAAAAAATTATTAAGAAAGAAGCTGCCTGCTAAGAAGCCTAAATGTTAGTTCACTATAAAATAGCATGCTATATATAGACAGGTGCTGAAGATAAAGGTAGGTAAAACCTAAATGTAAAAACAAGTGGAAGTTTAAAAAAGTACTCACCAGACCATAGATGAAGGCCATCAAATCCGTAAGAGTACAAATCATCACCAACACCATTGCCCCCCCATCCTTCTCCACCACCAGGATAGGGAGCATAACCTGAAGTAGAAGCCCATCCAACTCGTAAATGGGTGGGTTCTGCTGTCAAGAATGGATCAACCTGATCGATCATTAACTCAAAGTACCACTTCTTGTACTGTGCAGAGCCTTCAGCAACACCCAAAAATATGTTTGGCCTTATGCTAAGAAAGAAGACATAAGCGGTTAGTGTAAAGGTAAATGCAACACATGAACTATGTCTCTGTATAATAGTCAAATTCATTTTGCAAATCTGAGTGCAAATGCTTATGACATTTAAATAGAGATTAAATTTATGACTTTTTAAAATTGCTGTACAACTTCTATGGTACAGATTCCATGCTTTGAAAGAACTTTTACTAAGAAGAGCAATAAGATAATTTGCTAAAATCAAAAAACAGGAGTGAATTTGCCAGGAAATCAAATTCTTCATAAACACATTAATAATTCACAATAGGTTTACATATTTTGTAATAACTACTAGGTAAAACCAAGCTCCATTTCAAATGAGAAATAATTACCTTTCACCTTTCTACACATCTTAGTATTATTTAGCACCATTTATCAGTGCAGTTTCCACTACAGCTACTGTGTTGTCAGTAAAAATGTTTTATTTTCAGAAGTTTATACATAAAAATTTCCTACAGTGTACGTCAGTATTGAAATCTGTGTAACTTCTCTTTAGGTTACAGTATTTTCTTCAACTAATTATTCAAGGATGAAAGTTCCATTTTTTCTATTATATCAATAAAACATGACATTATACCTTGTCACATCATTAATCAAACGTGTTTGCAAGAGTAAGTCTCTTCTAGGCAGTAGATTGTCGCAAATCAAATTTTGATTGGCACGAACTGCAACTCCATTACAGACACAGAGAGAGCAAAGCACATCAAGAACCTTAAAATAAAATGAGAAATTAGGTAAAAGCAACTACATATATTATTACTCAGTTGTTAGCTTAATTTAAATTCAGAATACATCTAAAGAAAGGAATATAACACACATCATTATTATTTTCTAAATAATTTTCACATCTATAGATTAAGGTTTGTACTACTGACAGAAGATAGCAAACATTTGTGGAATATAAATTCAGAACTCATGGATTGCAGAAAAAAAAAAAAATCTCAAAAATCCTTCCTTTGAGATTCCTTAGTCTCATTTTGACTAGAAAAAAAGAAAAGCTGTATGTCAGCTTTTTATGGTTTTTTTTAAAATTAAATGTCATATTAAAAATTTGAAATTTAAAAGGAAATTGAGAAATTTACTGCAGCATGATAAAATTCCTGAGCAAATTTATGAATCTGTTTTGAAAACATGTTTTCAATATGAGAAATAACAAATTTATTATTAAAATGGAAAAAATTATAAGAATTAGCTAAAAAAACAAAAGAGTTTCAGAAATATCTTACTCTAAAAATTCAGCTATCTTTATCTTGGTGTCACCCTGAAAATTGAAAGAGACTGACATAATTCTTCCAGAGATTACTGGAGCAAAAGGGTTTGGAAGACAGAATACAGTAATGGAACATTAAATTCCAAAGGACAAAACTGAACACTTTTTTTAAAGACGTAGTCTGGCTCTGAAAAGCAATAATTTAGCAACAAGCCCAAACAGTCTAAATTCCTATAGAACGTTTTTAAGACGAGAAACCTCACACTGTTGATTATAATTCTGTACAACACAAGGAGCAGTGTAACAGAATGTTTATTTTAACTGCTCTTGTTCTCTGCCCAGTGGATTAGCACAAAATCACCTTCATCAGTTTAAGCTAATATATTTTGAACTTTACCTTGTCCTAGCCTGTGTATTTTTCTTCCTGCTCCCTCTGTGTTACTGAATGGAAACTTATTGCAGAAGAACAAACTTCGAACTTAAATAAGCACTGAAAGTCTGACCAGTACTCAGATGTAAAGTGTCTAACAAGATTAATGATTACCAGGAAATCAGAATTTACATATAAATTAAGATAATCTCTATGCAGTCTATGACCATATTTTTGACGTGAAACTCTTCATTAAATTGAATCCATCAAATCAATAATTTCCAGGATCACTTTGGTTAATAATATTATTTTCTCTGATTTCCTAAATACTAATAAAATTTCTTGTCTACCAGAACAAGACACTTCTAAGGTAATAAATATATTAATTATTTCACACTAATTCATTAATTAGAGATGCTTAACAAAAGACATTATAAGTGTAAATACAGAAATCTGTTACCCAATCTAATTCTCCTCCTGTAAACATTTTCTCTTTCTGCTTTATATTCCTATAGTGAAGTCTACATTAGGATGCTCCAGCTGAAGGATTCTCTTTGCAGGTGACTGTCAAAGCACAACAATCTTGCTAACAGCTAAAAATAGTAAGCTAAACTTACCACTGTGATTTCAACTTTCTTTTTTATGCTCTTAACCAGGCTCAAAAAATACTTCTTTTTCCACATCTGTAGTTGGTTAGGTTCTTTGTATCACCTTTTATGGTAAATCAGTAATTGCAGCTCACTAAAACTTCCTTTGTTCTTCCTCCAGGTTATCAGTCTCTCAAAATTTTAATTGAGGAAGGAAACTCACATCAGAAAAATCACAGATTAAACTATATCCTCCTCAGCGTTGTGATGTCATTCAGATCACAAACAGAAACTGTATTCACTTTCTTCTGTCATAATAAATTGCACATTGATGTCTAAATTAATTTCCACCATTATTTCTTCTGGTATAACTCAGGATGTTGTTGTTTCTTCTGAACACCTGTGTTTTCAGATATTTGTATTACTTTTACAATTTCTTATTTCATTGTGTTCTTTTCTATTCCTATTTCTGTTACTATTACTGTTGCTCACATTGGGAATCACGTTGCAGGATTTAGTTCTGTCTTGTTGCAGATACAACAGTGGTGGTTCACTGCTTCTGCAGAGCCCTATACCAAAAAACAAGCTACCCTGCCCAAATTCTTAAAGCTACCAGAACACTTAAATTTCTCAAGAAATCCAAACTTATGAGTGGTTATCAGTCTTAACTACTTGTTTATCATAAATATTTGTTGTGTTTAAGACTGGAAAACAATTGTGCGTTACGCAGTTTTTTAATCTCAACAAAGCAATTTCATAGATTTACTTTGAGGTTATTCCATTAAAGGCATAAGAACCACTTATTTCTATGCAAACATTTCTCTATGATTTTTTCCTTCTGCAAGACTATCACTAGATCCCTTAGATTTTCAAACATACCTTGTAATTGCGCCCATGTTTATCCAACAATGAAATGATGGATTTGATATGCTCCTCAGCTATTAGATTTAAAGCTTCCGGGCTTTCAATCAAAATGCAGTGCAACACTTCCAAAATTCCTGTATGATGGCCACATAAATAATATTGTCATTAAATCATCTGTGCAACTGACTAAAATCTCAGTAAATAACAGAGCATCATAAGCCTAAAAAGAAAATGAAAACTTATTAAAGAGTATTGATATGACTATGATGTGAACTGCATTAGACAAAAAGGCATCATGAAATTTTCTGGGAATGTTTTAAATCAACTTGAGAAAAATGCAAGTCTAGCTCCATCTTTTTAATGAGAGAGATAAAGATTTTATAGCAGGAGGCACTGTATGGCTTTATCATATTTTTTCAAATAGTCCATCATGTAAAAAATATGTTCTCTTTATGTATGTATTATGTATTATTTGGTCTTAATATTTGGTCTAGCATTATTCAATAGCAATGAGTCAGTAAACCTTGCTCCTGTCTGACCCAGTTCATTAACTCACCAAAGTCACATTCAACACTGACTGGATATGGTACTACACATATATGTGAAACCAGAAATTGCTATAGAAAGGCCTGCTTTAAAAATATGCATTCTATTTCACTTCTAAGGTATATCACTTTCGAGGCTAACAGCTCTGACATTTATAATATTTATAATATAGGACAGCTGTGAATGATGTATTGCTAGTTAATTTACATTGATAAAATTAAGTCTCACCTGAGGAAGATTCTAATGTGTCTAGTTTACTTATTAGCCAATCCAGGTTACTGGAAAACTGAGTACAGTTGTTTCTGTTGCCACGAATGAGAGCAGCTGGGAAAAAAATGGAAGTTATAATTTTATAATAGGAAATTTCTCTAATTAAATCACTGAAGCTAATCATATACTTTTTTTACAACTTAACAAAATAAGAAAACAAAAAATCCTGAAAACTTGTGAAGAATTTCACTAATTATATTATCAGCAACTGACAACTTCTAAAGAGCATGTAGTTTCTGAAGTTTACAGGGGTCTAAAGGATAAGCAAGAATTTCAGCAAAAATATGGTGGTTTATATTTGATTTTATTATTAAATTTTAGCAGAAGTCTTCCACCACCCTCATTTGATGCAAATGTCAAGCACCATCATCGTGAAGAGGCTGAAATGCTTCTTTTCCTATAGCATTTTACCAGTGAGTGGGAAGATCATATGCAGAAGTTTAAGCTCAAGTAAAGGCTGACTGTATTGCTATTGAGCTCTACTTTTTGATTAAGACATGTTATAGAATGGGTAGTTTTTAGTCCTTAGCAGTGCAGAACACAATGTTATTCGAATACACTTTGAAAGTTCATTGGAGTTCCAGTATTTCAAGCAATACAGACTCCTTTTTTCTTCCAGAAGTTGTTATTGATTACTGAAAAACATACAAGATGTCAAGGATTTCTATTATAAAGCATTAACTTCAATATTGATTGCATCAAAACAAGTGTGTTCAAGATGCACCTGCAAAAGAAAATCAAGGGATGACCAGAAAAGGCCTATAAGGCACTAAAGAGGTTTCTTTCCTCCTACTTTATAAGTATGTAAGAGACTAGTAAGGCAATTGTATCTCATTGCTTTCTAAAGGTTTCACCAGAAGAATCTACATGCCTGTGTTATGCAAATGACCTCATGCTTCAAAACACTCCCCTTGGTTTATTTTATTCTAAACTTAACTCTATAATTGTGTACTTTACTATGATTCAGGAGTAATTTTCTTTGTAAGAGACCAGAGCATATTTGAACTCCTATAGAAGATTCTCACATGAGGAATTATGTGACTCAGATATAGAAGTAGTAACTTGAAGAAATATGTATATGCATACTTCTCCTACACTATGATTCTAGCCCTGCAATAACATGGAAAACATTTGCTTTAGAAAGCACACTTATGAAATCGAAAAAAATACTTTGATTTCTATTTTCTGTTTCTACCTAAGTCTCAAATGACAAACAAGGATTCGTTAGACACAGAAATTTTAACAATTACTTTACTGTAAAGACAGTTTTCCAGTTTTTCTAATTCTCAGAATAATAATTAAATGGTAATTCACACCTATTTACATATCACAAGTATGTTTAAACTAAAAATAAACACATTATTATCACGCTGCTCCAACCTTTTGCCTAGTTGAGATTTCTTTTTCTAATGAACTCCATTCTCTGCGATAAATACTAGTAAATATATGGAATAAATGCTGTAATTTATATGACAGAGAGTAACACACCAAGTATCCTTTGGTGGTGAAGCAGCAAGTAGAATATAAGTACATAACCTTGGTATTTACATTAGTAGATTAAGAACTTACCTAGCAATTTGTAAAGGAGATTCAGAATATTTTTCCATGCTGTACTGTGTTCTTCTCTTGTAATTCCTGCAAAGTGAGCTGCACTGTTGTAGTCATTTAAGCGATCAATGCAATTCAAAACTAGTGCCAGCATTCCCTAAATGCATATGAGAGAAGAAAGTGAACGCTACATGAAGAAGCATTTGTTGCAGTCCTTTTAAAAGATTGTTCCCTGTGCACATCTAAAAGTTGCTTCATCTTATATCAGAAAAATCCAAACAATTATGCTTACAAGATATGAATTAGGTTTTTTCTTTAACAGAATCGGTCATTTTAGAGAATGATTCTATACTACTCCTGCATAAAATACAGGAATAAACAAAGCCAGCAATAAATGCCTTTATCACTTGTGAACAGACTCTTTTTTTACATAAAATCTTCCTTAAATAAATAGGAAAAAAAACCCCAAACACATGAGATCTATAAATAAAGGAATTTTTCTTAATTAAAAAAAAGGAAATTTTAAAATCCAATAAAATATTGGATAAATAAAACAAACCTATTCACATACTAGATTCTTAACCTTATTTTGATTGGAGCAAAAGATTATATTGAAAACCTGCAAATTGTTTGCAAACATGTCCAGAAACTTTTAAAAATAGATTTCCTATTCATACAGAAGTACAATAATTCCATTTCCAGGGAGAATTAAGTCTGTGTAATACAATTATGCAATACATATCCAATTCTTCCAGTTTCTACAGTTAAGTTCCTGTTTCACACCTTTGTGGATAGAAATGACATAAGAATCATGATACATTAATTATTGCTATTGACAGCACTGTTATTCATTTGGAGTATCCAAAATGCTCAAATTTGCAGAAAGAAAAAGAAAATTCTTGGCACAGTCGTGACAAGAACACTTCCAAGAAGTACTAAGATTGAATTTTATAAGAGCTTGTGGCCCACAACACATGTGAAAGAAAAAATTATGCAGCAAATTATCATATGGCATTAATCTATTTTATAAATATGCCTATGTATATATAGAAGCTACAGAACTTTACATTGTAAATCATATACATGAGAACGCTCAAGTTCTTCTCTATTTCTGTCATCTGATAGAAGAAAGATAGCATAATACTTCCTTTCTCTGTACCTCTTCTTTAAATAGATTTTGTCTGTTCTTGAGTGACCTAAGCTTGCTTTGCTTATCTTCATGTTCCAGGTATTCTTCGGGAAGCTGAAAATATGTAATCAGGTCTTGCAGAGTCTGAGCCATCTCCTCAACAGGCAGGGCGGTGGGTGATAGTGCTCTGTTATTTCCACTATGGAAAGACATGAGGAGAAAGACTGGCAGCATAAGTAATTTTTCAATTGTAATTTAAAGCGTTATGTATATAGCAGCCTATCTGTTGGTATCTAAATCAGTTTGTGTTATAAATATGGTGTATGTATGTAAAAGCTGATCTGAATTACAAATTATTCAGATATGTCTGAAAAAAGGAAAAGAAACAATATAAGTCAGCCAAAGAAGTAAACACAGATGAAAAATATACCAAAGTCCTCTCTCACAGTAATTGATTTTGCTTAGAAAAGTGAAATCCAGATGATGATATAGGCATAATGTGAAGATGGACTGAAACAGTTTGGATTTTGAGTTCTGATGAATTCTATGCAGTTAGTAGAACAGTCCAATCTTCGATAATTCTTAGTGAAGCATAATTTCTAACTGCATTGTTCTCTAGTACAGCAAATTTAGGAACAATGTTATAATAATTTAGCTCAAGACAGAATTTAAGAAGTTGTTCCTTTTACTTTCTTGTCCTCTGCCTGAGTTGTTGTAACTGGATATAAAGTGTTATTCTGCACCAGAGAACTGCCTCTCCTCTGATCTTTAAATATTCCAGATACTATCAGAAGAATGACAGAGAAGTAGGAGGATCAATGGGATGGATAATTTTAAAAGAGCAGGTAAAAGATTTCATCCCAGACATCAAAGGAAATAAATTGGTGTTCCCCTACCAGATACATGTAGAGATGTATTTTGTATTTCCTTCTATATTTATTTGCCAATTAGTCTGGCAGAGCTACAATACTTGGTTTATTGGGAAAACAAGAAAAATAAAAACCTTTTATGAATATTGTGAAGTTCTAGTTAACTACAGAATATTTATTAATGGTTTTGCTCTAAATTAATTTAGCATTGTTTTTTTCAACCTGGATTACTATGATCCAGTTTGCATCTGGCTTCAAGATATTAGTTTCCTTGTAAATAATCTCAAATCAGCTGTTTTGTCTATTTAATGGCATTACTAAACAAAACTACAAACTCAGGTCAGTAAAAATATACTAGCAATAACTTCTAAACACATATACTTGAGAAATAAGAATGCTACTAGTGAGATGCTTATCACTTCAGAATATTTTAAAATCCAACAAACAAAATATAGTTTTATGTAAGACAGTAATAACTACCTTATAAACTGGCTGAATAAGCTTGCAGTATTGCGAATTATTCGAGCAGCCTGGGATTCCTCATGCTGACATCTTTGTATGGTTAGACCATCATCCATGTGGCCTTCTTGGTGTAATATAACCTATTGAAAGTCCACAGGTATCACAGTGATTACTTTAAAAAAGCCTTTCTACCTTTAAATATTTTGTAACTTATTTCAATAATGCAGTGAAAGCAGTAATTATGTATATATTTATTTCTTAATCCCTTTATCTGATTATGTCCTTATTAATTATTTACAAATTTGTCAGTCTTACGTAAAATTTATTTTGGTTTAGCTCTATTCTCCCAGAATTCAGTAAACATATCTTAAGAAATTTTTTCCAATTGAAAAATGTCAGGGAAAAATTATCTTCCTTATTTTAAGTAATGGATTCATACATGAAACAACTACGAAAACACCCAATTATGATGGAGTGGGAGAGTGAAACTTTATCATCATTGC
>VZTY01015423.1:194209-233590 GCA_013400935.1 Turnix velox
AGTAATGGATTCATACATGAAACAACTACGAAAACACCCAAGGTGGAGTGAGAAACATCATAAACACTGCAGTGCAGTTAAAGGAGCAACACGATTTATGAGTTAACCTCTGGCTCATCTGTATTCTGTATATTGTATTGGATTCTTATTAGATACAGATGTGAATGTGAACTTCAAGCAGCAGAAGAGATGCTTTGGCAGATTTTGGGCTTTTTGCCCTCTAAGTAAAGACCCAATTTCATAAAAAGCCAGTATAATTTTTAAGCATCACAAAAACAATACTTGATCATTTGAAGAACTTTTGTAAGAATAAATGTATGTTATCTTGATTCCTCGCCCAACATGTAATCTACTGAATTCTCCACTGAAAAGTGTAACGAAGAATATGCTCATTCTCTATAAAAAAAGCTGAATGACCTTCTTGATGGCACTTCACAACTACATGTAACATTTGGATTTGAGCATCCAAATGAAGAACTTAACAATTTTACTGAAGTGCTTGAATCAAAATCAATAATTTCTTCCATTGACAAAAACAGCTAAATGAAGTTCTGGGAATATTTCTCTTCAGTTACATAGTTACATTCATAGCCACTATTTTGTTCATTTTTAGAATGATACATTCACATAATTTTCAGTAAAACATCACAAAACAAACCCACAATTGCCACATTGGTAAAATACTAAATAACAGGACACTGCACAGGTGATATGCAACTAACATTCATTTTACAAGTAATTAAAAATCCCCTAAATATTACCTTCCTTTTCAAGGGACCTAAACGTGCTGATTTAGCATCTTGTGCTTTGTAAGTCAACCATAAGGCACTGGCCACATGTTGAACGAAACAGATTGAATCACCGTACTTGATTTCTGGGACTCCCATTCCATCAATATCACGCTTAAGACTAGAATCTTGTTTTTCTTTTAGCTCCTGAGAAGATAAAATGAAAGATGGCATTAGATCTCTAGATAAACTGGAAAAACCATTAGATACGACACTAAAACAAGTTCTACCATTGAACAACATATAAGATGCTTATGTTGTTAAGATGCAGACAAATTAATTTTCATGTTATATCTGTTTTTGTACAATTAGTCAAGTAATAATTTAAAATAATTATGAAACTGAAGCATCACTCTCACTGAAGCAATAAAAATCAAGATCTATTACCATATAAATACATATTAAAATTTGAAAATATTTAACCAAATCAATAAAGAAGTTACTGATGTAGTAAATGTTCTAGTTTAGTGGAATCATATCATTATATATATATATAATTTGCACATTTTAGCTTGAGTATGAAAAAGAAAAATGAGATAAATATATTTTGAAATTTAGTAAAAATATTTTTATGGTACATTGTTTTTGCTTAGAAATAGTATAAGCAGATAAAATCTTAGCTTGGACTCTGCATTGCTTCTGTTATTGAAACAGCTGGCAAAGAAAAAAATTATGAAATTTTCAGTAAGTATGATTTGGCTTTTATATTTATTTTCATTTTGCATTTCTTATTTTTTTTATATTCATTTTATTTTGCCATGTATCCTCCATGTAAGAGGAACTTGATTATTTCAAATTTCTTTTAATGATGTTGCTGTCTGGAATATCCAGTGAAATTCTTAAAACACATCTATTTCTTAATCCCATTATTTGTTTACAACCAGAGAATTTAAAGCACAGAAGTATCATTTTCCTTAAAATAAAGTGGGCTTCCTTTAAAGTATGAATTCAGGAATAAAAACAGAATCATACAGCAAATTGTGTAGTAATAAAATATGCATGTGTACGTATATTAGTAATCAAAAATATCTAAGCAAATAGAGTAATTGGATTATATAACTTTTTTATGATTTCAAGTGGTAATGGACTTAACCTGAAAAGCAGTCATTTGAAAAAGCTCATTTGTTGCTAAGTAAACAAAAAGTGGTAGACATTGATACACAGGTTGAATTATTATATGCAAGTTTTCTTGTTTCTTTTCAGTTAACTGAATACTCAACATTTGTGGAACAAAGTGAAATTCTATTTATACTTTGCTAATCTGCTTCCATTTATATGGAATCCAGCTGCCACATTTCAACAATAATTTCAGTTGAAACAGATAGAATCATCACTCCGAGATGAAGTAGAATGAAATTACAAGATACTCCATGGGGATACCATTACAATATCAAGACTATGGAGACATTTCATCGTATTTAGACAGACAGCACTATCCCTTGCAGATAAACCTTTCAATACACATTTTCAGTGAGGCCATTAAATGAAAAATGCAACAGAACAGCACAAATTGATTAACTGTCAGGAATTAAATATTTAGCTATACCTAGTACCCTGAAGATTATAACATTTTTCTCAAATATGTCTGCATCAAGAACTGAGCATCAATGAATATTTTCAACGAAAGATATCATAATGTGGCAACAGTTGATGCTAATTAAGCTTTTACAGAAATTGAAAGACACAGACGCTTTTTGGAAACGCTAAAGAAAGAAAAAGGTTTTAGAATTTCAGTGATAAAGATTTAGAATGATTTGAGGACTCTAAGGCTGCTCTCGCTTTAAGCAAAACAGTATATGTTCCTCTTTGTGATGATTTTCTTGTAGTGCTCTGTCCAGTTTTTCTAGGACTTTAGCCAAGTCATTAGCCACATTGAAGGAGAGGGTGTATTTTCTAACAACTTCAAAGCATAGTCAGATGAAGATTATCAGGGAACAAAGGGAAGAAATCTCTCTTATCTAGAAATTTTTACATAACTTAGCAGCAAAATATCTGAACTCTTGCTCCTTTTAAAACCTCTCTTCACAACCCAATCACAATTTATCTCCTTTGGGCCATGAATGAATCAAGTCAAAGGAAACAAATCACATTATAGGTCTGGGAGATGGTAAAGAAAAAAAAACAGTAACCAAAAAAAAAAAGTAGTAAAATAAGGAACTTCAGGACAAAGCTGTCAAAGACAATCTTCACAAGATACTTCATACACTGAAAGATGGGCAAGATAAAAATCATAAGAATTAATAGAATCATAAATTCCTACCTGATAGAAGGAAGGAAAGACAGGGTGAACAGGATAAATAAACCAAATATTCTTTATAATGATTTTTCAACTGTTGTCTTGCAAAAAGACAGTTGGGAAAGAACCTCTTGATATTTTAAGGACCTCTTTGCATATTTTTAAGAATGGGGTATGTATGAACAAGAAAAATTATTTGCTAAACTCATTAAGCCTAACACAGGCAAGTTAACTAAAATAATGTATTTTGGTGTAAATAACAGTGTTGCATACTGCTATTCATAAAAAGTAATGCCATAGCCTACCCTAATTTAACAGAAGCACAATATAAAGTGTCTACAAATACAGGAGCAGAGGACTGATATTTTGAGCTGATCTGTCTTGCTAATGGCTTACTGTACTCCGCATACTGTGCTCTCTCCATTTTGACATCCCAGTAGGTCGGAATAAAAAAAAGTAGAAAATAAGTAGAAACATTCCTCCCCCCCCCAATATTGTATATGAAGTATTTACTGGGAAATTATAATTGTAAAATATGAATTCAAAAATCAATACTTGAACTTTTACAGACAGTGACAGTATAATGCCTATTATTCCAAACGGAATTGAACTTTATGATTACCACTAAACTATTACGACATCTTAGTGTCATGTTGAGCCCCTAAGATAGCTACATGCTGGCAGTAATACTAAAACGATCTCAAATCCTTCTGCATGAGTCATTTGTGACTTTTGAATGTGTCAGAATGTTACTTACTCAAACAATACCCACAACTTCTTCACTGTCAATACCATATATCATCATGAAAATAAAATACAAAGTTGAAATGTTAAATCCCAGCTACAGCAATTTTACAATAAACAGATATTTAAAAATATTTTCATGTTCTTCATTGTGTGTATTATCTTAGGAATTTATAAGCAGAATCAAGGTTCTGCTCAGTAGAGTACACTGAGCCAAGTACTGTGCTGGAATGAGAACCCATTTCAAAACAGGATTCCATCTGCTGTAGGGAAACTGCTGTCTCTGTGCTCACAAGGCATTACAGAACTGTTGCCTTAAAATATAAAAGTTGACATTTTAAAACTGTGTCAAAAGTAATCTCCATAAAAAACACAATAAAAGGCATAATTTGAGGGTAGGAGGAATCAACAATTTCTGATGCTCCTTAGTTTGCAGTAAATATACATATAATGAATATGCTGTTTTGATTGAAATCAGCACCAAAATGTTCTTTATCATGTTCTTTCACTTTTTAAAAAGCTCTCTTTTAATATTGTTTCCATGTGGATATATTATGAAAAAAATTAATTGTATAATTTCAAATAAATGTTCCACTTTGAAGTGAAAGTGGAAAGGAAACAAAACCGTGTAAGAAAATACATTCTGAATGCAACCACCGGTTTTGAAAAGCAAAGAACACATGGGACTACTGAAATAGTATGCAGCATCACCAAGGAGGAATGCATGCTTTTTCAGCTAGAGTATCTCTACATCTAAAGTTGGAAAAATAAGGCTTTAAATCATGTTTTACAGACTCTTGGGAATCTTCAGGGATTTTGTACACTCCACATAGCTCTATCTCTTGACAAAGATAATATCTTTTTTCCACAAAAGCCCTTTTGCTAGCTTCCAAACTGGAAGGAATACCTCAATAAAGAAATGTTTTATTTTTCTTCTGGTCATTCTGCAGCAATATATACCCTGAATAATCTGTTCTAAGTTCAGTGCTGACCCCACCTGAAAGAGAAGGATGCACTAGATGAACTTCTCTGGTCCTTTTCAATCAGAATTACTCTGTGGTGTTAAAGGGTAGGATCTTTACACAGCTGGATAGAAAGGTACTAGACGGTTGTAATTTCCCTTAATTTATGCCCTGTTAAGGTTAAGGCAACTAAAAATATTTCTTAATTAAAAAAATGAACAAGAGAAAACAAAGGTTTACAAATATATATGTGCAGTAATGTCTCACAATTTGTTCCACAGGTTTTTTTCCCCCCACAATCTGTATGCAATCAGTACTAGGCTCTGAGTAATAGTCCAGATCCATCTTTGGGGTTTATTTGCTTTCAAAGCCTCTTCTTTTCTTCCATATAATTTATTTTTCCTCTCACCTTTGGAAGCACTAATATCTGTACCCATGGGCCAGTGTGGCTCTCACCTGCCTAGGCAATAAATAACAATTCCTATTCTGAGCACAGTCAAAATAAAATTTATATCTTTCTGTAAGATAAAAATATAGTCTTCAATATAGGACAGCATAAATAACATAATAATGCACATATTAGGTACAAATACAGAAGCAGCAATGAATGCATTAAACACTCATTATTGAATTCTGTATAATTAATTACTGTTGTGCTTCACTTGTGGGGACTGTAATATGCCTTTGAGATACACCTCAACAACAAAAAAGTAAAAAATGGGAAATGTTTATCCAGTACAACAGAAATTATTTATGAGTATCCATGTAGAGTAAAATGTTAAGAAATGGCAGGACAATCAGTGTACAATTAGACTGTGACTAAGTTACAGGAATTGGAACAAATTGCGACAGCACAAACTGTGGCATTCCTGGCATGCTTGCCATCTTTACCAGGGTGTTATGATTTGCCAAAACCAAGAAAACATTACAGCTGTAATAAATTCCCTTGCAAACCATCCTGTGTACAATCTACAGTGCAAAGGCTGAAAAAAGAACCAAAAGCATCTACCAATCTAAGGAAGCTTCCTTATTTCTTCTTAATTATTTTCACTGGTCAAAATGAAAATTCACAGCATACTATATGCAGTCACACTAATGAAAAAACCACGGTTATTTTAACAATGCAAAAAATATTAGTTTATTACAGTAACAGAAGGCTAGCATCTGTCAAGTCTCTTAATGCTAGATTTTATAGAGTATATCTCTAAATTTAAGTATTCATTTCCACTGCCCTTCAGGGACAGCATTCAGAATTACAGAGATTTAACTTTTTATACTTAATAAAACACTATTAGAGTGGATAGGATAACTATTCATAAGTAATATCATGAAAACATGTAAAAACTTATCTTTCATGTAAAAGCCTTTCACTTCGTGGAGAAAGTAATTAATTTTTCATGCCTCCATAATAATTCTTTATTCTCTCTCACTTCTACTGTTTTCCTCAGCTGGAATTGATTAAAAATCTCATAACATTAGCAGCTCACTAAAAAGCACAGTTTGAAAACATATGGTTTAGAAATCATTGACTTTATGCTCCATGTAATTCACCTATCAGCACAATGTATAAAGAAGAGCAAGGGCAGAATTTTGCCCAAATGAAATGAATCCAATTAAATTCAATTATGATAGATAGAACTGGTATGAATAACAGGAATTAATGAAATTCTAATTAAAATAATTGAAGTGATTAAAGCATTGATATTGATACATTGATATTGATACACTGATAAACTAATGTATCTTTTATTGAATTCATTTTCAATCTCGTTAAGTTATTGACAGTTTAATTTATGCTAAAATTAAAAAATTTATTCAAAAATCCCTATTTTTCCTCAAGATACTTTACCTTTATATTTAAATGCATTTAAATTGCTTCCATTTAGAAATTGCAAATAACTCGTAAAGTACTTGAACCAGCTCATCTCTAGCATTTGAGTGCATTTACAACAAATCTTCATTGATGTTATTTACCTTTGATGCTCTAAAACAAAAGGCAGTAGATGTTGTGTCTGACTTTTCTCGATCTATCATTACAAGTCCTTCATCTTCATTCAGAGCCAAGTACTTCCCTGTAGTAATATGTCGTAGACGAAAAGGCTGCCCCCATCTGATGTTACTTCCACTCCAGCTATACATATATCAAAAAATAATGTGTGAAGTAAGTAAAACTAGTATTTTCATTCATAAAAACGAATGCTCTATATACATTCCTTTTTGCTATTGATTTCAATATTTGCATTAAAAAAGGCACAAAACTGTTACTACATTGCAAAGGGAGCCTTGGAAAGGATTGTACCTTTAATTTTCTTGTTTTGTTTTTTATGGTGTCACATTCAGAGTTGTTAAAAAATCCCACATGCTTATGAAAAACACTGCAGTGAAAGATGACTGCCTAAGCAGATTAATTAAACCTAAAAAGGAATACAACATTCTAAAGACTATCCTAGAGCTCTGTTAGTTATGAGAGCATTTAATTTACAGTCACAAACACACCAAGAGTAAAATAAACATACCATTCACAAATAGGTCATTAACGTTGAAGCATGTATAACCTAACGGTATATACTGAAATATATAGACAACTAATATATTACAGATAACTAATTACCTAGGAGGGAGATAGTGTCTAAAAGTCAAGACATAGAATCATAGAATAGTTTGGGCTGGAAGAGACCTCAAAGATCATCAAGTTCCAACCCCCCTGCCATCGGCAGGGACACCTCCCACTAGATCAGGCTGCCCAGTGCCCTGTCCAGCCTGGTCTTGAACACCTCCAGACATGCTCCTCTTTCTATTTTTTCAATACAGTTTTACTGTTGGCATGGCATCCCAGTGTTTACCAAGCCATTCTCAATATACACACAGACTCAGGGACATTTAGGACATCTGTTACTGTTCTGATTTCTACTCATGCTTCTAAAATTTAAAGTGAAAACTAGGACAGCATTTTAATTGTGGAGAGAAACCCCGTCTCAAGCAGATGCATCTCGTAGACAACACTGCTTTGGGGGGCACAAACCAAAAAAACCCCAAAACAAATCTTAAAATACATTCCCATTATGACTGTATTATATCATGGTAGATTACTCTTCATTAATGACTAAAAACATACTGACACATACCACAAAGCAGGAAAAATATATTACTAATGTTCTGTTTTGAGGTTCTGTTAAAATATAATAGTTGACATAACAAGTTTTGCTAACAAAACGTTCAAAAAATTTCAGTACCTTATTCGAAGGGGTTCTACTCTCCACAAAGACCTTGCACGAACGCCTGCTCCTCCCGTTTCATAAAGTACTTTCCTAAAGAAGAGATTCAGAAGATCATCCTCTTGCATTCTTTCTGTGCTGCACAGTATTTTGAACTCACTTCCTCTCCCCAGCTAAATTAGTGGGGTTGAGTGGATGGGAAGTTTTCACTCCGCAGTAAGAGCACAGTACACAATCTGTATGTCCCAGGTAAACCAGGCTGTTACCACTGTTATTCTCTCAGGAGCAAATAAAATACTTTGCTTTCAAAGTGCTGTTACTTTATCAGACACAAAAATATATAATTCAAAGAGTTTCAAACAGATTAATTTAAATTAATGATGTCTCTAAATACATATAAACACAATATTAAAATAAGTGCATTTGCATGCATTAATTATCTGCATGAAAGATATCAGAGAATTGATTCCTAGAATCATTTCTAACTTTGTTAATAAAAGACAAAAATAGTAGTGATAAACACAAAAAAAAGTTAATCCCTACAAAAGAGATAAAGATAACATCATATATTTGTTTCAGGAAACTCGTAGAAATGAAAATCAGAAAAGGAAGGGATTTAGCCTTCAATATAATTCAATAATTGAATTACTATCAGGGTTAGTGACATGTTTTAGAGCTGAAACTAAAATTCTACTCAGTAATCAAGTATAAACCAGGATGGATTTGTCCTCTTCACAGGGATACGATTCAGTAATTATTCATGACTTGTCATCTAACCACCAGAATTTTTATAACCATCCTCATACATAATGGATAAAGTAAATGCAGTGTATAACAGGAAAGGTATTGATCTGAAACTCAGTATACATAGCAGTACCTGAGCCTTCTATTATACTTCTGTTATCTGAAAAAATGTACAGTAAGGGAACTTAATCTGCCTGCTCTGGGAAACTTGACTGAATGATGCACATGCATACACCAAAACATCCCAACCTAGCTGCTATACAGTGTGATCTGGTTTAAAGTAGCATTTTAAAAAGTAGCATTTTAAAAAGCAGCATTTTAGCAGGCTTTTCAGATTGTCAATTGCTTTTCCATTTTAAATGGTTAACAGGAAAAAATACATCTGTTTGGCATTGTTCTTGTGCATCTATGAGACTGGAATTCAACCTGTGAAATGAAATTGTGCCTTTTTATCTAAGCAAGTGTTTCTACAACTTCTCCTTCCATTTGGAACATTTAAGACTGTAATTTGTCTGATATTCCACTTCTTGATCAACACCAATGCATTACATGAAGAACTGGTAGATGAACACGAATTACGCGTGAGTGTGACAAACCATTTCTATCCATTTATAAGATGATGGAGTTGGATGCTACTTAAATTCTCTAACCCTTTTTAACATATTCTATATGTGACATTGTACTATTGTTAGTAACCTACTCTTACAGTAACAAAACTGCAATGAAGAGAGAATTGATTTTTCAAAACAGCATCTGAATAACACTTTGTCTTCTCCTTGATTCTATCCATCCATCCATCCATCCATCCATCCATCCATCCATCCATCCATCCATCCATCCATCTTATTCTGAGCTCTTGCCAAGTTGGCCTTTTTGATGTGCAAAAAGTCCATCCCTGTATTTTTCTACAATAAAAGGCCTTAAGATTCTTGGCAGAGAACAGTTACTGTAAGTCTGAATTGCTAAGGAGCATTCCATACTAAAACCTGCAGAAAATTAAACCAACATATGACTTAGTCTAGGTAATACGATTTAATCATTTTAACATAATAATAAAAAATTTGCAAAAAGTTGCAGAATATTGTTTAGAAGTTGAAATTTCAGAGATATTATTTATGGCTCTCTTTAAAATTACCATCTTGTCTTACAGCTTTGCTAACAGAGGTATACATGAAAGACAAACAATGCTAATCTCAGCAGAAATCACCTACTTACATTTCAGCAATAAAACAACTCTTAACTAATTTTCTGCTTAGTAGGTCTCAACTCCTTGTAACAGAGATTGCTGTAAAGTGTGTTCAGTTTAACATGAAATACAACAATCACCAACAGGTATTTTTGGGGGGAACAAAGAAGTGTACTGCAAAAAAGTGCATCACCACTTACTTATGCTGTGAATCATTCTGATCTGTAGATGGAATTGTCAAACACTCATCATGGCCATGGAAAAAACGTACCACATGCCCACCAAGAAGATATCCTGTAGAAGAAGCAAAAGAACTCATTGACTTAAACATTATGACAGTAACTGCCTAAAAATTTACAAAATTCATAAGACCTATGTGAACTCTGCTTTCCAAATTTTCTGTTAGAACCAAAACTAAACAAGAACAAACTTAGTATGAAAATGTATTTTTTAATATCAGTTAAATATGTTTCTTCAGAAAATTAAGAATAAGAGAAAGAACAGAAAAGGGACAGAAAAGGAAAATAAAAGCTTCTACAACAATTACCATTTTGAAAACTGAATGCATTAGGTAAAAGCCAAAAATCAAATATATCAGTTTCCTTCCCCTTCAAAGAATTTAAACATTCTTAATACAACACCATTTAGTGAGTTGCTTTGTTCTTAAATATAAAATGTGTGTTAAAATCAAAACTGAGCAGCAGTAGGAGACAGATGACAGAAAAACATTTAGCAGCTCTGAAGTTTAAGTTTAATGGAAGCTAACTTTCCACTTCATTTAACACAAAGACTACAAGTCAAAATCAGGCACTACAGAGGAAAAAAAAAAAAAGAATAAATGGGGTAGGAAGAGAATTATTCATCAGACCCTGAGTCCAATTGTTCTGACTTTGCAAGGGATTTGCTCTTAAAAGAACAAATATACATAAAGGAACAAGGGCAATATTGTTGATTCAATATAAATTTCTAACATAGGAAAATTGTAACTGGCAATTATCCTGTTGTCAATTAATACAAAGGTCAAAACCAAGATGAAGAAAAACCCCATCCACTTTTATGATATATTTGCATTCCATTAAAAGTACTTCATATATCCAAAAAAGTATGTTTTCCAGTCCAGTTTTAGGCTCATAAAATCCCACTTTCTCAGTCTGAACATTCAACTAAGCTGCTAAGTCTTATCCCTTATTTAAACCATTCTAAGAATTCATATACAGCTAAACCTAAGCCTAAATAGCTGGGAAATAACTGACAAAAAAACCTAACTCTGCTTAACCCACCCCAAGTTTTTTTTCCTTTGTCTTAATGCAGTTTTACATTATGCATCTAGTCAAGACCAGTACAAGAATTCAAGCCAGAACAGAGGGTCACTTTTATGTAAGAAACTAGTGCACCTCTCACATGAGGGAAGGCTGAGAAAACTTGTACCGTTTGAAGTAGTAAAGAGAAGAGTCTTAGGGATCATAGAATCTGTGAGTTGAAAAAGACCTCCAAAAGTCATCTAGTCCAACTCCCCTGTGGTGATCCGGGACATCCTGTACTAGATCAGGTTGTTCAGAGAGCCATCAAGCCTGGCCTGGAATGCCTCCATGGATGGGGACTCCACCATGTCTCTGGGCAACCTGTTCGACTGCCACACCACCCTCATGGATCTTATCAATGTACACAGGACAGAGTCAGGGTCTCCTCAGCAGTGCCCAGTGACAGGACAAGAGACAAAGATCACACACTGAAACACAGGAAGAGTCACCTAAACATCAGGAAACACTTTATTGCTGTGAGGGTGCCTGAGCACTGACATGGGTAGCCCAGAGTGGGCAGAGTCACCTTCTTTGGAGATGACCAAAACTGTCTATACGTAGCCCTGAACAGCCTGTTCTAAGTCATCCTACCTGAGTAGAGGATTGGATCAAGTCCCTTCCAACCTCAACCACTCTGACTCTGAAAGCATTTAGGAAATTCTGCTGCCAAATCTCTGCTGTCACAGAAATCTAAAATATACCACTGATCCTCCTTGATCTCTCTGCATAGCTTATTGCAGTCACCTAAGCTGGATGAGATCTTTAATATCAAGTCCAAATATTAACCTGACACTGCTAAATCCACCACTAAACCATGCCCCTGAGCACCTCATCTACTTGCCTTTTCACTTACTTTACTTGGCAGTTTGCTCCCATGCTTGATAACCTTTTCTGTGAAGAAAATTTTCCCAATATGCAAGGTAAGCCTTCACTGGCACAACTTGAGGCTATTCCCTCTTGTCCAAATTTTACTACAGGATGGTTTTTCTGTTGGTTTGGTTTTGTTTTACCTGTGAAACCTGAGAACTTTTGGACTTTCATATTGTCAACCTCTCATCTGCTTATGACCTATCATGGCAAGAGACCAGAGAAATGTATGGCTCCAGCATAATAAACTTCTTCCAATCAGAAAGTATTACAAGTACAATCCATGTTCCAAATGTTCATAAAACAAAAACCTACATACAAATTTCTTGTGGCCAGTGTATGGGAACACTGTGAGATGCTCATTTAAACCACTTTGGTTTAGGACTTGCACACTGTTCAGATAAGCATAGCAACTTTGTCTGTAGCACCAGGATAGCCTATTTTTCTCTCAAGACTTCGCATAGCTGATTCCAGAGAAATACAATTTCTTTTTCAATCCCTTACAGCTCCATTTCCACCTCCTATGATCCTATGTTTTATTATATCACAATGGTGACCAGTTTTCTGCTCAAGGGATACATAATGTTCCTGACATAAAGACATTTACCACTTATTAATATGGCAGGATGAAGATTCAAAGAACAGTAGAGGTAAATTACAATGTTTGCTATGACGGTGTTTATGACAGAGTATGACACTGAAATAAAGAGCAATATTGAGTTGTTGAGCCTTGAGATAAAATGTTTATCACAGAGGATAAGGTGATGCATATCAAACATAAAGTACAGTCAAGTACCCAGAAAGAAATTCTGACTATGTGGTGTGGGATTTATGGCTGGTTAAGAGGAGCCATGTTTAGGGAGCTCTCTTTCATTGAAGAGAGACAATACAGAAGCATTGCTGTAAAATACAGAAAGGATATTCTTCCTTTATTTTACAGAACAAATACTATATATTCTGTATTTCTGAACAATTACCCTTAAAAACCTCAACAAAGAGTAAATGAGAACTATAAGAAACCTGCTTTCCATTTGCATGTACATACATCTTCCTTCTGTTATCTTTGCTACAGGGTGATTGAAAATCCTATACAAAATGTAACATTTTCCTGGCTTTAGTTATTTTTCAGCTCCTACTCCCAAAACTAAACTGAAAATAAAACAAATCTATTGCACTCTCAGTTTTCATTCCTCATGTAACTTTTTATGCTTTGCTCTTCTAAATTTACAGCAATTACTTAGCTTTTCTTCAGTTAATCCATCCAATGTATATGCATTCCTCCATTTCCCCTTTTATTACTCTTCTCTCCTATGCTCATTTTCTTTATTTTCACTCAACTCTTTGGTCTGATGTTCTGAGGCTGAGATTTTTTTTTCCTTTTTCACTCCTTATGAAGCAGTGCAAAGTCATTCAAAGTGCATACATTTCTAAACAAACAAAAAATTTACAAACCTTCTGAAATATTGCTTCCTGAGCATGTAGGATGTACATTCCACAACGTCTGCATGAAGGAAGCATCCACCTGAATACTTCCATTTGACATGGAGAGATGCTGAAATAAGACAACAGTAGCAGGAATCACTGAAATTTATGCTATTAAAATTATTTAGCATGTTATCTTCTCAACAAAGCAGAAATACATAAGAAACATAAAAATATTCTTTAAAAATCAGCAGTTGCTTGCTTTTAGAATAAATTCTTTTCTAAAGATTTTCTAAATCTTTTCTAAATTTAATCAGCAGTATCCAGCTGCAGCTTAGAAATCTTCCACAGCTACAGAAATAAAAACTTTCCAAGATAGATAATGCTGAAGTACACCTTGGGATAAAGGCATGGAAACAGCCTTGTCCAGGGGAAGGGAAACCTTTCCCTGAGAGAAAAAAAAAAAGGGAGCATTAGAATCATGTGTTATTTCCTAGATCAGAAATTCATAAGAAATCATTCATAAGACTCCAAATAATTATCCCAAACTCCTCACAGACCACTGTATTTCCCATCACATGTCTACTTGCTAAACAAAAAAACTTACCAGGTATCTTTCAGAGGACACGCTGACCAGGATAAGATCATCACCTATTCGAACTTTTTCTCCTTCTGACCTCTGTTTAGAAGCAGGATGTATTGTCCACCAGCATGCCTCACCTAAAGGACAGAAATAGTTACCAAGGCTATACAAGACAGACAACTGCCATTAAATTTAAGGATATCTTTACATATCATTGAAATAACAATAAAGAATGACATCTTACAAGAATTTTCCATGTAAGACCCCTTCAATCGACATTTATTTTCCTTGAAATTTTTTGTCAAGCAGTCTAATTACTGAAGAGATCATTTCTCATTTCATGGTTTGTTTTTTTTCAAACCAACTAACCGCTGCTCAGAATTGCTCTCCCTTTGAGGCTTTCATTGACAGTAAATCACTGACATCTACCTTAGACTTAATTATCACCTTTTTGGCATTCTGTTGCTTAATGTTCATAATTAATTCACATTCCTATGTATTATTTCCATTCTAAGCTTAATTTCTGTTGTTTATTGAGGAATTTTTAAGCAAGTACTTTATAACTATACAATATTGCTATGCATCCAATACCAGTTCTGGGAGCAATTCCATCAGCATTTTATACAGTGTAACTACAGTGATAAATTTACAAAACAGAAGATTTATATTTTAAAGAGAATCTTCAAAAAATTCCAGTAGCTTATCACCTAATACCTTTAAGGTGGAGAATACATTCTGCAACTGAAATTGTTTAAGTAGTATATTTTCATGGGTAGAAGAGCAGGACAAGGGAAAATGAAGCTGAAGAGATCAGTTCCTGCAGAGGAACATCTTCCCAAAACTTCGGCAAAAAGAACCGCCAAGAAGCTCGACTTTGAGAGCTTTTTGGAACCGGGAAAAAAGAGGCGAGGTCGGGCCGAGAGCCGGAGGGCGGAGCGAAGCCTGCTGCCACCTCAGCACGTGAACACGACAACGCCCTCTCTCTCCTCCCGCCCTCACATAAAAGGGTGGGTGGAGAGTGGCTTGAGCGCAGCCCTGAAGAAGGATTAGGGGGTGTTGGGGAATGATAAACTCAATGTGAGCCAACAGTGTGCACTTGCAGCCAAGAAGGCCAACCAAATCCTGGGTTGCATCAAGAGAAATGTGACCAGCAGGTCAAGAGAGGTGTTTTTGCCCCTCTACTTGGCTCTGCTGAGGCCCCATCTGGAGTATTGCGTCCTGTTCTGGAGCCCTCAACATAAGAAGGCCATTGAGCTATTGGAGGAGGGCCATAAAGATGATCAAAGGGCTGGAGCAACTGCCTGATGAAGACAGGCTGAAGGAGTTCAGGGTGTTCAGCTTGGTGAAGAGAAGGCTCAGGGGGGGCCTCATAGTAGCTTATCAATACCGGAAGGGAGCCTACAGAAAGGCAGGGGTAGGACTTTTTGATAAGATATGTGATAGGAGGACTAGAAATAATGGATGTAAATTGGAAGAGGGGAGATTCAGGGTAGATATAAAAAAGAAATTCTTTATGGTCCACTACAGGACACTGGAACAGGTTGCCCAGACAGGCTGTGGATGTCCCCTCTCTGGAGGTGATAAGGCCAGGCTGGACAAGGCACTGAGCACCCTGATCTAGTGGGAGTTGTCCCTGCCTATAGCAGTTGTCCCTATAGCAGGGAGTAAAACTCAATCTTTAATTTCCCTTCCAACCTGCATAAACAAGCAGCAGGTGGGTGTCACTTGTCAGCAAGGTTTGTTCATCTCCTTGAAAGAGGTTAGGGGGTGAACGATGCCCTCCACTCAGCAGAGGGCTGGGCTACCCAGCTTACACAAATTGTATGTAGGAACTCAAAGTTCCTACAGAAACAAACTGCTGTGCAGTCAACAGGCTGCAGGGAGTGCATGACCACTCACTGGCAGCGAGGGATAATTTTGAGTGAGTCTGTCTGCACTGTGAGCAGGTTAATGACCTCTCCACCATAGTGGCAGAGCAGCATGAAGTAGAAAAGCTGAAGAGTATTAGGGAAGCTGAAGCAGAAATAGCCTCTATACAAATGCATGAAGCATGGGCAACTAGCAGGAAGAACTGTAAGGTACCATGCTGCCAGGAAGTTACACTCTGAAACCTTGTGAAATTAATCCAGTGACTGAAATGTGGCCATTGAGGCATATAGGCTATTTAGAAGGGACAGGAGTAGCATATGAATTGCCCTCTATATTAAAGATGTGATAGAGTGCAATGAGGTATCCCTAAGGAACAGCCAAGAGGAATTAGAAAGCCAAGAGTAGAAATTAGACAGTGTGGTAATGTGGGAAACCTGGTAGTTGAACCACATTATCAAGAGGTGCTTACTGATGAAGCCTTTCCTACTCCAGCTATAGGAGGAATCCTGCTCAAAAGCCCTTGTCCTGCTGGGGAGATTTCAGCCATCCTAACATCTGCTGGAAAAGCAACACTGTGAGGTATAAGCAATCCAGGAGGTTCCTGGAATGCCTTGATGATAACTTCCTGAGGCAGAAAATAGCCTAGCCCTACTCCTAAGAACAGGTGAAGAGAAGGTTCAATGATGTTTTCACTTCAGTCTTCACTGGAAAGTCCTCTCTGCATGCCTCCCAAGCTGAAGGAACATAAGCTGGAGACCAGCAGGAGAAAAAGTCCCACCTGCTGTCAGTGAAGACAAGGTTCGTGACCACCTTGAGGAACCTGACAGCATCTATCTAGACTTCTCCAAGGCCTTTGACAAAGTCTCCTGCAACATCCTTCTATCTCAGTTGGAGATACGTGGATTTGATGGGTGGACCTTTTGGTGGATAAGGATCAGGTGGATAAGGAACTGGCCAAACTATTTAAAAGGAGTGTTCCATCTCTCTTAATCAACATGCCTGAAGAAAATGGTGTCCATCTGGGGTGGTAAACAGAGATACAATCAAATATCAGGCTGCTAATATTTGTCTGAGACCATCTTGCGTATGTTTACAAGCAACTGAAAGACAAGCTTCACTTATACAAATCAGAAAGTCATGTAGGTAATTGGTCACCCGAAAGGAAAGTTTCAAAGATCCTGGCCCAGAACCATTTTAACACTTACAATGGCAGTGACTCTCCATCATCAAACAGCCTATTGTGGTTTTAATTTATTTTCAAAATAATGAAATTAAAATAGAAAACACAGGTTTATAATAACTAGCAATGCTTATGCATTTCAAGCTTGACATCACTGAGGTGTGCATTCAGATACTTAGATCCTTCCCTTCTGGAGCTGGGCACTATGAGCTCACCTGTTACTTTCTGATAAGTACTCAGCACTTCCTGTAACCATTAATGCTATATACACAGCAGCACATAAAACTGTTTGTGGCTTTTTGCAGCTGAGTTGCTTTTAAATTCATTTAACATAGCTCCCAGTGGCACCTCATAATTTATATGTGATTACATGGTAACGCTTTTTCTTCTTACTGCATCGCTGTCAGTAGCACTGTTACTGGCAGTACTCCCAGAAATCTACTGATTTGATTTTAAAGCTTTCTCATAATTTCAAGTTTGTGTTGAATCTCTTCCACTCTGTCCCATTATTATTATTTTGCTCCATTTTACACTATTTTTTCTGTCCTTTTAGCAATGTGTTCAATACAATTTTTCCATTTTCCTGCATAACAAGTTGCATTCTTCTTTTGTTGCTTAGTTACAGTGTATATTTGGAATACGCTAATATGTCTTTTCCATACTCTAATTCAATTACAAGCATCAAACCATACAAATAGGGGAAAAAAAGTGTCAAATTTGTTTTAATCAAAGGAATTTTTTACTTTGACCATTATTGCCAGAGTTACTGCAGTTGTGGTGACCCAAGTGCAAGACACTTTTTTTCTTTGACCATTATTGCCAGAGTTACTGCAGTTGTGGTGACCCAAGTCCAAGACACTTCAATGGTCTTACAAAATTCAGTACTGAAAATCATCAGTATTAACAACCATCATTTACTTTCATTTAACATGAAAACATAAACATGACATGCATAAGCTTACAGTGCCATTAATCTCAGTGCCTCTTCTGAAAACAGAACTTTATGGGACACTTCCCTTCAAAAATAACTTGCCATACCTGCTGCATTTTCTCGTAGTCCCACATCAAATGCAAGTTTATCCGTTTGGGATCGTGATGATGTTAAACATGTCAAATACTGCAAAACAGTGAAATTATTGAAAACAAACTCCAACAGTATCCACTATTATACATGCCAAATTAATACATTCACATTACTCCATCTCATTATCAGCCTGTGCTAAATTTTTTAAATCAGTTAAGCATGGTGTTTTGTATATACAAGTTCTTTCTGACTTCCAAGCATCAAAATCCTTCTTGTTTTCACCACCTTTTTCTCTATGCAGTTCAGCTCCTCCCTTCCAAAACTTCATTTAGTTCATCAGATAGGAATAGACAAACATCTTACTACAGTTCTACAGAAGTAAGTTTGCTTCAGGAAAGCTTAGCAAACATGCTAAAAAGCAGTACTCATACTCACACAGTATATCAAGGCAACTTTGTTTTCTGTAGTGCAGAATAATAAGCAACAAAGTTTAAAGACTATTCTACAACCTTCTAGGATGGAATAAAAAGGAAAGATACTTGACTTCTCATTTCTCAACATTCTATTAGCATACTTGCTTGGGCCCTAATAGTCAAAGATAGAGAAGATTTAAAACTTTACAGTAGTATAATGTAGTGAAAAAAAAATTATATAAGGTAGCCTGAAGATAGCAAGCTTTTGGGCACAGTTTCTGGGAACTGCAGGATATTAAAAGGAACACTTTTTTCTTTCCAAAATGTGATGGAAAAGAAAGAACAATAACAGTAACTGATGGAATTGTTATTAAAAAATAGACCATAAGAACAATGAAAAAATATGCATGGCTAGAGGAGTTTTTTAGCTGCATTTATTAGGGAAATGAAAAAACTGGATTTAAAATACTGAAGCTATTCTCCCTGTGCTGAGAGAACACAAGCTTTTCAAATTTTTCATCTAGCACATAAGGAAACTTAGAAAGAACATTCTTCCAAATTAATATGTTGTTTAATTTTGATATAAAAATCATTTAGTTGAGTTCATGTTCTTTGTCTGTGCAAGTGTTCTTTCACTTACCATTTCGCTAAATGAGTGTCGAAGCAGTATCGCATGGCCGTACAGCAGTGTTCTGTGACCACCCCCTTGAGCTGCCTACAAAATATGAGAGAGAAGGTCAGAACTCCACTGCACTGCATGGACTATGATCAGAATTATGTAACAACATGCAGAGCCACTAAAGTTCAAATAATAAGTGCAACTATACAAGCAAAATGTAAAATGCGTATTCTGGGCAAAAACCATAATAATTAAGTAGCAACAGACAAAAATCTGTCAAGGGAACAAATGCTGTTCCTAGTCAAAGACTGTGATCCAACTACTATAATTAAGTAAAACCACAGAATTTTAAGAAAAAAATAATTTTAATAAGATAATACATACCTTTCTTATAAACTTCTCAGAAGCAATAAAAAAAAAAAAAAGTATATATAAATGTAGACAAAGTGAAATCTGAAAGAAAAATGCCCAGCTTAAGTGTACTTCCTAGGATTAATTTCATCTTAAGCATTTACCAGATTTACTAAAGCAGCTGCATCTGTAATTTGAATTAAGTAAAGTTACTAATTTTTAACAGGGAAATTTATTACAAGATCAGGAAGAAGTGTGACTGGATTTTCCACACTCTCACTTCCTCCTGAGAATTTAACACGTAAGTTTTGAGCTCCGTTTTGTGACCAGATGAAAGTAAATTCCAAGGAAGGAATCATACCAAGAAAGACTATTAAGTCTGCCTTCTCTCCACCTTTTTCTGCCATCGTAGTACCATCTGTAGTACTTATTGCTAGAAAGGACTTCCTTTAAGGTTAGTTTTTTTCCTTGCATTCACATTGAAGGAGATCAAGATGGTTCCAGTAATTCAAATACCAATTGTACATTTTCAGGAAAACGATTTTGCACTCCATATACAATACATCTGTTAAATTACCAATTAGATAAACAGGCTTGCAAGCTATGTGCAATTTGAGTTCTACAAAACTCTAACTTGTAAGACATCAGGCTGAGGAAACTAACACATTCTGTAGCTCAAAATATGCAAAAGTTAATACTAATGATGGGATTAAAAATAAATGTTATTTGTCCTAACAGAAGGAATAAAAATCTAAAGGCATTTCAGCAGAGGTTTTTTATTGGAAGAGCAATAATAAAGCCTATTTTGATTTGTCTAGCTAGCAGAAAGACAAATAGGGGTTTGGGACCTAGTTATGCTGGAACATAATGCTCTTCATGCTATCAATGATTTTATGTAGTAAATTTATTGATAAATTACTACAAATTTTATTAACATCATGTATAATCTTTCATAATATGATTCACAGAATTATGTAAAATTTCTCTATGCAGTCAGCAGAAAAATTAAAAAAACGTCTCCTGGGTAATGATTTTTGGACTGACACAGAAAACTGTGTTAGATTACTGGGAAAAAATTGGAGACAAGATAGTTATCACCAGTCATTCAGAGAACATAGCATACTTCCAGATAATATTTTCAGAGCCAGATCATATGTGAAAAAACTCTAAGAGCTCCTCAAAGCATGCCATCCATAAAAAATGTTTTTAATAATACATCCAGCAAGAACTTACCACTTCTTGAGGAAGAAAACCAGAAAAATGTCATGCAATAGTACATGTATGTTCACAAATATATACATAAATATATATAAATGCTCCTTTTCTGAATTTTTTTCCAATCAACAAGAAAAACCTTAACAGCAAAATCAGCAAAATCAGACAGGTGGTCAGAATTAAATTACACAGTTTGTAACAAATATGGTAACAAGCAATAAAAAACTCATGCAATTTTTTTTTTTGACTGAAAGATTTTACATGAATCACAATTTTAAGGCTGACTCATTCAAAATAAGAGAAATGAGAACAATACATATTTCAAAAGGCTAACTGCACCTGCCACTCAAAGGCAAAGAGAAATGAATATGATTATTGTAGTGGAGCTGTAATGTCACAGGAGAAAGTATAGGCTATGACTTGACACAAGAACCTTTCTAAAAAAAAAGTCCTGGAGTAAGGAAAGAAATAAGAACAATTCAAACTCAGAAATTTAAAATTCTTTTATGTCAGTTTACTTACACCTTCACTAGCGTTATCCCCTGTGCTGGCCAGCATTTCTTGAAGGGCTCTGACAGATAGGGACTGTTCAAGGACAAAATTACAGATGCAAAGGTCTGGAGGAACATACTGTAAGAAGAAATTAAACAATGTAAGAACAGGTCAGAATACCAGGTGATATAGAATTAAAAGTGTGTTTGAACAGGCATTAATTTTTAAATCCATACTTAATGTTTCCTTATTTTAATATATGCTATTTTCCTGCATGACAATAACTTAAATCTATTTCCATAACATGTCACTGCAGCAACTTTCTTTTCTCACAGTAAATCAAAACACCTTCAGATTTAAAAGCAAAAAGTATTTCTCAGTATGTTACAGCTTTTCCTGTCTTTCAGAATTGCATCTTGAGCACTATACTTGTTCTCTAACATCACTGACAAAACAGATAAGGTCTACGGCCTTATTTGACATATAAGGTTGTTGCTCTGAACATATTCATCACTTTCACTACATGGCAAAGATTCAAAAGCTTGTAACAATGTGAACTATTTTAGGAGATCTTCTCAGTCACTTGATCAATATCTTGGTTTTGAAACAGGAAATTTACATTCACTTTGAAAATAGCAGACTTTGTACTCAGTTTATTTGCATTGATGTGTCCAGGAAAAATGTCTCAAGCTCAAGAGGGATAAATGTATATAAATATGTACCCGGAAAGTACAAATGTGACAGTCAGACTCTCTGTAGTTATATGCATGCAGGGAAAGGACTAGAGGAAACTGATACAAACTGAAATATAGGAAATTCAGTCCAACATGACCTAAACCCCCTTTTTTACTCTGAGCATGGTAAACACGAGGGAGTTTGTCCAGAGAGTTTGCGAATTCTTCATCATTGTTGATATTCAAACCTGAGAAATCTGTTCTGGCTGAACCTACTCGGAGAAATGGGTTGGACTTCATTATCTCTATAGGCCACTTCCAACTGCATAAATTCAGTATTCTGTTATTTATTATATGGTTATAAATGAGATTTAAAGTGGTTATGTACTCCTTTTCTTTTTAAAAGAGTGCGAAGTTAGAGAGAATATACAGAAGTTAGCATTATTTCCAAGAATCTTCAATAAAAGAATAAATTAAATTGGAGAACAAAGTATCTTATCTTACAGCATTTAGAGATAGGCCAAGCCAGCATTGCTGTAAATGAATTTGTGTAGCAAACTGACAAGATATGTAAAAAAAGAAAGCAGGAATTTTTAATAAATAATTCTTCAAAGCCATTTAGAATTTTGGGGAGTGGTTCCAGGGCATGTCTGGACACTTTTATCCATATATACAGTAACATAAAAAAATAAATTTGATATAGGAAACTGACGCAGATTTGCCAAATCAGAAGAAACAATTGGCAGTTCTACCCTGACAGCTGCTCTTTTTATAAGAGGAAAATACTTATTTCTGACATTATTTCCAAACAGTTCTTTCATGTAGTTATCATTTTTCCATCAACCCACTCACAGCACTGAATATACCACTTCCTTTTTCTGAACAAAGTGCTATGACAAATAAAACTGTTCTATAGATGTGCAAAAAACTTTTGTCTTAAAATAACTGTTTTCTCACAGAAATGGATCAGAGGCGAGGTCAACTCACTTTAATTTCCGCTAAATTGAATTCTGGAGGAAAAGAAGAGGGCAGGTAAAGTGTATCAACAGGTTAAAGCTGAAAGAAGAGGCAACATGAAGAAGCAGACACAAAAGCTATGCAATAGCTAAGAGGAGCAGCAGAAGCAGTAACAGAAAAAAATTAAGACCTACAGCACTGACAGGGGACAAACTCTGTAACAAAGTAATGAAAAAGAAATTAACTATATATAGGATTTTACTCTATGGTAGCTGAAAGTATTTATAGAAAGTATGGAATTGAATGGCAAGTCACCATTTTCACAGATTTCTGATAAGTCATAGAAACACTCATCTACCTTAATTTTCAATTTAAATTTAAAAATAGACACCAGACAAAAAAATTTCTCCTGCAAGGTACATTAATATTTACTGATAAAATACGGTATTTTCAAAGTTTGGTACTATTTAGTAACATTTTAAAGGTACACACATACCTAGTCATCAGCAGTAAAGGAGGGATAGTCATACTAAGGCAGTCAATAACACACACCAGTCTAATTTTCACATGTAGTCTCTTAGAATAAGCATCAGAATGTAGCAAGTGAAAAAATAAGGCTACAAGAATAACCACTGGTAAGGCCAGACCTAGATTACTGTGTCAGGTCTGGTATCATCACTACAAAAGTAAGCGGTAAGACCAAGAGATGATGATGATTACTGCATATAAATACCTATCCAAGAAGATGGAGCCAGGATCTTTTCAGTGGTGCCCAGGGGCAGGCCAAGAGGCACACACCAAAGCACCGGAATTGCCATCAGAACATCAGAAAACACTTTTTCACTGTATGGGAGCCTAAGCACCAGCTCAGGTTGCCTATGTTGCCTCCATCCTTGCAAGATGTTCAAACAATGGCTAAACATAGCCTCGGGCAACCTGCTATAGGTGGCCCTGCTTGAGAAAGAGATTGGGCCTTCCAACCTCAGACATTCTGTGAAGAATAAACTGCAATAAAGTTTCTAATATCAGTCTTCTACATATAACTCCAAGGGGAATAGACTCAGTGAAGGCAATTAATGCTGGCTGAAACATTCTTACAAGTACATTCTTATGCAGAAAGATTTGTATCAAAAGATTTCAAGGAAATGTTTTCTACACCAAAAACACAGAACCAGGCAAGTACAAAGTGACAGTGCAGAGTAAGCACTTCCCTCCTACATCAGTTTATTATTTCAGTAGGACAAAATTATTATTTATTCCAAAAATAATAGCTATGCAAATAACTGGGGCAGTTTTAGCCATTTTTATAAAATCATGTTAAGTTTGTGCTGGGTTGCACAAGGGAAAATGGAGGCACATAAAGTAACTAACAGGAAAACCTGGCTCCCACAATGCACTCAGTGCAATTCAGTCTTCTGGATTCCTCCACGCACTGTGATAACATTAAATTCTTGCAGGTGATATGCTTACTAACTAAATCTTTGCCCACAGCTCCTGGAATGCAGTATTAAAAACACTGGCTTATTTTACGCATTTGCCAAGTTTACTTTTATCAGATCCGTGAACTATCATATTCAGTATGCAGAGACAGAGACAGAAGATAATCCTCTGTTGGTCTTTATTCTTAAAATTCTGCTCTAGTAGGTTTGAAGTTTCATCTCTTCTCTTTAGTTCTTCTTACTACTCTATTTTCTTTTTTTTTTCCAATGTTTTGTAGTTTCTTTTTTTCAGTTTACTTCATTACCTTTAAAACTTTTCAGTTGCTTAATAATTCTGCTTCCTGTACTCTAAACTTTCTGATTAATCAGTACAGTTAAAAGCAATCCTTCATGCCAGCAACTAACAGGTGCTGAAGCCTCTAAAATTAAAATTATCAGTCCAATATACCAAGATATTTGAATCCACAGCAGTAACAGGATTAATTTTTTTAGTGAACTTCTATCTTAATCTTAAGACTTAATCTTGATATATGGTATTTCACTTACATTAATTATTTTTGATAATTAAAGAATAATGGCCTTTGACTGCTATTAACAGGTATACCGTAAAGTGTATTTAGAACATCTAAGAAATCTGATGTTGCAGTCACAGAAAGGAATGCACACAGAATGTACATTTAGCATCACATCTCAGAAACTCTAATTAATGTATTTGTGGATAATAAGTAGGTTAACATTCAGTAATGGGTTACACTCATTGAGAGTATGAGCTTCTTACTTTAGCTTCTGATGTTGGTTCCAAAAAGCACAGGCGATTTCCAAGTCCCTCAGCTGCCAAGCAAAACTTCCTTTGTTCTTTGTGAATACTGGCGACACATTGAAGTACTACTTCATCATCCTGTCACAAAACAAGGTAGGAGAAAAAAAAAGTAAATATTTGGAATTTACATACACACTGTAATGTCAAGAAATCCTGGAACACAGAATCTGTTTAAAATTAACATATTACACTCCTATAAACTCATATCATGCACATGTAGATATTCTTTTGATGTGCATGTAAACAGGTGTTTATGTATATATTTCTATTCAAGACTGTATAAAAGAAACAAAGACTACATACTGTTTATAAGGTTTTCACAAGCTTTGTATTCTGCTGCTTTACCATTGTCTTGCCGTGGTATCATAGAAAACTCCAACTACACTGTTACTCAGTTTAACTCAGTAAAACATGTTTAATGGTTGCAGCAAAAATCTGTTACTGTGACTATGCAATAACACTAACCTAAATACCAACAGATTTATTTTATTAGCACAGTAAGCACTCAGCACAGATCCTCTGTGTGTCTCAATTTAGAATCCTCTGAGTACAAACAAAGATTGAAGAGGTATTTTTCAAGTGATGGGATTTGCTCTTCAAATGATATATTCTATGAATAGGAACCTACTGAAAAAGTGACATGAAGCTGTGGGTTTTTTTAATTACTCTAATTATTCTAAAAGTTCTTCTACAAACTGTTGCATAATGCAATGCCAAAGACACACTTAAACAGTGCCAAGTTCTTTTCACCTCCTAACATGTGGTACTAAAGCTGATATAAGTGAGCCAAAACAAATTATTTTTAGTGTTCAACTATGTCAAGGGTATATACAGAATTAAAAATAATTTCAGTTTCCAAAACTTTTCCACTAACCAAGAAAAACACCACTTGCAGAATAGCATGTAGAAGAATTTATTTTTATATAGATACGTGCCTGTCCACTAAAGGATACTGCCTTAGTAGTTTTTAAGGGGGTGGAAGGTGATAAAACAAGAGTGATATGATATGTCAGTATCCCATCCAGCTATGAAGTTACACTGGTGTCAATTATTATCAGCAAAGAAGATACACAACAACCGCATGCTCTGAACTCAAGAGATCACTTGAACAATTATGTTCTAAAAGCAGCACTGCCTTTTCCAGTCTCCTTATGCAACCACAATACTATGAGAGTAGTCCAGCTACTGGTACTTGAAATAAAAGCTGGGAGTGACAAAGTGATTTTCAAAGGAAATAAGTGGGATTGAAAATGCCCATAAAAACCTATTTAAAATGAGGATTACTCAAATACATGAACTGTTTTCTTTTTAAATCCATACACATAAATGGGGAAAGAGCTTCTAGCATAATAAAATTAATATTTGAATGATTTCTTTTTATAATTTATACTGGCATCTAAAAGTCTTTATCAATCATTAAACTCAAAAAAAGAAAAAGGTGTAACCTTAAAACTCAAAAACTGATTATGTCCTAAGTAAGGACTGTGTACAGCTTTCAACATTTGTCTTTTATGCTAATCCTACAAGTGTCCAATGTGAACTTTCATTTGTGCTACAACATGTAATAAACTATTTATATGCTACACAGGTTGAACAGCTTTAATAGAGTTTCTAGCAAGTGGTAATAATAAATAAATAAGTTTATTTCAGAATGCCTTGGTGCACAGTTTTAAAGAGTTTATCAATTAGGTGCAGGTAGACTGACCATAGGGAATTAGTGGAAGCTATAGAATCTGCAAATAAGACAATAATTCACTTTTGAGATGACTCACTATTACATTGTACTTACTGAAATATCATTGTAGCTGAGGTCTGAAATTGCTTTTCTGGCCTGAAGACACTAATAGAAATGAGTTACCTAGAATTGTTATCTTACAATGAGACTGCAGACCATGTCTCAGCAAATTTGAGTCTTTTTCTCAGATTAATTCTGGTTCTAAAACATTTTTCACTGTAAATTCATTTTTTCTTCCCTTAGTTTTTAGATACACATGGTGCTAGCTCCATTTAATCTTCTTCACATTTCTTTACAGTAATTAATTTATTTACTTCCATACACATTTTCAGTGCAGCAAGAAGCATGTATGCTCGATGAGATTTGATGACTCATACAATGAACAGTAATGAGTTGTTAATCAAGTTATATACAATCAATTCTCAAATACAAACAAAAGCAGAGCAAAAGAAAAAAAACACACACAACTGTCTTGAGTTCCAGCTTATCAATTGTGATTTTTAAAACTTTGACATTTGCCCAATTAGAATTTTAATTTGCTTTAATTCTTTCAATTTTGGTGGGTATTTTTGGATTCAGGTTTTGTTAATAAAACGGATTTAGAGCACATGAAATCACAGGCTAGAAGGGACCTCTGTAAGTGATGGTTAAACATCTCATTAGAGAAGGACTAATTTAGGTCAAGTTTCTCAGATGATATCATATGCTCAATTTAAGATAAAACATCCACTCTAAGTTCTAATCATCTTACACATCTCACCTCTCAATACATCATTCAGATCAGAGCTGAAATGTGCCACAGTTACACCAAGGTTTCAGGGTTTTGCTCCCATGAATAAATTTCAGGTTCATTAAAATAGTTTTCTGGAGACTGCCATTTTGGACTACCGTAATTAATGTCTATTCACAAATACAGATGAACAGCAATCTTTTTTTTCCCTGAATGTAGAGGAAATAAAAATTCTTCTCTCTGTCCACAAAAGTCTCTTATCTTAGGATTCGTCAGTCCTTTAGCAAATAGACACAGTTCAGGTAACCTCAACACCAATTATAAGAATACTTATAGAAGAAATACGTTGATGTTACTAAAATGTATTTCAGGGTGTCTGAAATGCTGCAGAATCTACCAAGCCTCATGTAGTTTATGTGTCATCAGTCTCTTTGGTATTATTCAAATAGTCACACAAATGTATGATTTTTGCAAAGATGAAAAAAAACATCTCTGGTGGCACATTTTCTGTTTTTGAAATAGAAGAAGCTGCATAACTGTCTTCTGAAAACATAAATGTCTACTTGTCCAGAGCTGCAATCTGAATTCATACTATGTAATATTGTATTATGTAATAATATCTGCATAGGCCAGGAAACAAAGGTATTTCTAAATGAGAGTCACTCATTCTGTATCTTCTGCTGTTAAGACAGAAGTTACCAGAACAGACCTTGGCTTATCGCAGGAGGTATACTTAATGTCACTGAATGCTGTATTTCCTAGCATTCATCAATAGAGCTTTAAGTAGCATACTATCCAATTTCAAAAAGAATTTTAACAAATCACAGCTCAGTGGTTCATTACTAGGCAGTATTTACCCATGATCTTCAGGTTGTTTTGCTCCTCAGGTTTCATAATAAACTGACAGTAAATTTAAACTGAGATTCCTTTGATGGAGAAATAAGCCAAAACATAAACAAAATTAATTTTAATTAATCATTTGCTTGACTTGCTACAAAGTGTGTCATTTCCAAAGGTGAATTAATGTGATGTAGACATGACCTTGCTTCTGCTCAATTCACTGAGTTTTTCAACTCAGTATTTGAGACTAAAAGAAATTCTAAATGCTGAGGTGTATGTGCCCCAGAATTCGTAATTATTTTCATTCATATAAACACATTTAAGTCTGTATACAGCTTACATTTGATAAACACTTCCAAATGTTGTATATTAAGAGCACAAACCTATCAATACAATATGTATATGTGTATTTACATATACATATAAAATATGCAAATTTTTAAGGAAAATGACACCATAGATTTTGTTTGCTACCTATGAGTTCAATACTTACCGATACTCTCCATTGTATTCACTACTGAAAAGGAACTGATGAAATAAAATGGACAGAACATTGAAAACCAAACTGATTTAGAAGATAAATTGTACATATTTTGCTAATATTTTATTCAGTTGCACATACACATACAAGTACGTGCTTGAACAAAAATTATTAACCTTAGCGGAAACTGGTATGAAATTGCTTTTAAAAGTACATTTTCTGTATTACTATAGAAAAACCTTCTTTGATAATATATCCTTTCAATTCAAAAAGACAGATCACTTTTTAAAAGTCTACACATCAGTTAAAGAAAACTAGAGATCCTGTCTTCTAATGTAAAACTAGCAGGCATATCAAGTCAATGCTCTTTACAGACCTGATTACTGTGAGACTATGACATTTGCTGATTACAGAGTACCACTGCAAAGAAAAGTTTGAAGTAAAAATCCACAGCTACCTTCACTCCTTGGCAGACAACAACTTACTGACATATCTTACTGTATCTCAAAGCACAGGATATAAGCAAACAAACATCATGATAATTATCACTTGAATGCTAGCTACAAACTGATTCTTCCACAGAACTGCATTCCTGTGATGTTATCTAGAATAATCTCAGAGAACAAGTAGAATACACTAGAAATTGTCATCTACAGTGGCTGAAATCTTATCAAGAAATTATGGGAAGATTTGAGAGTGCTGTGTAACCAAAGATAGTTTTGATACTTTTTTTAAGTGTCCAGTTTTTTCACAGAGGGAATGGTCTCATTGCAAAGCTGGCCCAATGCACTTGCATTTTTTGCAGAACTTTGACCAAAATGTGCAATTTCAGTTGTAGTCTAAGAATCTAAGTGACAGAAGTGCTTCTGCTTTTAAGCTGGATCTTGAGCAACAGTGTTGCCCTAGGATCTGGAACTGGATTTTCTTCTTCTATGGGGGGAAAAAAAAATTCTCTATTAAGTCTGACCTCATTAGAAAAATGCTACCCAAAAAAGATGTGGACAGGCTGGAGAGGATCCAGAGAAGGCCCACCAAGATGATCAAAGATCTAGGAAGCCTGCCATATGAGGAAAGGCTAAGAGAATTTGCTTTGTTCAGTCTGGAGAAAAGAAGGTTTAAGAGAGACCTTATCAACATGGTCCAGTAATTGAAGGGTAGCTATAAAGAAGATGGAGACTTGCTTTTTACAGAGTCATACGGTAACATGATGAGTATGTGCTACACCTGAGGAGATTCAAATTGAACATAAGAGGAAAGTTTTTTCACAATGAGAACAGTCAGTTGTTAGAATAATCTTCTCAGGGAACTGGTAGATTCCCTATCAGTGGGCACTGCTGCAATATGCCAACTGTGTTCTGAGTCATCTTGTCTACATGGTACTTTTGTCAGGAAAGGTTGCCTTTCTTCAATTCAATTTATGATTACAGATTTCAAGATCTACAGGGCAAAATAAGTAATTTTTGTCAGAGGCATGCTTCCATAACAAGGTATAATTGATGAAAACCCATTTGATTCTGAACTGCTTTAGTACAACACTAAAAGTTGGGATAACAGAAATTCAGTGTAAATCCATTCTCATTTAAATCACTGTAAACTATGGAGAACTCTTAAATCAGAATAATAATAAATGCTAAAATACATGTGAGGAATTAGATATTCCAAAATTCACTTAAATATGAGAAATTGTCAAGAAATTGTACTAATGATACTCATTCAAACAATAGAAAGCATTGATTTTTCTAAAGAAATAAAGCATCATAGCCAGTTTTAATGAAAAAGATAATATAGCTTATCAGACATAGTCAATATCCATTTTCATTACGGATAATGCACCAGCTTTATTTAAAACCAGTAGGTTACACCTTTGAACTTCTAAACTGTGTTTTCCCAGCAGCAACCACCAGCAATCACCAGATGACATTGAAAAGCATAGAATTATGAGAGTAGTCAAAGCACTTTTTAAAACACTATTTCACTTAATCAGAGAGTTGATTTTTTTTATTTTTAGAGTAATAAACCACTTTGTTACAGTTGAAAGTATATGAAACTATGACACATATCCCTTGATTTGCTACACAGAAGAATGAAGAAAGGCAACTCAAACTGGCAAGTTGATGAAGCATACCAAGTCCTCCCAAGTACTACTGTAAAAATAAAATTAGTTATTATATTGTTCTATTGAATAAATGATCCATTTTAAAAATTAAGTCCATAACATACTTAGTTACCAAATTCTTAATGAGCATACTATATCATTTCACTCAATCTAAAACAGAAGTTTCATACAATGTTATTTAAAAGTATCCCACTACTTTAAAAAGTATTCAAACATACAATTATCAAGAATTAATACTAGGATTTTTTGCTTCTCAAATTATTATTGCAACATCTGGTAAAGATCTGTATAGTTTCTCTCCTGTACATTGTGAAAAACTAATTTGAATACAACCGATAAAGAGAACAGTTCCGGTACAGCTTTTTGTTTCTGCTATTCCTTTTCTCGGTGGGATGAAGAATGTGGAAAATTCTGGCTGTTGAATTTATTGTTTACTAAGGCAACACAGTTCTAACTATTTACACTTCCTAATTAATTTGATAAAAAAATGAAAATCTTCTTTGATTATATTTTACTTGGATAATTTTGTACTTGAGGCTATAATCCATAAAAGTTACTTAGTGTGCTTGATTGTCATCTAGCTCAAATAATTCTGCTTGGTTTAGTTCCCTGTACTGTGAAAACAGTTTAGTTTTCCTGTAATTAATATCAATAGTTTGGTAATTACACATCACATGTTCATCCAGAACTTAAATTTAGAGGAAAGTATGCATCTGCATCACAAGTCTTGCAGCACAGTCATATCACTTCTCTTTTCTCTTGAGGTAAAAATTTCTTTGGGGGAAGTTGGTGAGATCTGTATTTATTTATTTATTTTGCATTTTGGGAAATTACACCTTAAATAAATGAAAACATTGTTTATTGTCATGATGATACTGATGTATAGTATGCAGCATATAATTCACTAACTGAAGCTTTTGATATTTTTGCTGAAAGAGTCAATTACTTGAAATAAAATGCTTATTGTAGATACAAAACCAACATATGATACATTTTTTGCAACTTCAAAATTAATCTTTTTGCACTAGTCTACATTAATAGTAATTACAATATTTGGATTGGTTTTGGCTCACATACATACAGATATTTCCTGTTTACAGAACTCCCAGTTTTGTCTCACTGTAGTTATATTCTGCTGCTCTGCCAAAAGGATGTGCTCTTCTGTGCATCTTTTGAGAGCATTTTTTCCCACATTATTTAATTACTATATCAATTATGCAATTTTTCAATAAATTTTACTTCACTTACTAATATCAGGAATATTGTTTGCTAAAGCATGTAGTCAAACAATGAAAAGTAAGCTTACAAATTCCTGTAATTTAAAAAGTTGAATAGTTCTGCTGAAATATGATGAAGTTTATTTTAGGAGTTCCACATAGAAGTGCATGCTGCACAAATATTCTTGTCCCAAAATACAGACATCACAGTCAGTCAATTGAATTAGGAAGAGGTCACATGAACCTAACATCTTATATCATCATATATCATTCTTTGCTTAAAATGTCTATAAATAAATCTTCTGGCAAGAGGTACGTGTTAATTTCTAAAACAAAAGTGTGCTTAGACACAACTGTCATGCTGTAAATCACAGCAAAATCCACACACAAATGAAGGAAAACAGTATGCAGAGCAGATCTTGAATAGGTGTAGTATGGGGGAGGTGGATTCTGAGCAGAATTAGCTTTACTTCTATTACTTCTTAGTTGTTTTTAACATCTTTGTAAATTAAAAGCCGTTATTTGTTCAGTAATAACACATCAAGGCCTTTCTTCCCAGTAAGTATATTAATTTCTCCCAATAAACACAGCCAGTTCACTGAAAATTGATCCTTATGATGACAGCAGAGTTATTTGATGGAAATTCACGCACTACCATCTGATAGTTCTCAGAAGATTTTAAAAATAGATTGGGGTTTCCGTTGTCAGTCTACTCCTTCAGTAGTGGCTGGATCAAAGCCCAGCCTCAGCTCTGGAACATATATCTTATATCAGGTCATCAGCAAAGCAGAAGCAGCAGATCATTAGACAGCAATAAAATTTATTTGGTTCTTTTTTAGAAAAATTAATACTTCTGAAGGAAAAATTGTTTCAGAAAATTATTTCAGTATTGACCATTTTGCATCTTTTTTTCAATACTACTTCCAGGTTGTAGACTTGCCATGATAGTGTTAACATAGCTTGTAGTCTTTTGTACAAAATTTGTCCCCACTTCTCTCCTTGCCCAGTTTGTCATAGAAATATCATGAGACGGTGAAAATAAAGGAAGAACCACCACCAAAAGTAACATCCAAAATATTTATTATTACCTTCATAAAAACGGAGCACTCTTCTCATTCCTTTGGTTTTAAAGGCTGGAGAAAAGGAGGGCTTATTAACAGGACTGGAGTGAACTAGCCATGCAGACCAGCAAGTCTGTGGCAACATAAGCCTTTCAGAGTCCTGTCTTGTTAAAGAAATTAAGTGAATCTACCCATGACAATTCTCAGAATGGCAGATTGACTAAAAACAGTAACATAGATTCTTTGACAATCAGGGAAGTAGAATTGGGCAAGAAATGTGTAGCCTGCAAAAGTACCTTCTCATTACCTACACAATGGATCTCTTAGAGCAGATTCAAAGGAAGGCCACAGAAACACTCAGAGGGCTGGAGTGCCTTTCTTACTAAGAAAGGCTGACAGCTGGAGCTGTTCAACTTAAAGAAGACTCCAGGGAGACCTCGTTGGAGCCTTGAAATATTTAAAGGAAGCTGTAGTGACAGCACAAAGAGCATCAGCTTTGAAAGAAAGAAGGTAGATTTAGATTGGAAAAATAATAATATTTTTAGGATGAGGCTTGTAAGACACTGGAACACGTTGTCCACAGAAGTTGTGGTTATTACATCATTGGAACTGTTCAGTCAGGTTGGCTGCAGCTCTGAGCAACCTGATCTAGTGAATAATGTCCCTGCTTGTGGCAGGGGGTTGGACTAAATGATATTTAAATGTCCCTTCTAACTCAAACCATTCTATGATTCTATGAATTGTGGTGTCAGTATTGCAATGCTTTGCATCTCTGACATTTGTAAACTCTGGCATAATATTAGAATAAAAGAAGAAAGAACACAATTTATTAGGACAGATTGCAGTTCATGTTAATGGAGCATCATTTTAAAGAGAGAAATGAATGAAAGAAATATTTCTGTGCATGCAACAGAGATGTAATGCAAGAACATCCATAACATGAAATTTATTTTAATTTCAGCAATTAACTCATAAGTGGAGTTTGCAAATATAAGCAGAAATTTTGGTATAAGGGTTAACTTATAGATTTTAACTGTTTAATAGATCAGAAATACTAATGCAATATCCAGTGTCTTGTCTCTATTACAGATGAACCAATTTAAAAAACTTGGCAGCTGACCTCAAGAAGGAATCCAAACAGAAACTGTCAGCCTTTTGGAATCTTAGTGCATGACCACTACCAGATTAGTAAAGATAGCAATAGCCACAGACATTTAGGTAATATCTATTTCAAATAAGAATGGTTTTGCACAGTATTTGGCATATTCTTTTAATTCTGTATACAAGGTCATCATTAAGTGAACAACTATAAATCTCAGATGCTTATTCAGACTAACAGGCTTTGCTAGGAAACGTAAAAGATCACTCTGGAGAAAAATCTTGTGGATCTTTTTAAGGAATATAAAATCATTCAGGGATTTAAGCATTATCTACACCAACTGTTCACAAGAGGGATACTTAGGGTATAGTTTTGAATATCAGGGAACTACAGTGGGACAAATTAGTATTCATCTTCAATTCTAGGGCTGCAAAAAAAATTGGAAAAGTTTCTACAAAAAAAAAACAAGCAAAAAAAAAAAACCACCACAAAGCAAAGATTTGCTCAGTTGGTATGTGAAGTTATAGCCTCTTTCCTGCATGAATATAAGGGAAATCTTTTAACTTGTTTTATTTTATTCTGAGATGTATTAGTGTCACACTTACCTCAATTTAACTTCTGTCCCTATCATATGTAGGGAGCAAAATCACAGAAAAACAAGCAGTAGCACTGAGAGTGTTTGCCTGACCCAGATCTTTGGACCAGGTATCAGAATCAGAGTGAACCTGTGAATAGTCAAATACTTAAATGCTATCTATCCAGGTTTTAGGAGCAAGATATAAAATAAGACAAGTTACCTAGAATGTCACCATATAAATAAAGTTTTTGCCAAGAATGACAATGAGGCAAGATAGGTCTGAAACAGAAATGCACAGGATGACAGGTTCTAGAATTACTTGATTTAACCATCTATGGGAAAACAATGATGTTTTAAAGAAGTTTTCAATCATGAAAGTGGAGACTTAAACTACATTCCAGTCTCCTTCATGCAACTTTCTATAGACAAGACCAAAATATGGCTGTTTTATAGTGTATGAGCTGATAGGTTTGCATGGGTTAAGAATAGAATAGGTATGAACCAGGTTCAAATGTTTACAACTACACAGAGAGGATCATAAGTTATAAATAGGAACTCTGATAACTATAGCTATACCATATTAGTGAAAATACAGATATATTAAAGTACAGGCATATTAGTACATATATGTAGCTAGAGAATACTGAAGAATCTTTACATGCAGCACTCTTCTTCAATTAAAAATCTTTGATAATATTATTATGTCAGATAGACCATAATGCCACCACATGTATGGAAGTATATATTACTTAGCAATCAAAAATTAAATCCTGGGCAAGACTCTTAAAATTTAAAGGAAAATTAGTATTTTTCGGTGGCATATTCCATTCTGCAGACCTAGAGGCTATAAAAACATTTTTCATCATCTGTCATAATTAATTCCCCAAAGTTAAAGTTCAGAATTAAAAGCGTCTTTTAAAGTGAGCTGTAGCACCAGAAAATTTTAAAATACACTTAGTATGAGGATATAATGTATTGGAAATCCAAATACATCTTCCATTTCTTAGTCCATACTTCACTATGCTGATACTGCCATACTCGCATGCTCACATCTGTAAGATTACCATGCTTTCTATCAATAGAGTCTGCTAAGATGAATTATACTACTCTTTCAATAAAAAAAAATCTGAAAATCATTAATTACAGTGAGGCATATTTAAACTTAACTATCAGTTGCAATTCTGAATTATGTCTTGATGGAAATTTCAGAAGGGAGCTTTCTGATATTTTTGTGAATTCTTTAGAACAAAAACCTCACTTCCTCAGTAAACATCCACATCTGTTACAGTTTAAAAGAGAAAAGGCATCAGATGTAGTCAATATTTCAAAGAGATCTTTCAAAAAGGATTTCAAAACCAGGAGATTTTAACAGTCTTTGTACAAAATATATGGAAAGAGACAGAATAAATTAGAAAAGAGAGCATGGAAATAAAAAGTGAATACTGAAGTGCATTCAACTGCTGTCAATCTCATATCAAGTATTCACAAATACTATACATAAAGTGAAACACTCAAGGTTCAGGCAGGAATTGGCAGGAATGTGATATTCAAAGTGCATAAATGAATCATATCCATCATATATATCCTCATCCTTCAAAATAAAATATCCAAACCACTAACAAAAAGCTGCATGCCATGTTTTTCCACAGTTATTTTACTGATGACTTATAGGTATTGCAACTCCAGGAATAGATACCTACAAGTAGATGAACCTGCAAACAGTAGCAGTTTTTCAGAAAAGTGACAAATCAATAAGTATCCTCTAGCAAGCTGAGTGGAAATACATGAGCCAACTATATATTCAGCCACAGATGTCCTATTTCAAGCATGCTTTCATTAGATTTTGATCTATAATTGAGAACAACAACAATTAAAGGGAATAGAAAGATTTCTCATAATATTTAGACATATTTCTCAGTGTTGATGTAACTGATCTTACAAAGCATAATGAAGACATATTGATTTTCTTTGTTTTTTTCATAAATTACATGGTGGACCCTTGCCATAAGAGAGTGCACTTCATTTTGTAATTAAGTTGATTTCTATAGAAAAGTCAGTATCACTGATTCTCCTTTCTATCACAGATGTTAGCAGCACTTGTTTACTTGCAAACTACTTCTTAGGGTTCACTCACAGTCTGTAGTCTGTATCTACTCTATCAGAAGTTAGCCATCACATTATCAAATTAGAGAGACAAACCTTGATAAGTTTTCAGCAGAGGAGCTTATAATACCTTCCTAATGTTTAATAGCCTCTTACATCCTTTGCACTTTACAAATTTTGACCACACAGAATCATATCAAATGATGCTGAGCTGGAAGTGACCTTTAGAGACAGTTTAGTCCTACCCCTGTGCTCAAAGCAGAGTCAACAGCAGGGATGTAGGTGCTCAGAACCATACAAGTCAAGTTTTTAACATCTCCTGAGACAGACTCCACAGTCTTTCTGGACAATCTGTTGCAGCACTTGTCTATCCCTATCACAAAAAAAAATTATTTTCACAACCAGGACTGAAGGGTTTTTTTTGTGAAACTCTCTACCTCCACAAACACACAAAAATTCACAGCTCCCTCAACTATAAGTAGATACTTTATCTAGCTAATATCTGGTTCTCATACTTGACAGCTAGATGAGTCTGCAATTTGCTAGGCAAATTACGCACATGTGCCCACACATTCTAGCTTAGTGGAAAATATTAATTCCAGTCCCTTCCATTAGTTGGTGCTTTGACAGATAGGTACTGTGAGCAATCTCTCTCACTCCAGCTGCTCACATTAAGACCTTCATGCTTCATTTCACTCACCCTAAGCCCCTCAGCTTGCACTTAGGGCACACAGGATCTATGATCTATGGTCCCACACCAGCAGCTGAAACTGCTTGCTCCAGTTGCTGATGTAGACAGTGCCCCTTCTTCCAAATTCTGATTCCAGCTGCTGGTTCAAATGTACTCGCAACAGTCTGTTCAGCAACTGTCAATCTTGCTAAAATCTATGGCCTCTCCAGCTGCTGGTAGCGACACACTTACTTGCTCCAGTTACTGGCATGACAGACACAGGGACTACTTCACCTGAGGTCCAATTTCAGATGCTGGCTCCAAATTCACTTGCTCTAGTTCCCTCGGTTGCTAGCATTTAGTCCTTACAGCACTCATGTACAGTGCAGAGAGCAAAATTACATGAAAACAGGTTAAGAAATTACTTATAAGGAAAATAAACTGCAGCAATCAAGCCAAAGGATGTCAGGGAAGCATACTGCCCATTTCCACACAGCCAGCCCCTTATATAATATTTCCTCTTTGCTCCTCCCAGGCCCCCTTCCCCTAAGCATTTCTTACTGTTTTTCAGTCTCTTAAACTCGTTTCTCCACTAACAAGTCTTCTCAGCAAAATTTCATTCTTCATATTTTATGGACATCTATTTTATTAGTGCAGTCAGATAATGCAATCAGATTTGTAGATCATACACAATGCATAAACACTTGATACGTGACAGCTTCACATATACCTTCATCATATGATGAACAGATATTACTAACAGTTAAACTAACCACAGATCTTATGATTATTATTTGGTGCAAAACTAAGCCTTTCCTATACTCCAAGTGGAAATCCTGTACAGCAAATATACACAAAACCTCCAAGCATTTCTGCTTATGCTGCAAGAATGGCTGGAGTACCCATTAGCCAAAACACTGTACTGCTATTTTCACATCAGACTTATTAGCACAAGGCAAAATCCACAAAGCAAAACCAGCAAACCAAAGTTCAGAAAGCAGCAGTTTTGTGCACGATATTTGCAATTATATAGTAAAGCACAAAAAGTTTTTTACTGAAGAAAACAGTAGTTTCCCAAGGAAACTACAGGCCAGTCAGTTTCACCTCTGTGCCTGGCAAAGTCATGGAGCAGATCCTCCTCAAAAGGTTGCAAAAATACATGGAGGGTGAAACAGAGGTGATTGGAGGCAACCAACATGGCTTCACCCGGGGCAAATCATGCCCGACCAATTTGGTGACCTTCTATGATGGAGTAACATCATTGGTGGACAAAGGAAGGGCAACTGACATCATCTACCTGGACTTGTGCAAGGCATTTGACACTGTCACACATGACATCCTGGTCACCAAACTGGAAAAGAATGGGTTTGATGGATGGACCACTCGCTGGATAAGGAGCTGGTTGAATGGTCGCACTCAAAGAGTTGCAGCCAATGGCTCATTGTCCAAGTGGAAATCAGTGATGAGTGGTGTTCCTCCAGGATCAGTACTGGGACAAGTACTATTTAACATCTTCGTAGGAGATATGGACAGTGGGATTGAGTGCACCCTCAGCAAATTTGCAGATGACACCAAGCTGTGTGGTGCAGTTGATACACCGGAAGGAAGGGATGCCATCCAGAGGGACCTTGACAGGCTTGAGAGGTGGGCC
>VZTY01015423.1:233666-258072 GCA_013400935.1 Turnix velox
AGGAGTGTGACCAGCAGGTCCAGAGAGGTGATTTTGCCCCTCTACTCGGCACTGGTGAGACCCCACCTGGAGTATTGTGTCCAGTTCTGGAGCCCTCAACACAGGAAGGACATTGAGCTATTGGAGAGGGTCCAGAGAGGGGCCACGAAGATGGTCAAAGGGCTGGAGCAACTGCCCTATGAAGACAGGCTGAGGGAATTGGGGTTGTTCAGCCTGGAGAAGAGAAGGCTCAGAGGGAACATCATAGTAACTTATCAGTACCTGAGGGGGTCCTACAGAAAGGCAGGGGAAGGAATTTTTAACATAATATCGGACGGGAGGACTAGAAACAATGGATGTAAATTGGAGGGGGGTAGATTTAGACTAGACATAAGAAAGAAATTCTTTACAGTGAGGGTGGTGAAGCACTGGAACAGGTTGCCCCGAGAAGTTGTGGATGCCCCCTCTCTGGAGGTGTTCCAGACTAGGCTGGACAAGGCACTGAGCAGCCTGATGTAGTGGGTGGTGTCCCTGCCTATGGCAGGGGAGTTGGAACTCGATGATCTTTGAGGTCCATTCCAACTATTCTATGATTCTATGAGATTATTGCACATCAAACATAATCAAATGTTAGTCCAAAGCTATATCTCTTTGATATCATTGTGCAGAAAAATATAAATAAAGAAATAAGCAACAAAGTATATACAGCTAAGTGATCCAAAGTGGCTCCATTGTGAATTTGGAAGTGAAATTGAGGTTGAGGAAGGAAGTCTGCATTTGTAAATGTATTGTGGATTATAAGTCATCTCAGAAGAAGAGAAATCATCTAATTCTACTCCTTTCTGTAGAAACAGAGATATAGCTAGAGAGGATATTACTAGTGCTTCAATTGTTGAGCAAAACTATCTTATTTAAGGAGAATGTCTTAAAGGTATTCTTTGGTTGCAGAAATTATTACTTAGGCTTAATATTCTTCTCTACTCTCCTGTGCGCTTTAATATTCTTAATTTTAAATAAATAGTTTACACCAAAAATATAAAGGAATTAAAAAATTCAAACTCAGACTAGAGTATATGTTCAACAGGAAAAACAGTGCGTCTAGAGGAGATAAGGACAGATTTAAAATTTGATTTTTCATGTCAATTTTAATACAGAGATAAAGGTTTTCAAAAGGTCCAAAAGCCATTTAGTACACTGAAAAAAAAATTAAAATTATAGCTATGAAACTTCTCCTGTCATTTATGCATTGGTTTGAAAATGAACTGATGATATAAGCTTTTATCATATAACTTACTAAAAGTAAGAAAAATATTCTCTTGGATCACCTGACAATAGATCCTTCCTAATTAGTACTAGCCTTTAAAACTGGGCTTTCTCTTGTTTTAGAGAGAACAGTATACTCTGAGTATTTAGTATAAAAATATTTTTGTTAATATCACACATTGCATGAAACAAAAGATCCTAAAAAATAAATTTTAAAAATTAAGTATGGCTTCATTCTGTGAAGTTAATCTGCACATTTTTGGTTAGTGATGGCCACAGAGAGTATAAAATAAATTTAATTTACATGTCAAGTGTGAATAAACAAACAAATGAACAGATAAATAAATGGTCCTGGGTAACCACTATTTCTCTCAAACGTGTTATTCCCTTCTAAAAGGGAAGGAGACTCCTATTCTACTAATCACTTAATACCTGGTAGGATTTGAAATTGGTTTGACTTTACCAACAAAACAGTGCGATCATTCTAGAAATCATTTAATCTTATCTTTGCCTGGCTTAGATTTTCAGCTAGGAAAGGGATCCATCCTCTCTGATGGTATTTCATAAGCAGCTTGGCACTAAGACAACCAATTATTCAAAGAAATAATTTTTAGTTTAGTTTCTGATCCATGAAGTGGGATATTCTATTAAAATGCTCTATCTGGAGCACTACTCATAGTATCCTTAAGACTCCAGTGGTACAAGAAAAGAACAAAACAATGACAGCTATGTGCCTGGTTTTGAAGCTGTGCTAAAATCTTGTATCTCTGTGTGCCTACCAAGTAGAAAAAGTAGGAAAAAAATTACATATATCAAGACTTCTGTCAGAGGGGTTGACTTCAATACAGAATAATGTGGAAGCCTCAGGCAAGTCAGTGTATAAATGTGGCTTCATTATAATGACTAAGCAATAATATGATGATAGTAAAATAGGCAGAAAGACTAATATCAGTTTAACTTAATGTCAGTGTTGTCTGACAACATGGAAAAAAAATTTATAATCTATTTTCAGCATGGACCAGGCATCAGACTTCAAGGTGAGACAACTTTTGTTACCTTTCACCTTCAAAATTTATCTTATGCTATGAAACAGAATGAAAGGCACTCCTATGTAATTTACAGGTTACCCCCCGTCAGAGCACTGCTCCTTTCTAAAGGTCAAAATTATTTCAGTATCATTTCATTAAGGAATATTTCTGTACTCACAGTTTTTTTCCCCCACATCTTGAACTTGAAAGGTGGCAATGCCACTGTTTTTGCTGTGAGCCTACAGTCTGACTCATCATTTTAGTATTCCTGTGTTTTTCTACTTGTTCAGGAGCAAAACATGAAAAATGATTCTGAAGAGATGACGTTCTAAGCCAGATAATCAGTTGCATTCACATTGATAATACTTTGCTTAAGGGAAGTAGGAATGAAAGACAGATTGTTAAAAGGATACTGGGGTATATTTAATCATTAGATAAGAAGAGTTTCTCTGCAGAGACAAGATTCCTTAAGGGTTAAATGGGATATGGTTACCATGGAGCTAAGACTCCCACTGAAAAAAAGATTACAGCATTTTGAAACACACAAGCAGGCAAAAAAATGACATTGTACCACTTTCAGGCTTTATTAGGTCACTTAAATTCTACCTCCAAGTGGAAGCTTGGGAGGGATTTTTTCCAGACTTTTACTGAAAATTTCAGCAATGGCCTTTTTAATTTAGAAATCTTTCCCTGAGAACCAAAGATAAGTTTATTGAGCAGTGCAAGACTTCCCCGTATTAATGTAATTACTTATTGCCAGCAATGGTTGCATTGCTGCTTAACTGCAAATGTAAAGAAAAGAAAAGGAAAAAAACCCCAAACAAATAACCAACATGCAATTTTTTTAAAACCCACAAGAATCCTGATTTCCATCTTTCCCCTTCTTTGTTAGGAACTGTATATCTACTGTTGAATTCAATAATAAAAATGTTATCCCATGCCCAAAAGAATTAGAGCAACAAAAATTACATCTCCATAGCTGGGCAAGACAGTGTCTTTTGTGAAAGCATTGGAACACACTGCCCAGGGAAGTGGTTGAGTCACCATCCCTGGAGATATTTCAAAGATGTGCTACCTAGGGACATGGTTTAATGCTGGACTTGGCAGTGTTTAGCTAGTGTTGGCTTTTATTTGAAAGGTAATTTCCAACCTTCATGATTCCATGATTCTCACCTATGATACTAGAAGGAGAAAGGACATTTCAAAATTAAATTAAATTTCCTTCAAACAAAATGTTTTACTGAACAGAAACATAACCGTCAGAAAAAGAGAATATCCTTAAGAGTATTAAAAGCAGCATGAAGCACCTCTTCAACCAATGCAAATATACTGATTGATTACTTGAATATCTGACACTTCAATGCTTTCTCTGAATCATTACAGAGTGTCTGCACTGACAAACTACATTTAAATCAGCATGAACTTGGGAAATATGTTGCCCTATACCTAGCAGAACCTTCTCAAAGAATACTTAACATGATCTGGGGTACAAGATGGGCCAATAAATTGCCAATAGGCAATATAGATAAGGTCACCTTGATGAACTTATTTTTTGAGCTGTATACACATTAGTTGCTTGCTTCCATTACTCCTCAAGACAAGAGAACTGACCATGGCCATTTCATTTCATTGCACAATCGGATACTTTGCAGCCTTTAGAATAGTTAAAAGCATAGCCTGCCTCTTTTTAGGTTGGTTTCCTTGTTGAATTTACATACCTCAAAATACATTAATATGGCATTGTTATGAAAGATGAGCAAGTCCTGGCAGAGAAACAAGACAGTATTATGTCACTGTCAAAGAAGTGGTTATTACTTATGTTCAAGGGACACTCAGCCAGCAGGAGAATAAAGAAGAAAACAAAATTGTGATCAAACCAAAGATTGTATCATTTGAAAGAAAGGATACTTATTCCAGAAGAGTCAAATAGGAAAAGGAACAGAATTCTTCCTTATAAATACAGCAATAGGAGACAATTTGTTGGCACACATGAAAAATAAAATCTAGAAATATGCAAATACATTTAGGCTGAAAAACTGAAGGAAGATGACTAGATCTGTGGACTGGTACTTTCATCAAAGTCACAGGGGGACAGATAGTTAGCTTCAAATCTGAGCATCCATTCACACAAATTCAGTAACTAAAGTTCTTTCCAGTTCTGTGTTCCTATGACGAATAAATACTCCCATAGGAAATGGAAGCAAATGAAAGACTAATCCCAGGACAGATACTTCAGATGAATGCTGTGTGGCAAAAATAAGAGAGAAATGGCAAACTGAAACAATGGAAAGTCTCAGTGACTTTACCAGTATGAAAAAGAACCCTTGAAGATGCATATTGAGGAGTAATGACAGAAGAATTTCAGTGTTCTGAGCAAAGTGTCTTTATGTGCTTTTTTGTGTTACTTATATGTTCTAGAAGATGGGATATTGCTTATTTTTTCAATTTAAATTGTACTTTAAAGTTTCTTTTCCACAAAACATATCCACTTATATTTTTCCTTCATGAGCAAGAAAATGATTTTTAATACTCCCATATCTGACAAGTCATGCATGTCAAAATTAATCAGAAGCCTGAAAATTTGTAGAATTTCTTGATTTTCTTGTGACCTTGGAACAAGACATAGTAGGACAGCTGTTCTCACTTTGTATCTTACAACCTCAAGTACAGATAAAGGGAAAATGTGTATGAACTGGTGGCTATGCCTTAACCTTAATCTTTGCTCTTGATGCACACACAAAGTAACTTAAGATAATGATTCTTTGTCTCCCTAGTCAAGTCTACCCCTATACTTCCTATTTCTGATTGCTATGTTATTACAATCCTTGTCACACCAAAAATAAATACCTGGAGGATAATTGCACCTTAGTGTTTTCCCTCTCCTTATGGCATCAAATAATCATTTCTTTTACAACATGGCTCTCTTTTAGCTGCCATTCCTTCAATCAAGCAAATATAAATTTCTGAATAATCTGAGGTACTAATGACAAATGTCATTCTACAAAATAGTCAAATTGCCTTTTTCCTTTGGTTTGCTTTGTCATCTACCATGTCCCATAGATGGAATTTCCCTGCGGATGTAACTCACTCTTTCATCTGTTTTCTGCATTTTTTTTTTTTATCTTTATCTTATTTAACACCTTCAGTGTAACAACTTTTTAACTATGTTATCATAGCACTGCAGAATCATGGTTTGCATTGTAAGGAACCTTAAAGATTATCTGGTTCCAAACCCTCTGCTGTGAGCAGGGCATTTCCCACTAGACCAGGTTGCTCAAAACCCCATCCAGCCTGGCCTTTAACCTTCTATGGATGGGACATCCCCAGCTTCTCCAAGCAGCCTGATCCAGTGTCTCAGAGTGTCTCAATTTCTTGGGCATACATCTGCAGCCTGTCCATCCACAGGCCTAGGTGAGCTCTTTGTATCAGGGAATAAACTGTTTTCTTGTGTTTGTACAGCACCCAGCAGACACTAGCATTTGTCTGGATGCAACAGTGTTACCAATTTCTAAATAAAATCACTAGTATTTTTTAAAATGTTGCTTTCCAAGTCTATATACATCCATTCGATCCCTGGTTCTGCACCTTATTTTGCTTACTTACACTAAAACCACAGCCTGAAGAACACCTACAATCCTTAATGAGACCTTCAAAGCATTGATTAGGCTAAAAAACAGGTTTTAATCATGGTTTTAATCATGGTTTACTTGAGATAATTTTCTCAAGTTTAGCCATGATTACTGGGGTGAAATTACTACTGTTCAACGTAACAAAGAGTGGTTTTTCTACTCTATTTATGTCAAAGCATTTTTTGATAAGCAAGTTTTATACAAAGATAGGCATTAAAGTTTTATTGGTTTAGATTGCTCAACATGTCTGAGATCTCCCTTTTTGAATCTGAAAGTTTTCAGCTGCAACACATTTGTCTTCCAACTAATTACTATTTAGCAACAGCACACTTTCATCATGGGTAATTGCCAAGGACTGACCCTTACACAGAGCCATAACATTTCACCAAGTTCTATGTATGAATATTACACTCACTTGCAAATACCTGAAACCAAGGCCTGCAGCCAGTGATCCACCCACAGCCAGCAGTCACAAGAGCCTCGCAAACTATGCATGGACAAGACTGGAAGAGCCATGCAAACTATGCACCATCGAGACCAAAAGTAACCAGAGCAAAGAGCTATTGCTACACATATATAATATTGTAACAGGAGAAGAAATGCTTGGGAAGAAGCAGGTGTTGCCATTGCTTCAGATCACTATTTTAGGACTGCAGCACATCGCCCAACATTGTTAAGGCAACATTTCTGCAGTCTTCTGTAACTCTTCAACTTCTGTATACCCCAAATATACTTACATATCAAGAAAGTTGTCCTACAATCAAACCACTAACCTTGCTTCCGATCAGCATGAAAGAGTAGAAATCCTACAACCATTTAAAGAAATCAAATGATGGTTGCATGCCAAGAACCCTGACTACATAAATCTTGAACAGAGGAGGCAGAAATTACCTTTATGCCTCCTCATACTCCAAAGAAAATAACACCTGGACACTGAGATGATGGGTGCTAACTCAGAACTGCTAAAACTAACTACTTTTGCCATGTTCCTACAATATACCTACTTGCCAGTAAATAACAACTGTGTCTTTGCCTCTGTTCTCTGCAGCTGACCTTGAGAGGAATAGCTCGGTGACTTCTATTGTAGCATCTGCAAGCTCCAGTTTATTTGGGAAAAAAATGGCTGAAGAAATTACAGGAAAACAGTACACAGAAACTGGTATCTGAATCTGGTGTTCTGAGATAGTTAAATCACGTAGCCAGTGACAGGGTGTCTCCCTACAGCAATGGGCACTGAAGATTTAAGGATGAACAAAAATAAAGAGCTTGGATATTGTTAACTGATGATGCCTAGAAGTAGCCTGAGGTCAAGATAATCTTACATACATTCCCATATTATTACTGACTTCTGCTCTTACTGGCACTGTCAGCTTCTTTAGATAAACAAAGAAGAGAAACAGACATGAAATATAAATGCAGTAAAAGGATTAGGATAAAGTTAGATTGGACAAGCACATGCTAGACCTACGCTATTATGTGTTTAATTTGCTAACTAGCACTAGAAATATTCTACTCCTATCACAGGCTAGCTATAACAAAAATATCACCACACTTTTTGCCTTTTCTTCCTTTCCTTGAAGATTTTGTCCCCTATTTTATATGCTGTGGTGCAGGCATTTCACCCTTTGGAGTGCTGTGATTCACGACTCTAAATGGTCTTCACATTGGCAAGGATAGAAAAGGTCATGTTACAACTCCAATTGGCAAGTTAAACTCTATGTACAGGCTCTCATTTAGTCAATAATGTTATTTAAACCTAAGGTCAGCCTTGGGAAGACCCCTGGCAAATAAAATAGATGAGTCTTCCTAACAAAACCAAAGTTCTGTCATGAAAATAGTTACATGCTCAGAATGAATTTAGAATCCTCCATATCATCAAGCTTCCCAAATTCTGAATTAATGATGTAGAATCTGTACTTTCTTATTTGGCTTCTCTGAAAGTTGGCATTTTTTCAATAACAAGGCACCAGTGCAAACAACTTCACAGTTGATTGCTTGTGCAGTGGTATGACAAGAAATAGGACTTGTATTCTCATTAGCAGTAAAAGGTCATTAAAAACAGCTCCTGTAACTTATCTGCAGTTAGGCTAGCTAGGGCATTCATAATGAGTCATCAAATCATAGCTTTTCAAAGGAAAAATTAGTGAAAGCTTGAGTAGGTAAAGCTAAATAAACATGATTACTTAATATTCACAAAGTTTCCATTAAATTAAAAGTTTAAATGCAGGTGTTAAGCCACTTTTTTTCCTCTTTGAGGAAACTCATAATAGTTTAAGAACTCAGTGATTAGAATGTATTCTGTATTGGAAGAACAAGCTGGCTGCTTAAGCAATGTTTACAATGAATGACATCTTATCAAGTTCTTTTACACCTCAATATTTGTTTGTGTCTAGCTGTCTTAGTAGCTGCTATATGCTGCTCTTAACTGCCACAATCATACAAATACACCATACAGGAGAGTTAATTTTGTGCACAAAGGAGATTGGGCGTGTAAATTCTTGAGTGAACTCAGGCTGATTTGCCTGAATAAAACCAAGTAGTTCTTGAAATCAAGTTTGATATGCTATGCTCTTACTGTTTCACATACTTAACTGAAGCAACAATGGGAGAATGTCCACATCATCAGTGAATAAGATAATCCCATATCCTATACCCTTCTCTGGTAAAGCTATTCTCTTCTATAAACTGAACTTCTGACAGCGAGCTCACAATTTCAGTGCTGCAAGGAATCATAAGGGCAGAAAAAAAGTCCTAGAGTAGCCACTGAAACTTTTTGACAGTAAAGAAGAAATATTTATTAAGAGGCTTCTATTATCAAAGCTTTCTTTGGCAAGTGCTACTAAAGTTCATATTATATACAAACAAGTTTTTCCATCTCAATTAAAAACCAAAATATTAAAGTTTTAAACATTACAGGAAATGCATCAGCATTATTATACAAAAAACCCATCAATATCTTTAAGATAAATAGTAGGGAAAAATTCAAAGACAATTCTATAGTCCAAGTAATTCCTCATTAATATTACCTTGTACAATATGAGGTGCAATATCACTTAATTATAAAGATGGAAAGGTTTTGGTTCTATATAAAATTAAAAATTTTAACTTATTTCTATTCTATGGAAGCAATTTTTATAAATTTATGGATACTCTGAGCAAAATCACTATACATGCAACAAATCATTAATAAAACGAACATCTAAAGAAAACATGAATAATCAACATTCCCTGTAACTAATGGAAAAGTTTTATATTGATTGATAGAATTTTCCAAGAGCTGTAACAGGTATTCACTAAAACTGGTATATTTCCGTTTAATGAGGCTTAATTAGACTTTTATTATAATCATTAATGATCACTGATTACAGTGAATCAAGGTTTAGTGCAAGTGTCAGTATAGAGGTACTACTCAGTAGTATTCAAGCACACAACTATTTTATGCACTCATGAGATGGCATTAAAGATAGGGCCAATTCAATATTACCTAAGTAGGCAGTTACCTAAGATCTAGTATAGCAAGAAGAAAAAACTCAACATTTTTGACAGCTTCGAGATTTGCAGTAACTCATTCCTCCTACAGAAAAGGTTAAGGTCTGCAATTAGAAATATATTGTTCTATGCATTTTAAAAATCTCAATCCTTATCAATTCTAAGGCATATAAACAGCACATAAAATAAAGAGGGAAATTATTTTTTAAAATAAGGTTTGGCTCACATGATTAATACAATCACTGTTTACTTACCAAAGGTAATGACTGATTAGGAAATCAAATCTTGTCAATCTACTAGGATGTGAAAAAAAACCTTATGTCCTGTGAATGTTTTTCTGGTAGCAATAAATGCAGATATAACATGCATGATCTCATTGAGGTCTTACAAATTCCAAATTCCCAGCTTTGGCTACACAGGACTGTAAAGCTTATTGATTTGGATATTTTGGAAAGTGCAACCAAAATGGATATGCCTTTTAGAAGGTTTGCTAGTACCTTGATTGTCGCACTGACCTCATTAGAGATTTTGGGGGTTTTTTTAACTGTCTGTGCACCGAGTGTACCAATATTCCTATACATTATCAAACAGCTTCTGAATTGTACAAAGTACTGATATTTTAATATGACATCTTTAATATGCACCAGGTGTATAGGTCTTCTGGGCATTTTCATTGTACAGAAAAGATTAAAGTATAGCCAATGAACTTCAGAGTGAGAAATGGAAGTCATTTGGCCTTAATAATTTGCGACTTTTTATTATATATTATGTGCTTCATGACCTTTTTACTCCTGTTTGTATGTGGTATTGCTGATGCAATCAGAAAACATGCTAAATCTTCAGTGTTTTCAATTAGTTCTGCAACTGCTGCTAAACAGCTGTTTCAAATCTCCAAGTTGGAATTTTGTTGTTGCTTCAAGTAATTTTTAAAGGATTTTATTTAAGAGGCAGTTATTTTGGTTTATATTATTATTGGATAGAATTCAAGCAATTGCAATTGGGTCAAGGGAAGTTGTTTTTTTGGTATAAGGTATTGGAGAATCAGGTATACTATGCTCAGGATTGAGAGAGATGTTTGCTCTGGGCTAGCTACTCATCTCACTGAGGAACTAGTACTTACTCATTAGGATAAAAGCGCTGGAGAAGGAACAAACTTCATGTTACTGCTATAGAATCTTTCACCTTATGTTGCTGTTGTCATTGACACTGCTTCTATTGATTGAAGCTGCCTTTCCTCACCAGTGACATGTGCCAGAAGAGGAAGTGAAAAAAGAGGGGTTACCTGATCAACAGACTGGCCATCAGCTCCTACTTACAGCTGAACCACATCTGTTAAGAGTGAGTTGACTGACAGCAGGTGAGCCATGGCCAACAAACACATGTATGCATACATTGTGATGCAGGTGAGACACTACCAAAAGCAGGCCTATGTGGGGAAATAAAAATAGAATTTTCCTGGAGTGCTTTATAATTCCTATAGATATCCCAATATTGAACTATTTTAGACACTCTCTGGGGATGTCACATATTTGTCAATTGTGCTTCATTACTGTAATTTTCAGAAGACAAATTTACAAAAGTTACCCAAACAAATTAAGTATTTAGGAAGAAAACTTTTTCCATAATTAGAACAACATACACTCTTGTTACATAACACCTGGCAAATACTATCTCCCAGCACTAGACTCACTACATCCTACCAACTCATAAAGAATGGTAAATATTAATGATACTAAAGACAAAATGTTAGATTTAAAATTTCCACATTGAGCAAATAAAGAAAAACACTAATTGAGGCATCAATTAATGCTACATATTTTCTTTCAGAACCTTTTAAAGTGTGTTTATTTTAGCAACTGTTTTCTTAAATTGATATGAGAATTTACTTCCTAGAGTATTTATTTGCACTGTTATTATGTGCCATTTGTAAAAATGTGTTTCATGAATGAATACATGACTTTATGGTAGTGTCCTGTGATTTAATCCACTATATTGTAATAACTGCATGCCAAACTTATTTTTCTTCCCCTCCTTGCCTGCAATTATTTTTGGAATCTGCATCTAATGCACCTGGCAGCATTTGGCTGTGTGGTCACAGCACTGCCATGGGAACTGAGAAAGAAGCAATGTTCACAGCTGGATTTCAAAATGAATCATACCCAGTTAGCATGGCAGGGAATTACAAAAATGGCACAGAGATCAGGCAACCCACTCACTGCATTCTATAAAAATGTGGGAACATCACTAGAAAATTCATGGCCTATTACCAAAGATATTAATCCCTCTTTAGAGACCAAAAAGCAGAGCACAACTCCTCAAAATGGCAACGAGTGTTAGCGGGAAATTGGGAAATGTATTCTTGGAGTAATAATTCAGAAATCCTATCAGAACATATAATTTCATGTAACCCATATATATGTATGTATATATCCCATATACAGATATCATATGTGATATGTATACATACATACATCATTCATGTATGTATAGCATTTCATACAACCTTCAATGCTGTATAACATGCAACTAAATATAATACAACATGCAATGTTGTACAGCACATCTCTGAACATTACTGCATCCTTGAGGAAAATCTTGGTTTACAGTCTGTTGTGTAGATCTATACTAAACAAAAGAGTTATCAGGGAAACAGACCAAACGATGAGCCATATTGAATAGCAGCATACTTTTAGAAGTGCATCCCTGACTCAGCTACCTTCAAATTGATAGAAAGAAAACAGCCTTCAACTCTGACTGATGCAAGTCTTTATTGTTCACCTGTTGAATCTTCAAAAACCCTTTGTCTCTTCTCTATTCTTCTCCCCTTTGCTTCATATAGTCTTTCAATACACTATCACCTAGTAAATGCTTTTCCTCCGGAGTATTTATTAATGTGGACTTTTTCCCTCATGACACCAGTAAAACTACTTTATTTCCTCTATACTAGAATGTAAAAATGACTACATAACAACATACTGGATATAATTTCTTTGCTTTCTCATACTCCCTTTTTCCCTTCCTGTTATCTTTCCTCGATTGTAAGCTTTTGGCAGTTCCACTTTTTCTGAATATATACCACATGTTCAGAAGACACCTTAAGATCCTCAGAGAATGAGAGAGACCCAAGTATATCAAGACAAATAATGTGAATTTCTATGAAATTTTAATAAACTTGTGACTATATAACTTACTCCTTCTCAACACAGATACAGAATTCCAACCATAAACTAAACTTCAAAACAACTTCCGTTACCTTCCACGTAGCAAAGCACTTAAGAGTCCCTTTTAATCTAAACATTGTGCAAGTTTCTGAAAGATCTGTTCCTTACCAGGAGACTGAAATATCCACTAAAATGAGATTATTTTATTCCAAAAGAGAAATTGTTACACATTAATTGAATAGCTCTGATATAAATAAAGCCACTCCTGCAGCGTGACCAGAGTCAAAAACCAGACACACTGTACAGTAGTGTGGAGGAGCATTTGCTTGAAATCCTGCTTTGAAAAGGGTTTGTAATTAATCGCAGATCTTTATTCCATCAAATACAGCATACTATAGTATGTATGCAATAGAAAATTTATTATATTGTCAATCTATCTATTAACCAGACTTTCAGGATTGAAGTAGTCCTGGTCAAAGAATGGGCATAATCTATTAGTTTTGCATATAGTGACAAAGTGGGCAAACCCATTCACAAAGCTGAAAAAGGAAAAAAACAGTGAAATGGCAATTTCATAGGTGGAAACAGAGAAACACTGTTTGCAGACGAGGAGGCTGTATGTTCTAAGAGATTTAAGTCAGAAACTTACCAGTAAGAAACTTAGATTCTTAAAACTACAATTTTCATGGTAAAAACTGAAGGATAATAAAGAATTATTGCAACTAACTGCACTGGTTACAGCCTGAAGTTTAAGAAGCAAAAGGATTCTTTCCCTCTTTTTTTAAAATGTTGTACAAGAGACACGATGGCAATTTTACCTGTTGTACAATTTTTATTCTTCTCAGCTGACTTAGAAATATGCACTGCTACACAATTGTTAAAAGCTGTGGGAAGAAGAGAAGATCCAATGCACAGACATAGATGCAGATACATTATATTTAATTTAAAAATCACTTAAGTTCCTAACATACAAGTTCTCACAAGCAACTTAAATTTTATAAATATTATTCTTCATTTCTTTTTGCCCTTTTTTCTAAAAGGAACTGACTGGCTAATGTACAACTACTGTATCATGAATTGCAGTACATTTCAGTGACAACAGACAAAATGTCCTAATTAATTTGAAAACAATAACACAAAACACACTCAGCTGTTCAAGAAGCATGCAGAACCAGTGCCAGCTCCCTTAAAAGGGGCTTCAGGAAAATTCCACTGCTTTGATACAAAAGCATTCCCTAACCTTTGTGACTTATAACTATCGCTTCCACTATTGTATGACATTTTCTGATATATTTGTTCGCATTTATCCAGCAAACATTATGTAGCAGATATACACATTTTACTGAATCAATCTACAGTGATCTAGTGCTACAGAATGTCAGCCTAGCATAACTATTAAGTTGTATTGTTAAGAAGAACTTTAATGTTTCCATGTCACACATTCTTCATTATGTTACTAAGGTTACACCACTGAGGACACAGATTTGATAAAACATCATGTGTTAAAATAATCCAAAAAAAACCTGGGTTTATATCACACTAATCCTCACTAAATGAAGTGCTTTAGTACAACCCATAAAATACTAAAAAAGGTGTGATAATCCCATTTTGTATTTTTAATTGGCCACAGTGAAAACAATTGAGAAAATCTAATTCATCCCTAACAGTTCACACTGAGAGAATTTCCCATCTCCCTTCAACCACTGGAAGGGTAAAAGCTCTTTTTCAAACAATATAGATAGGAAAGTGTATCTGCATGCTTATGTTTACAAGCCACTCAGTTGTCTTGATTCTGAACAGCAATTTATCACAGAAATGATCACAAAAAACACCTGAAGAAAACCTGTATACTCATTATATAAATCTACATACATGGACTAGGTCTTGAAGAAATAAAACTCAAATATTCTACCCTAGGTCTTTGTAAGCACAGTACTTTGCTTTTTAAGTATAACAGATAACTATACTCAGTGTATGACAGGAAGTAATTTCCCACTCCTATCTGTGAATTTTTAGATAGTGCTTGGAGACGTTTATTAGAACACTTAAAATCAGGTCACTGAGACAAACTGTTAAAGCAGAAAAAGTCAACGAACCACCAATCATTAAAGCCTTTATCACTGAGAAATGAATCTGTAATCAAGTTGGGGAGTCACAGGTACACAGACACATGCACAAAGGCATTGATATCCATATATACCAACATACACATATGATCAGATCCATGGAAAACAAGATAAAATTTTACTATATTTTTAGTTTGGCTTGGAATTAATTAATTTGCATTAAAATACGTGAAAACGTTTTCCATTAAGAAGAATTTCAGGAAAAAATTACAAAGCAATATACTTACTAACTGATTTTGCCATCATCATTTAGACTAAATGATGCAAAGAAATTTGACATGCTTGGTTACAAGTGCATTCAAACTGCTCGTATGCAGTGGGCATAGGTGTGACTTTTTAATCCCTCTCCAATCATGTCTTCTGTTAGCAAACAACTATAGATATTTCTGATGGATGAAGACAAAAATCTAGCTGCCTCAAGGCATCACCTCAAATTTGATTAATTTGGTAACAGTGGGAATGACAGACAATTTGGGAATAATTCCCAGACAGGACTTTTTGCCACTTCAGTTTGCCACAAAGGTTAAGTTTTAGCACCTAGGAAAGGCTAGAATGAGAATGATTTATACTTGCTCAGCCAGTGTGGTTGAGGCTACAGGGTTCCCTCTATATCCATTTGCATATTATCTCAAACAGCACAGGTTTATATATACCTCGTCATCTAATGTTGCATGAACATAAGTTTCGTTAATTTCTCATATATTCATACTTTATGAAGAGGTAAAAAAAAACAATGGGGGAAGTAATTTTAAGAAAAAAACATTACTAAGGCAGGAAATTAAGAGCAGTATTGAATATTACACACATGTAATAAGAGCTTTGCTTCTCCCTGTCATACACAACATGTAAAAGACACACACATGCTGAATATTCAGACTCAGATACTGATGAAAGCCACCAACTAGAAAACTAGAAAAGTGATTCCAAGTATTATTACAGAAACAAAACACCACACATTTCATAACAAAGGCACAGCAGCAGGACAGCACTGTTAAAATCTGTGTGCAATGGTATATTTATTCATATTCATACTGAATGAATCAGGGAAAAATTAAGAAAGGAAATCAGACTGTATCTGTAACACTTAACTTGAAATGCAATCATTGCACATAAAAGACTTCACACAAGGTCTGGGACTTACATGAAATGAGTACCGAAAACATACTGCTACTATAACAGTGATGAAAATTAAAGTGTTCTTTTACTCTTCTCTCTGCAATTTTTTTCCTAAGATCTTTGTCATTCCCATCACTCCCAAATTACTAAAGTAACATCTTGGAACAGAAAGCAATAGTGAAAAGCTTTCCATCAGAAGTTTCTAAATATGCTCACTAGTTTGCTGCTCCCTAGAAAAAAATGTGTGTATTGTGCATTATTGAGTTTCTAGTCATGAGCATGAGCAGAAAAGATAAGACAAAACTATACAACTTTATATACAACTTTAACTCATGAAGAAAATTAGTTTCCTTTTAAAGAAGCAAAAATTAATTTTACTAGACTTTTAAGAGTTAATTCCTTACCTCTTTCAAAAAAGAGTATAGGATACTTTTAGATCACTAGAGCACTTCTATCTAAAGGCTCAAAAATAAGGGTACCAAGATCAACAATTTCAAAGATTCAGCTGTCCAAACCTTGGAAACATTCACTCACAATCCAAACTTCCAGAATACATTTTGATCTAGAGAAGATCCTGACTTACCAATAGTTTTACTGGAAGACTTCTAAAGGGCTATTGTACTTTATAGTTGTAGGCATTCAAAGTGTTTAGGCAGCAATTAAAGCCGTAAGTACTGAAGACTTTTATCACTGTTGGACTCAGTGCCTAACAAATGGTTCGTTTCTCAGTATATTGCAAAACAACCATTGATCCCTCCTCCATAGAGGTGAAGCAAGTTATAATACAGAGGCCACAGTAACTGACATGACTGTTACAGCAGGGAGAAGTTAGAACATTTGAGACAGAAATCTAATCCATTTTTTCCCTGTAAAAGGCACACTTACACATAATCTCACTTATGCCATTTCAGGGTTTTTTTGTCTCCCATCTCTATTTTAGCACTTTCTTTTACCCATGGGAAAAAAAATGCAAGAGTGTTCTACTAGCACAAGAACAGGGTCACAGCAGCAGAAATTGCCATCTCATGCAGCACACAGAGGCTATCTATGAATAGGCAAAGCTTTTCACTTCATCACTGAGGATGGCTGTTGAATCAAGGCAACATCTTAGAAAGTGAAAGGATTAAGGACATTCACTTAAAATTCTAGGCTCTGCTAAAAGCACCATCACCTAAGGGCTGAGTAATCTACTGAGCTATGTAATGAAGACTCTCCTAAGAAGTGGAATGTTGGGATGTTGAAATGGATAATTATGATTACCCATTTCCCTCCTCCCATGAAATTTTCCCAGACTTGAAAGTGCTAATGACACTTCATCACACCTAAACAATTTACATAAGCAGCAGCAGCCTTCACCACTCTCCAACATATATTTCCCATAAATAAATATATCCAGCCTCTCAATAAACAGCCTTGCAGTTTTCTGCTTTGGGCACTCAGTATGTTTCATTTTAAAGACTTTTCAGGTTGTATCAACTCTAGAGGAGTCTGTTTCTGGAACACCATTTATGATAAATGCAAACTAAATGTACTATGGAAAGAGGAGGCAAAAGACATCAATAGTCTTTTTTTCATGCTAGTTACACAACAAAACACTCTTAGTCATGCAGGGGAAAAATAATGAGGGACAAAGGATGACACATGAAAAGGATCTCAGCCTCATCCCAAAAATTAATGCATGAACGTTACTAGCTTAAAAGCTCAAACTGGTTAGTGTAAAGGTTTATCAAAGAATGGTGTGAGGGCTCATTATAGAAAATTATACCAAGTGAAGGCTATTTCACTAATTAACACCCCTTCTCAAATAAATCCTGATCTCCTTTTAAAATAAGCTTCTTTTAAGCAGACAAAAGACCCCAAATATTTGCAGAGCCCTGACTTAAACATCTGTTGGTATTTCCTACACACCAGTGTGCTTCTGTGTGCATGTTTATCAGAAGAGGTCATCAAGGGCTTGCTTGGTTTATTCATCATTTTAAGGCTGTCCTATTTGCAAAGCTTCTGTTAATGTCAGTGAAATCTAACCTAGACAGAAGTTTCATAGGTCAGATATTTGGCATGCTACATTTAGAAACCCAAGTACAAAGTTGACGAGGACGCTTCAAACACAGGGGATTACAGCGGAAATAGGTCTCCTTATACCAAACTGGCTATAGAGCCTATTCAAGGAGGAACACAGTGAGGCTGCCTGATGCTATTAATGCTCATATTCTTGCCTTTTTTTTTTCCAGACTAGATCAATTCTCCCATTTGGCAAAGCTCAGCACAGAATAACACTTTATTTTTAATAGAGCAGAAAAGATAAAGACACAAAATCATGTACTACAAGACCTATAAAAAACAGATACTTACAGTTCGCAGGAACTGTATTTCATCTTCCCCTCCTTCACCCCCTTCAGCCATGGCTCTTGAGGAGTCAGCTCTGCTGAGACTCCGCTCGCTTCCACCGTCAGCTCACTGCGTTGGTACAGCTCCTCTTCTCCTATCAGTATTAGCATATAGCTAATCCACAGCCATATAGGGAGCTCGGCTAACTCCACTGCACTGCAGACTGTCAGTCAACCCCCTCACTGCCAGAGCCAACTGCGCTGCTTCTCCAGCTCATAGCAAGCAATTCTTTTCCTTTTCTCTCTGTCTTAGAGGCAAAATCCCCCTGCTGTTAAGGTATTGCAGGAAGCACTATACGCATCACTAGGTGTTGATTCCCCCCCAGACGCTGTCTGGTCAAAATAACAATGATAAAGTATTAATGAAAGCAGAGCTTGTGCTTCTATTTTCACAGACCAGGGTACCCAGTTTTGGACTGATACCTACCAAATTCAGCAACTCCGAACCTACTGTGCGGCAGAGGAATGCAAGTAAAATGATCATAGGACATGCTGATTTTGACAGCAGGTATTTTCAACTTGCTTGCAATAATTTCCATTTCTTGCTTCTATGCATAAGCAGCTGCAAATTTGATTTTCAAGATTACTTACTGATCCAAACCTACTATGTATAGTTATTTGTGCTATCCTCTCAAATGGCTTTTATACACACATCCTAAGGACTGCAAGATTTTTACATGCACCTTCTCAGAACTGCACCTGTGTATGTATAGGGGATGATACAAATTTACTTCAAAGCCTATAAGCCACAATTATTTTAAGCTTTATTATAAGTTCCAATTCAATAATGAAAAAATATAATTAATGAAAAGTCTTAGTTATCACTTCAGTATTAACAAATGAGCACAGAAAAAACCTAGATCAACTCTAGAATAAAATTTAAGTGAAGGGAGAAAAACAGAAAGGACAAGGGAAGAGGAGAAGAGGGCACCAAGGAGGCATTAGCCAGCCACTTGACTCTGGTAGCTTCTGGTAAGCTGGCAAGTTTCTCTCCTTTTGGCATAAAATCCTTTGAAAAGAATTTTATTTCACTCCCTCTTAAAACCCTGAGAAACTTGAACCAAAAAATTATAGTCTCATTACTCAGCAACAGGCAATTTTGGTGCAAAAGCAATTTGGAAAACTCTAGCTGCTATAGGCATACAAGCTGGACCTGACAGTCTGTCCACTCCCTTTCTCCCATCTTGTAGTTTTTATTGGTTGCTGTCAACAAGAGAAAGATAGCTTTGTGCAAGACAAAGGCTATGGGGCAGAAAATTATTTCTCTGAAATGACACAAAACTGATTTAGTCAGTGCTCTGAACCTCCACTTTTGTGTTTGGTCTTTGAATACATGTTCCTTAGGCAATACTGAGTTCCTTACTGAGAAGAAGCCAGGGGAGACGCAAAAACTTGCCTAAAGTCAAACCATGCCACTCTGTTTTCATATTGAAAAATGGAACAGCTAGAGAGACCTATTAATGATACATACTTATCCATACATACTTATCAATACATCTTTGTTAAGAATGGATTGGATACATGTATTTTATGACAAAATATACACCTGTAAGGGCAGTTAAAATAGATAACTATAGATATCCAAGTCTGTTCTTCTAATGAGGCAGCTACAGTCCTTGACATAGTAGTTTTGGGGTTTTTTTAAACAAACATAAAACATGCCAGGATGTCACTTCACATTTTTAATCAAAATAAAAAGAAATATTGGTAATTCCTGTAGCATTGTAACAGATATCATATGAGACATTAAAAATTCTGACTCATGACAATGCTCACCAGTAGGTTTCATTTTCTCTGTGCAAGTCCCACTGTTTGTCCTTATCTGATACTGAGCTTTACAAAGTAGCCTGTGCACTGTTTCGGAAAACAATTTCTTGCCTCAATAAGCAAAATATTTTGGTTAGATTTCATCTTTTTAACATTGTCAACTGAACCACAAAACCATTTCATAGCACTCCTATTACTTTGTTCTGCCGATATGCTTAAAGAGAAAAACATTTAGCTGCTACAGCATAACAAAATACACATTTCCAAGATAAAGCAGATTTTTTCTTTCCCAGAGCTTCTCCATTACTTCAAGATTCAGATTTGGCTACTTATGGAACTTCACTTAATCAGAGATCTCATTTATAAGATAAATTACATTTCTAATTCCTTAACACTAACTTGTCTTAAATTTTTTTCCATCTTTTTTTTAAAAAATAATTTACTGACACTTTAGTTGAAAAGAAATTATATCAAGTTACTGCAGTAAATCAATCCAAAATGATCATATATCACATAAAGTGTGTACATATACACAGTGAGTCTGCCTTACTGAAGATGACTGTAGGGTGCAGCGATCCACTATGAAAGTCCCACAGGTAAAATAACCTGAACTGGGACCACTGCGGATTTTATAATATCCTATTCATGCCAATTCACTGCTGCCTCCATGAAGCACTAATTAAAAATTTTTATAGCAGCAGTAGCCTGGCAATAAAATAGTAACTTGAATTTTAAAAAAGGAATTAAACAATCATCCTGCCACAACAAACAATCATCTGAATCTAAATCACTCTGTATTCTGTATTTTACCTTTCTGAAGATTGACTTAGAACACAAAAAAGAGACAAAATCCCTAATAGAGGGTATTCACAAATATTAGTTAGGAAATAGCAGTTACCTAAAAAGTCTGTTAAGCAAGGAGTCAAAAATGGTATTCTCCACCAAAGTGCTGAAATATGGATGTTCCTTAAAAGATCAACATGTCTCTGCACTCTTTATAGAGTACAAAAACTTCAGTGCAAAAATATAAGTACAGTTTTTTAAAAGCCACTAATAGAAACAGTTTTGTTTACAAAGATTTCACAAAAGTACTCAAATTTGTTATGTTGCATATTTCCAGCCCATGCATTCTGGAAGTCAGCTACTTCTCCAGTTAACACTAGGACCTTAGTACAGGTTAACACAACATTCACAGAAAACTGCTCATGTCAATTTGCACTTACCAAGTATTATTTTAGTTTGAGGCTTTTGTTTTAATTTATTCTAGGGGAGTCAAATTACAATTTACAGGAGAAAATGAAAGATCTTAGTCAAGATGAGGAAAACCGTCAAATAAAAAGATCACTAGTAGAGAACTTTCTAAGGACGTCAATTTGACTTCTTTCCAAATTTCAGCTGAATCTTTTCCTGCCCTTTCAAAAACGTCTTTTTTGTGGTTCTAGACATCTCCTCGATGCTTTGCCATATAGCACAAAGTTATATTTTGCTTATAATAGTTGATGCAATTGTTGGTAAAATTATTCAGTAATACAAAGTGTATTATATTGTTGCATAATCAATTGCATATTATCAGTACTGATTTTAAGGCCAAATTTAGTGACTTTCCAAGCTACTTGAACAACATTTAATTCAAAATGAGGAAAGGACAGCATGACAGATATTATCAAAACTAATTCTTTCACCAAGGATGAAAACTTTATGTTAGACTGCCATCTGGAGGTATAACCTGAAAAACAGTCTGACTTGGCAAGCATTTCCATTCACGTTATTTTAACCTAAGACATTACAAATATTATTTCCAATTTTATTATAAAATACAATTTTTTACTAAATTCTATGGTGCTATTAACTTTGATATTACACCTTCAAAAGCAGAAAAAGGAAAAAATACAAAGTATGTTCACAAGTTTCTTCCTGACCCTAAATTGTCAGTATACTTGTAGAAGTTTTAGTTCCCATTGTCTCACCCATCCTTTTTTACAAATAATCAGTATTTGAAACCAGTACTATTTCAAATAACCCATATTACCACCATCTCCACCACTCCAGTGATACAACCAGCGTGAAGCCAGTTTGAGGTATAATAGCCACTCTCCCCTTCCCACCTTCACACAACTGTATTTTTCCACTTGCTACCTATTCTAGCTTACCTAAGATCACAGAAAATCCATCTCAAATCTCATTTTTTCTCCTTCTGTATTTCCACATGCCTTTGTTTCTCTGATCCTGAGTCCTCTTTTCTCTGAAGGGTACTCTGAATTGCTGCCTGCTAACTGGCAGGAGAGTGACTGAAAGCCCAAGTTCTCTTTTCTGTGTTACTAACACGCATTTCTTGAAGCCCTCTTGTGCTATTTTTTTTTCTCTTTTCCAAAACAATTGGAAAACCTGCAGCCCCTTTAAGCCTGCACTGTACTTCCTTTGTCCACTAGACCTTTGCTATGATGACATCCATGGGCCAAATTTTCCTTCCTGAAGAGCTACCTTCTGCCCCTTATTACCTCTAACCCACTCTCCTCATCTCCCTTTAGCTTTTTATTCCTCTATGTGTTAAGAAAAGCTGCTCAAACTGGTGTAGTTGAAAGTTTAATTGCAAACCTGCTTCAACATAGTTAAAATTCAGCCTGTTAAAGTTCACCTTGACAGAAAATTTCATTCTGAAATCTATGAACCAGTGAGAAGAGCGTTCCTTTTTATTGTTGTTACTATTGCTGTTATTATTTCAGGCAATTCTTGGTCTTTGTTTTGCCCTTTCTTTTGGTGACTTCAACCACTTTAATTGGTTTGTTAGAAATCTCCATAAACTGATCAAATTACCTGCTGACCATATTACAAACTGCCCGACCAGGCACTTGAGAAAAAAAAAGAACTGCAAATTATATGATACTGGCACAGAATCATATTAAGAGAATATTCTCAAGAGAACTTAAAGGAATTTTTATTTGGGTCTCAGATTAATAAAGCCTTATAGTAACATTATCAAAATCACATTTATCTTGTTTTTTATTCCATGTGTCAAACTGTTCTGGACTTCCAAGATCAGAAATCTCTTGAACTTTATCTCCAGAGAACAGCAAAAATGGAGTAAGCTTAATGATAGTCCAAGGAATGCTAATGGGAGCTAAGATTTAGAACTGTATTTTGAAATGAGACATACCTAGGGCTTCTACAATTCCCAGCTTTTCCTGTGCTATTTTTTTTTTAATCTCCTAGTTTTCCAATTCAACAAACAAGTCCTTCAGTATTTTTCCTCCACCAGAGGTCTCCTCCTCTACATGTCTTATGAGTGTCTCCATAATTACATATGTAAAGATGTGTCTCCTGGCAACATTTGTTCATCTAGTCCATGCAAGCCTTGAAATGCCTGTGCAATTCTTGCTTCAGATGAATTTTTAAAACCAGTTAAACTATTTGATCTGTGCAAGTGTCAGAGAGTCTGCTCAGTAAATACAAGAAATTAAAATATGTGGTAGAGAAACGATTTGCTAATGAATGTGAAAACCTGACAGAGATCATATGTGAGACAAATGCAGAATCTGTGAGAAAAGACCAAAGAACCCTTAATTTGATCCATTGCTAGTGGCCCTTTTTTCATCCATATCTTCATTTGAACATACTGAATTAGATTTCTGCCAAGCATTCGCTTCTCCGCTCTCTTCTAAATAACCATTTGAAGGACAGATACTGTTTTACAGCTTTTAAGGACAAATTAATTCTTATCTCTGCTTTCTCTCATTCTTTCTCCTTAAGAATAACCATCACTATAAAAACTTTTTCAAGCTATATGTGTTCAAAATTGTTGTTTCTTTCATACTTCCCTTTGATTCAGTTGTAAATTTTATATTACCTGCAAAGAGTTCACACAAATGCTCTCTTGCTTCTAAATTAAAAATCAAGATGCCTAACTTTTCTATCCCATAGGAAGTGACATGTGCTGCTCTTAGTGCCTTTTGCCACTGCACAAGATTATTGATACGGAATTGCTGCATAGTTCAGAAAAAGATAGCCTTTCTCTCTACTCCTTATCCAAGTTCTCACATGGTCCAATTTGTGTCACCTCCTTTGTCTGCTCTCAAGTTTTGTTGTTAATTTTTCACAGAAGACATTAAAAAGTGCAGACCCAACCCTTCTCACACAGTACCTGATCCTTGATTCCTCCAGCTTTGGCAGCTGAATCTTGTTCTGCTTTTCGGAGGCACTCTCGCCTGCAGCAGATCCTGTGATGATTTAGCAACAAACTTAATGAACTGGTTCTCCAATGGTCATTAGAAAGGGGGAAACAGTGTACTCCTGACATCTGAACAAGACCTGGAGCACCAGAGACAGAAGAAGCTCCATCTTTTGCCCTCTCCTCTCCTAGGGGAGATGATGAAGGCCAAGGCCAGTCTCCCCCTACTCAGCAATCCACAGGGTGCTCTGGCAGGCCCAGAGGAAGGAGGGAGACCGCTTCAGTCTACTCAGCAC
>VZTY01015423.1:259267-290121 GCA_013400935.1 Turnix velox
AGCCAGGTCTGAACAGGTCCCTAAAGAAATGCTTATGCTTAATTACATCCACTTAGATTTGTGAAGTCTGTAATATTCTAATATTTTGGTCTTGGCAATTTAATCCTAATTGCACAGAGGGATTTTGCTGTTGCCTTAAAAATAATGGTGTTCTGGGCTGACAGAGATCAACAGGACACCTCCCAGCTGTGGAGAGAGGCAGCACCCCGCTTGCTGAGGGAAAGAATACTGGGCCCAATGGCTCCAGGCACCGTGGCTTGGGAGGTAGCTTGACCTGCCATCTTCAAATGTTTAATAATTAAAATAAGTAAATTGTTGGTTACTTGACTCTTATGAGTGTAGTTAAATATCACCTTCCAGAGTCTAAGGTAAAATGTAGTCAGTTGCATGAAATACCATACAGGAATCAATCATGGTTGATTCTCTGTCTGTCTCTTTTGCTTTCTCTCATATTCTATACCCACAAAATTTTCTGGAATTTTGTAACTTTGAGCCCAGAATACTGATTTATAGTAGTAATTGGCATAGTATTATTTGAACAGAATTCTCCTCAGCCTACAGATAATGCATGAGGAAGAGAGAGACTGATGATTTGTAATTCTACTTAGACAGTGATCCCACCACTTGCCTAATATCACTGTCACATCATTGTCACATATTTGAGTTTTTCTAAGACCAGAGATCATTAGAAATATTTAAATGCATTAGATGGCTTATTTATACAGCATCCAATCATAGAATCATAGAATAGTTTGGGTTGGAAGGGACCTCAAAGATCATCAAGTTCCAACCCCCCTGCCAATCTATTAACAAAACTGTCCCATAAGGAATGGAAGAGCTAAATAATACTTGTTTCTCTCTAGTTCTACTTCCTTTGCCCATACCCTTCAGTAGATCATTTGAATAAGAGATAGTGTGGTAGAGTATCTGCTTTGTACAGGTTTATAGCCTGAGTAGGACACCATCTGTATTTGTTTCCTACTTGGGTTATGGTTGAGCTTATGCAGTTAGTTTCAATCTATAGAATCCTAAATGATTGATGACCTAGATATTTGTGATCACCTCTTGTTCAGTAGTATTAGCCATGCTACTAGAATTAGATCAATCATATCTAACAAACCAGAAGGGTACTGGAAGTTTCTTACACTTTCTATACTTGCCCTGTGTAACTTTTCCCTCTAATATATGGGGCAATTCTGTAAAAGGACTGACAATCAGATTTGGACTGAAAACAGTAATGACCTAATATGTTAAGCTGAAATAAATGGCATGATTTTTTCAGCATTATTCAATGCCCATCAATAAGGGTCTTTCAGTAGTACGCTATTAGTACTGCAGTGTAATCCTCTCTGTGCTCTTTTTACTAATTACTGATAATAATGTCTAAAATTCAGAACAAGCTGAACATGTAACAGAGGAACACCATTTTTGCTGAGTAGATTACAAATGGCAACTTGTTCATAATGCAAAGGTAGAGAAATTGAAATACTAAGAGACTAAAAGAGAAGGATCAATGATGTGAGGAGGAAAGAGAAGTAGGTGAAAAGCCCAGTAGGCACAGACATTGCAAGTCACAAGGGTGAACAGGTGGCTCATATATCTCAGAAACCCAACAGAGTAGCTAAAAGCATTCTTCATCTTCATCTAATTAATGTAAAGGAATATTCAGCTTGTGCTATCATATTGCATAAAATTAATTCTCTGTGTAGTTTTCTACATTCAAAATTGTTCAAAGTATCAGATGAAGCTATAGTTTCAATATAAGATTAACAAAGTAAACAAGAGAATGAAAATATACAAATCCTAAGTTACATAAAGATGTATATACTATTGCAGCCACTTAAATAACGTTTTTATGTCTTGAATTACCTTAATTTGTTCTAACATATTTATTCCATAAATAACTTGATAGCTTTAAACTGTATTGTCATAAAACAGAGCTGTAGGTTTGTATCTAGCACTTTGTTTTCTAGATGCATTTATCTCTCATAGCACACAAAGGTACTGTTAAAACTGTATTTAAGTAATCCTGCCAATATGTTTCCAGACAAAATGTCACAGTAAAAACACTCTTTTTTTCTTCACCACCCCCCCAGAAATCTGTGTATTATGTATATACATTATGAGTCTTTCAAACAGCCTTTTACAAGGGTTTGATAAAACATAAAGTAGGCTGGAAGTGGTTTCTAGTGAGAAAGCATGAAAAGTGCTGGTGTGCATTTGTTTAACTTAATTATTAATTCTGACTATGAAATTAAATGCCATACTATTATTCACAAATCATACTGAATGAGAATGCTTTGTGTTCCAAACAACAAAAAATTCAACACAACAGTGGAAGTCTAACAACAGAAAAACCTCTGTAAAACACAAAAAAATGATGAATGCACTCAGCTTTCATTCATTATTGTTGATTATTCTCTGAGAACTGAGGCAAGTTACAAGTTGTAGCCTCATCCTAAGAAAACTCAAGCTTGGTGCTGTCCAATTTATTTGCTGATACATTGACCTTGAAGTGTATTTCAGCAGTAACTAATAACTAGTAAATTGAGCACCATTTGCATGATCCTTCCCCTGCCATATTAAGCAACTAGCCAGTTTATGACGGTCATTTGTAGTGGCCTTCTCCAAGTACTCACTTTCTGAGAGGTTTGTTTACTGCAATGAAATTGAGAAATACTTGATAGTCAAACTGGTACCTGCTTTCTTTGGATGATGCTTGGATAACTTTCAGGAATTGCCTATCAATAAAGCATGAAAGCAGTGAACGACATCTTGGCAATACTCCTATGAACTCCTGCCATATGCCATCCTCATTGAACAGTGTAAGGAACCTGTTTGTTTAATAGTCTAATACCATGCAGAACTTCTTAGTTATAAAGATCTTTCTCTTGCATACTATGAAATCTCTATATAATATGCCTACAGAAATAATCATCTTTGGCATCCTGTTTCTGCTATGAGTATTTGAATATTTTTGCCCTAGAGGCAAATTTTTAGAATTTTCTAGAATATCAAACTGCAGCTGTGCAGTTAACACATAAAAATATTTTAAAACATGCATGAAGAATCACTCTTTTTTGTGCATGTATGTGTCTTAGCAGAAACAAATACAATCAAAATTTCAATAGCTTATCCTATTGTCATAAAAGCTTCTGGCATGATTTTTGGGAGATATTCCAAGTTGTTTCTTAACTCAGGAAGCTTGCCCTCAGTTGACCCTGGCATTCCCTGGCAAGTTGACTTTAGCAAAAACAACTTACTGTGTCATAGATTTTAATAACAGAAGGTGAGTTTTGTCACTGTTTTCCAGTGACTGTATGTCAAGCACAGTTGTAACATGTTTGTGCTTTATGCTGGAAAGTTATTTCAGAGCATAAGTTAGATTGGTGGTATTATGCAGGCTGGTTTTAAATTTCTGGGGCCAAATTGGCCATTAAGATGAACATTTTGGCCCAAACTTTGATGATTCTAGTATTTTTACATAATTAAACAACTGCTGAGTAGCTATATCTAATGACTAATCCTTTGATGTGATCTGCTTTAAAAGATTACACCATGAAATTTAAGGAAATAGCTGTAAGTAGGTCCTATTTGCCTTTCATTGTGTGTGTGCCTTATATCCATTTGATCTGTTGCGCAGTTTTCAAATTCATTCAGTATTGGGAATGTTTCTGAATGAGAGATCATTTGTTCATGACAATTTCCAGCACTTCCAGTTTTGTTTTCAATTTTACACCCAGCTTTTCTTTGCAAGAAAAAAGGAAGTCTCTTCTGTTCTCCTAGGTCTGTTTCCACACATAGAATTTTCCCAATTTCTAAGATTATGAAAGTGATGTCTTTAATTTTAAGACTGTCCTCTTCTAACCTGAAAAAGATAGATTCTGGTAATGTCCACTCATATATTGTGTATTACAGGCTTACAACTCTATTTAGTATTTTTTCTAGACAGTATTATGTGGCATCTAAGTCTGTTCTGCTTTGTAATATTTTGTTTGTGCATTTAGAAAGGAGAAGAAAAGTTTTTTTTTGTATAACCTCTGATAAAATATTAGGTAAAGATAAACAATATTAACTGCTTGTAGAAACAGTATACCCTTACCAACCAACCAGCTTACCTCAAAGTTCAACAGCTAAATGCTGTTATGGAGAATAAATTCTTCAGTAGTTGCCCTTCTCCAGTCATGAAAGCAAGGCTTCTTAGTATATTTTTCACAATGCGAATATTGTGTAAATAAACCTTGTAGCTTTTTAACATATTTTCTTTTATTTGTGAGTCACTGAACATAATACAAAGCATGTCATTATCTGTTTTGTAAGCAAGAATTGGAATAGATGGTGGAATATTGCTTACAAGCCCACATTTTAATTGTAGCAGATTTTTTTTAAGATCAGGATGTTATTTAAATCATAGAAACTACACTTTTTGTGCTTTCCACCTCCAGAGATCAATAGAGATCTAAAAGAGACAATGTCTATCTAAGTCTATAGATGCAGGAACAGGTAATGTGGCATTCGAGGCCATGGAAATACTAACTACTAGAAGTCGCATCAACACATATAACTTCCAAGATAATTTTTTCTGTTCCATTAAAAATTAGGTCCAGTTTAAGATTATTTTTCTAAGCAAATACTGAAATGCCTTGTATAGGAAGGTTTGTGATTTATGTTTTATAATACCCTCCTTTTTGAAGATCCGTTATTCTTTAGTATATCTTCTTATTGGAAATACTACTTACTAGAAAACCAAAGCAATGAGAATAAGTGTTAACAATCCATTATATCATCTAATCCAGATGCTCATCTTTTCTTTAAAGGGAATGAACTGAAGTTAGAAACTTATTTTTAAAGTCTCTAATTAACACTCATAAACATGTTGCATGCTTCCTTGTAGTGCACCAATAGAAGAATTTATTTTAATTGAAAGACTGGTGTTGCCATCCACCTTGGCATACAGAAGAATGAATTGTAGTATTATAGGTCCTGCAAGGTCAAACTTTACTTTCTGGAATATTTTTTAATAATAATAATACTGAGAATAAACTATGAAATTTTATGGCGTCCTTAACAGGATCAGCAACTATTCTGGCACAATTGACAGACAAAAAAATAATTCAGTGTAAGATGCCATATATTTTCTTGAACAGATCGAGTCTCTGTCCAGGTATGACACTTACCAGAGTTGGGCTGATGGTTGGACTCAATGATCTGAAAGGTCCCTTTCAACCTAGATGAATATGAAAAAATGTATAGGAAAATTTTCACTAATAGTGACTAATGTGCGAACCATCTGTGGAACATTTGAACTGTGAAACAATTCAAATCAGTTTTAGATTCTCGCATTTATTGTACCATGGTCTGTTAAAATTTGGGAAGCAAATGGNGTTGGACTCAATGATCTGAAAGGTCCCTTTCAACCTAGATGAATATGAAAAAATGTATAGGAAAATTTTCACTAATAGTGACTAATGTGTGAACCATCTGTGGAACATTTGAACTGTGAAACAATTCAAATCAGTTTTAGATTCTCGCATTTATTGTACCATGGTCTGTTAAAATTTGGGAAGCAAATGGTATGTATTTAAAGGTAGTAATAGATAGGAGTTCTTATTTTGGAAAGAATTTCATTGATTTTAAAAAATCCCCACTTTATGATAAAAGTAATCTATGCAAAACTGAAAAGGAAGAAAACACTATAGCAAAGTATGGATTGTAATGAATATTTAAACGGAAATTTTGCAGGTTACTGAGGCTTTCTTCCTTCAATTCTTCCCTTCTTCTAAACTGATTTATTCTGACATATGCTCACCTCACCAGTGAAAAATTTAGGTAGCATTTAAGTTGGAAAACACACAACATCTTTTCAGGTTATCATGATAGATATCTGGATTATTTACTGATTCAGAAACAACTGTTTTGCAGCCTCACAGAAAATTAAGTAGGCTTAGCACTTCATAAAATCAGCACATTCTGAAATTAGGAGCAATCCCATTCCTACAGAAGGAAGTTTAATGGTTATATGAAACATCACCTCATTTCTTCTTGAAAATAGCAATGATACTATCTCTTCTTGGGATGTGTAAAATTTTCTGTGTTCTCTAGTGCAATGTGACATAGCTGAGAATAATTTGAGCTGTGGTACCGTGATGATTTTAAACAGCTGACCTCGAGGCAAACTAAAAATTGAGCTAGGTTCATAATGCATCTAGGTTTACTTGGTTAAATGATAAAAACTGAATTAGGCTTCCCATGATGAGCAGAAAAGTGATTATAATCTATTAGACCAAATGAGAGCAAAAGGGCTGTAGAACTTTTGAGATAGAAGTCTACAGTTCTATCTCAAGAGTGAAGTTCTAAAGATAGTCTTCTGTGCTAATGAATAGGGAGTCAACCATGGATCTGGAGCAGTGCATGGCTTTGTATACTGTTGCCTGACTTCAGTTTGAATGGAAGAAGAATGTCAACATACAGGTGCACCTTTTTATCTCTGCAGTTTTCATACACTGAGTTCATCCATACTTATGCTTTTGAGCTTCTCTTCAGTGCTGGGAAGTCAGATTCTAGGGTCATTCATCTTACTTTCCCAGCACAGAAACAAATTGGGTTTTGGTTATTATAATAATTATTTTGATCATGCTTTTTAATGTTTCTTTTCCTGTTCTGTTTTCCTGCCTTTTTTTTGCTTCCTATGGAGCAAAGGAGTAAAGTTTTTTCTGCTTTTGATTATGCTAGAAACCTAGCAGTAAGAATTGGTGCAGCTTTATATCTTATTTCACTGATGAAACCATAACAATCTTCCTCCTGTATAATGCTTTCAGAAATTTAAAATAAATTTCTCATCACCAAGTGAAATTTATAACAGTTATTCAATTAAGAATAAAAGCATTAATTAATCTCTATTTATTAAAAAATAAAAGTACAATTGGTGATTTTACTATTTACAGAGGTCTGGGACTCACGATATTTCATGTAAGCATTAGCAATCAGTTAGGACTGAGTGTGATTTTCTATATTTATGCATGCTTTTCATATGCAAAATAAAACCAATCAAGACACTAAAGATAAATTTACATTTTTAACAAAGTCAGTCTGATGACTGATCAGCTGATTAGCTAGCTGATTCTAGTACCACTGCTACATATGAGTTCTCTTCCTAGAATAATTGAAGCATTAATTGCTTTCCTCTCTGATGGCTCAGACTTGGTATGCTCTGCTTTTTTTTGTAGACACTGTGCATTCCAAATCTGTCCAGCATCAGACACTTACAAGAAGATCAAATCAGAGAGAAAGAATTTTAAGAAACAGAGTTGTTAAACTTCTGAGGCATTTCTACTGGGCTTTTGTTTGGGTGAGATTTCATTAAGGTTTGTTGTAAGTAAAATGTTTCTTAGTAGCTTTCAGTAAATAAAGCCGAATGTTCATATGAGAGATATGTCCAGCCCACATGACCAATTTATGAAGCAGCTCATGTGATTGAATCATGCAAGGTTATCTGCATTTTCCTCCTTTCAAATATTTATAGTGTCTGCAAAGCATCTGAATGTGTTATTATTTTTAAAAAATCTAAATAAATTGAGGAAAAAAACAAAAAGACATAAGGAGAAATACGGAAAAAGCATAAAAGTTTTTTCATAAAACTATGATTTCTAGACTTAGTAACTAATTATGGTCTGGAAGTATTACATTATGATCAACTCTTCTTACTGTTTGGACTGACTTTTTTCTTTTCCCGTACCATGCAGGAAAAACTAACATTCCATCATTGCAAATATATGCAGAGAATTGCACGGTTTTCATCTCAGCCACTTACTTGAGGTATCCCTAGAGAGGCAACTTTCCCGTAGTATGTTCTTTGATTCTCTGAAGTGTCAAACTGAGAATCTTACAAGTTTTATTTAATTTTGTGAAGCACCTTCAGATTATAAAAAATAGCCTGGATTAAGTTCAGCTATTTTTAGAGAGGTTGCAAAGGCATTGAATGGTTCTGAATTTATTTCCCAACTATTTTCATGTCACTTGACTAAACATACACATCTCTGCCACTGATGTGTGACAAATAGATTGCTAATGCTAACAGTAATAGTTCTGGTTTATGACTGCAGGTTGAGAATTTAGGAATAAATCAAATTAACACAATGCAGCATAATGTATGTTACAGACACAGAAATAAAAAATTGTCTGCTCAAAAAAATTCAATCCAATCCATTCTATAAATGTATTCCATTGTATTTGCAATTATGTTTTCAGATAAATAGTGCTACTGCCTCTTGTATGAAGATATAGAGCATACCAAGTCCTGCAAGTCAAATTTTACTTTCTGCAATATTTTTTTAAGAAAACAGATGGCGTCTTACACACTGATTTATTTTTTTTATCTCTCAATTATGCCAGAATTGTAATTGATCGTGTTAAGGACTCCATATAACTTCACAGTTTATTCTTTTTATTGAGTTTTAGACATGACAAGAAAAGAAGCTTAGTGGGTAGAGAAGGGATCATGGTCTGAAGTAGTAGTCAGTGCATGGAATCCATTTAATGGAGAAGCAAATGAGCTCAGGCCATACTGATGTTCCAAGGCACAGGGTGGTGTGGATTGAAAATATGGAACGATGACTCAAGGGGAATCTGAGGGGGTGGAAGAGGAGGAACTGCAGAATACAGAGTTCTGGGCACATACACTAAGCCATAAGCCATTAAACTAATGCATCTAGGCGAGTCAGGAAAAAAAATTAATTCTTTTGGCTTCAAAACTGTCCATGCAAATATGTGCAGACAATACAATGATGAATTATGGACCTGAATTTATTGAGAATTCAAAGTATTTATTTTAAGTTGAAAATATGAAGTCTTATATCTCTTTATACTGAAGTGTCAGCTCTGATGTGTAATGTTTAGGCAAGAAAATAAACATATTAAAAGATGAAAACACCTTTGCTGCAGGCATGTTAAAAAAAGGAAAATAGAACATGTTTATACCTTTACCCTTTTTAATTCTTCAAGTTCAAATAGACTGGTGAGAATTGCTTCAGCAGCAACCTGCGACACCTTTCCTACTCTCTTTTTTATAGTTCAAGTTTTCCTCATGTACATCTAGATTACCCACACCTTTATGAGCATTTTTCTGGTGAACAGGAAAAAAATATTCTTCCCTTGACAGAAGAGCACCAAGAACCACAAACACTCAGTTGGCCTGTCTGTATTCTCATTGTTAGCCCTTAGAATTTAATGTAGACTTACATTTCCAGACATCGAAGGCCATCAGTACCTTCTGCATTCAGGTATTACTTCTGAGAACACTTTTGTTAAAGTGTTTAATTTGTTGATGAGCTGTGATTTTTAGTGATATTTCTCCTTATAAAAGAGCTGTCTGAAGAGGAGGCCGTGTTTCAGTCATGTGCTCCTTGAAGATCTTAACTCTTTTGAGCTCTCTGTACTCAGTTGAACTAAGACTAAAATTGACAATCCCACTAGTTCAACTCAACTGCTTGGATTATTAACTGGATTTCACAGCTTATTACAGCTCCTGAAAGTTTTAAGCAGCAGCTACTGTTGCTTCCGAGACAGTCACAGATTGAGAAAGAAAACAGCAGCTGAAAGTAAGGATTGTTTCATCTAAGCAAGGTCAGTTTGCATACTAGATGTAGTGAATAGCCTTCAGCCCTAATTAGTTTATCAGCTTAGCAAAACAAATGACTTCCAGCCTTTAATGTTCCTTTCAAAACTGAATGGTTGCAGGTTCCTTTCTGAATACATTTCTACATAAGCTCTTACCGCTTGCTCCATACAAATCTACACTAGTGTTCTATATAGGGTAAATGAAGCAGAAGGCAGGTTGCATTTATCCTATGGCAAGATGAAAAGCTGATTACGCAGATGAGTGCAGATGAAGTGGAAACCTCTCAGAGATTAGGTTTTCCTCTCAGTGTGCCCTACATTACAGCCTGACATAATCATTTCATGTGGGTTACTTTTTGTCAACTCTGTCTCTATAAACCACGTGCTTGCAAAAAGGGAAGTTCCTAACAAAGTAATTGTTAATCTTTGAAAATACTAAACATCAGAAGAGAAAGCCCTCCTTTTATACGAGGTTTTTTCTGTTCCCTAGACTACAGACACATCTCAATATGCAGAGAATGAGCTAGTATTTATGTATAAGGCCATCAGTCAGTGGTTAGGGAATTACAGGTAAAAAGGAGAAAACTCAATTTGTGAAAACTTCAAAAAGAAAGGATGGATGCTGTGAGTGGTCTGAAGTGTTAAGAATCTGACAGCCCTCAGAGTCATGCACCCTGGAGAGGTGTGTGATTTCTGTTTAAGTAAGATCACACTTCTTTATGAAAAATCTGCACTGTGGGCTAGCAAAGAATTCAATGAATATAACGAATATTGATGAAGCTCAGTAGAACTAAGTGTGATGCTTTCAGGAAGCTGAAAATTTCATTGAGGAAAGGTGTTTCATTGTATTGTTTCAATACTGAGAAGGGTCTCAAACACCATAAGACCATTTCTTTCTCCCAGTGGTGTCCGTTATTAAAAATATTTATAACCTTCATAGTGATACTTCTGAATTGTTCTATTATTTTCACCTAAATCAGTTCCAAAGCCTGTTTGCATTCTTTCTACTGTGAAGAGTAGCAGGAAGATTACTTGTAGAAAAGAAAAGACACATGAACTAGCTTCTCTTCTTGTTACATCTAAAATACTGTCCCATGAAATAGCTAGGTATTTTATGAGGTGGTTTAGGAAATCAGCTTTTATTGTAATTTACCTCTCCAAGCAGCATTAGGAGTAAAGGTTAGCATTCCTTGTCCTCTAATGTTTCAGTTCGGATTTACATCTGCTTTGCTTAAGGGCCGTACTGTAATTAGTGTGGTAAGCGGTAGCCGCACGGCGGGCAGTGATGTTTCTCTAGGAGAAGAACAGCTTTGATGGATTACGCAAAGACAGTTTATGCCAGAAATCAGGAGGCTGAAGCCTCGGTGTGTTATCTCCGCAGAAACTCACACTTTTCTGTAGAATCCTGTTTTCCGGCGCACGAAGCGGCAAGAACTGGCACGGTGACAGCCCTTCCATAAAACCCCTCTAGCCCACCGACCCCCTCCCGGAGAGGCTGAGAGCTGAAACCCTAAAGGCAAGTAACCTCCGCGGGGACCTTCTGCGGCCCCTGGCTGAGCCAGGCATCCACGCTCCGCCGCCGCGGGAGATGTGCGCAGCCCGGGGATTGGTCACTCGCCCCGTCAGTCTTGTCGCGTCGCCCCCCCGGCCGGCAGGGACTGGCGAGGAGGGCGCAGGGCGAGGGGCTCTCGCGCCGGGCATGAACCCAACGCTGGGGGGGGAGGGCGGGCTCGGCCGCCAGCGGGGGGAGGGAGGAGGCGGAGGCGGCGGCGACGACCACGTCCGGGAATAGCGCCGGACTGCTGCAGCCGCTCAGCATCCCGTGTCGTCCCCTGTACCCGAAGCAGCGGCAGAAGCATCGGAACCCCCGGCCCCGCTTCTCGCAAGGTAACAGCCTTCCCTTTGCCCATCTGCCGCGCTGTCCATCTGCTCGGCTCTGCAGTCGCTTCTGTCTCACTCGAAGGGATTAAAAAATAAAACCACTAACTCCAAGACTGCGGAGAAGGGATCTGTTTAGTCCTTATTAGCATCTCGTCTGCTCGCTTGCTGTTTATTTATAAATAGCTTCTGCGAGATCGCAAAAGCTTGGATGTCGTAGTTTCTTTTGCAGCCCTGAGAAAGTCGGTACTTTTCCTCCCTCCTTTCCCGTCAGCGCTATTAATGTAAATTGATACTGGACGACATCCCCCTGCCCCGAAATTACTCTTAAAAGAGTTCAGTGAAGTAGGGGATGCAGATTGTCGTGCAGTTGATGGATGCAAATATCTTCATGAACTGAGGAGGGCATGAGTGGAAGACACGTGATTAATATTTACAGCATTCAAAAAATGTGTTACATTGTGTTTTAAAGCTAATGAGACCCACCATTACAAATGGGGCTACTGAACTGTTACCCCGAGTCAGGATGCAATTGTGTAATGAGATTTGAAAGTATCTTCTATGCATAGGAAAAGGACACATAATGTCATTCTGGAGAAATCCTTGCACAGCGTCCTTTCTTCAGCTGCAGTATTAAATCACAAAATAATTCAATAGACAAGAGAGTTGGTCTAGGAACTGTTTATACTTAGTCCTTCCAACTGTACCACTGTCTTGTCTGGTAATATTTGTTTTCCCAAAACTGTAGCTGGAATCATAATGGGTCCTTACTTTCTTGGAACTTCACAGAAAATGAATCTATATTTGAAAACTGCTGAGAAATTTTATACTTACTTAATTCCAACTATTCTTTGAATTGTTCTTGATGGTTTAATGATAATTTTACTTGCAGAGATGTCTTGTGCAACTGTTATATTCACATTTTAAAATATTTGTAAAAGTATATCAGCAGTATCACTATGAAATTCAGGTAAAATACTTACACATGGTGTTCTGAAACTTTCCCCTTTTAGGTGGCTTGGCTTACGTGTGCAGGTGAGTTAGCTAGTTTGTAAGTTCAGCAAAGATAGTTCAGCCACTTTGAAATAAATGGAAAGCAGAAGAGAGAAAGAAGAGATGCCTTTTGTAGTAAAAATAACTTGAAAAAGAAACCCATAACATCATTAACTTAATTTGAGGAATTGCAGACAGAATGTCTAGGAATAGGCTGCAAGTTGGTATGAAATCAAACCATCTTGTGAAGTATCTTTTTAACAATGGAAATTAGTTTTGACTTGAGTGCAGCCTATCTCATTAAAAGTCAAGTGCCATGAACATGCATGTTCCCTAGTAGTTTGTATAAATGTATGCATAAGGGATACAGCTACGTGAACGTAGATGACTTAATAATGTAGTATGTAGTGAACAGAGGCTGCATATTTCCCTAGTATTTTGCAACTTGTTAGTATAAGAGTGAAGTACCAGAACAGGTAGAAGTATTATCTCTGTAGTGGTTTCTTATGTAGACAAGAGAATTTGGAATTTTCCTTTCAATTTCTGTTTTCAGTTTTTCATGTCGGTAGAGTATACAGATCCACCTATCAATCCTTGTACACTTACAACAAACTTTTAATGCCTTTCAAAAAAAGAAATCATTGCTTGAAGACAACAAAGCAGAGAAACTCTCACTTGGAGAAAGCTTAGCAACTAAAATCCAGAGACCTTTTCCTTTTGTGATAGAAAGAAATGCTATTCAAAACAAATGCCAAGGTAATGAAGGTCCTTTTATATAACATTTGTCAGGATATAAAAATATGGTGAAGAGCCAGTTCTGTTTGGGATATGAAGAACTACTGGGTGTTTTCTTGGAGGTAGAGATCAGAGTATTTCTGAGGTTTTTGTTTAGTTTTTTTTTTAGACTAGAAAAAGACTAATATCCCACTTTTTTCTCTGGAAGATAAAAATTAATGTTTCCATTTTATTTAAGAGCAACTTTTGATGACTTGTCTATGTAAAGAAGCATGTCATCCTGTGCCTTTACAATATCATTTAACAAGGTGATCCTTTCTGAAGCTTCATTTCTGCTTTAACATAAATTTTTTGAAAATGGAACCAGCAGTCAAAAGTAAGCTTTGTAAATGTCCCTAAATGATACTCTCTACACAGTGGTCAAGAGTAAGAAAAAGGAAAGCATAAAAGATGACAGAGGGCTTTGTTAGGACACTATAGTGAGATGACTTTCTTCTTTTTACTATAATAGTTAAGACCTGAATGAGAAAAAATTTCCATGTACTTCTGTGTCACTGTTTTCAAAATAAGTTTGCATCCCTTTCCTCCCAGTCTTCCTGGTGAGAACATCCATCAGCTTTTAATTTTACTTTAGAAATTTTGGCCTGAAAGAATTTATTTGTCTAGCTTTGACCTCATATGACTTTTAAAATATATAATCTGAATGTATATTCCATCAGCTTTATGTATCATGATGTACACCAAAAAGGAAGGAAACTGTCTGTCATGGAGTTATGTCAAGTAGATATAACTCAATCGAATTTAAACCTTAAGTGAATATAAACACCTTCTACCTTTTCAGCATGTTTTATGTAGTAATACATTATTCTTTTATGCCAAACCTCTGTTTTTATTATTAATAACCATATCTCACTGCTATTATTATAGTTGTGACCATCTGTATCTATTTGATCATACTTGGAGATGGAAGGAGCATAGAAAGCATATATGATATGAAAAAAGATTATTTCAATGACCAAGCCCAAAAATCCATATGAGTCCTTTTTTTTTTTTCTTTGGTTGGTTGGTTTAGCCCATCCTTCCTCTGTTGCAATATTTTACCATGATCATTTAAATACATAATTTCATAACATCTTCTTGAATTTGTATTTTTGATTTGGTTTCCCTGTAAGTGTTCTCAGAAGAGAGGTTCAGTATGTACAGCAAGCACTTTAGCACAAGAACAGGGAGAGTGCATAAAATGTGCTGCATGAGTTCTTATGCAAGTAATTGTCTCCTAGTCACACAGATACTGCCTGTTCTTCCCTTCTGTGGAACAGTGAACTTCTGATCACTAGTTCAGACATTTAACTGCATTTTATATCCAATTCCATGTGGTGATAATGGAGGGCTTTGTATCTGGACAAGACATCTATATTTTCTTGAGTTAGGCTCTCAGGAAATTACATAACACCTTTAAGTTCTGAATGTTGAATTGTTTCTGTCCTCTATTTATAGATTCATTAAATCTTATACATTATTTCAAATGGCACTTCTGCAATGTTGAAGAAAAATCACTATTTATTATGTCAAGATTTTTCTAACGGTCATTCTTTTTATCCTGCTGTATTTTAAACTAATTGCACTGAAATGCCATGTTCTCATGTTTTAATATTGCTTTTTTTCTGATGATGGTCACCTTGTTGCTAAAGTTAGAAAGCCCTGGGAAATTTATGCATCCTGTGTAATCTTAAAATAATTTGACTTTTACACATATTTTTAAACAATAGTATTGGTAAAAGTGCATTTTCCTGGCGACAGACTTGCTGAATTTAATAAAAATTCCATGTACGATCTCCTGAGATAGGGCACAGACCAAGAAAATCAAAGCAACACATAAGCAATTGACTCTTTCCAAGAATTTTTTATATTAAACAATTTGCACTTAGGACAAATAATACAGACTGAATGTTATCAATGTAAAAGTTAATATTTACTACTATACTTGTTTAACAGGCTTTTAGAAAAACAGTAATCTGGATAACAATTGAGTTTATAATTTGTTGTTAATTGTAGTCACTTGTCAAAACCATTTAGTTATGTATCAAATGCTGCGTGCAAAAAGTTACACTCACAAAAACAAATGCAACCATAGTTCTCTGCCTTAACAGTTCCTTCTGTGAAGAGTTAGTATGGTCATCAGATGCCATTGCATTCCATTTCACCCAATACAGCCATGGTGCTTGAATGATAAATATAATTTTTGAAGCAACCCAAAATTCCCTAAGGCAAAATTAAATAAAAGTTTTAACTTGGGAAATACATTGTTTCAGAAAGTTACTCTTTGTTCTTAAAACTTAGGGCAGCATCTTTGACCTTTCATTGCAGGAAGGTGTATTCAAAGCTTGATGGATTTTATGGAGGTATTCTTTTAAGGGTATAAATTGTTGTCATGAGAGGGTATTTTAATGGCTATTCATATTGTTTTTAATTTAATTTCTCTTTTGTCTAAACCACCTGAGCTTTGTTAGCATTTACACCTCCTTTTGCTGTTTTTCCCAACTTTTTGCAGATGGAATTACTTTCCTTACTTGTAAAATAGCTCAGAGTTTAGCTGTAACATAGCCTTTTACTCTTCTTCTCCTTTGCTTTCCTTAAATACTACATTGAGTTTTGAGTTCAGAATATATTGGTATGCCCAACGTGTTTCTGAAAGGGATGTTTGGTGAAAGATCTTTGGTCTGAAAGGCAGTGTACTAAATGCCTTATTTAAGTATCATCATGACAGTAACAAGCATGGACATGCAATAATCAAACAAAAATCTCATGTCTTGCTTAAGTGAGACTAAACATGCTAAACAGTACACAGCAGAACAAGCTGCAATTCTTGCCTGAGGAGTCTGCTGTCCAAACAAGCAAAATTAAAGCTTCTAGACTAAGATTAACAAGAAGACAACTTTTATTTTTTAACAAAAATATGTAATTCATGCTGGTTTTTCCCTGTACTTGATGTCAGAAGTGGGAACAAATGACTGTATAACCAAGTCTAACCGGTACCAATATGATATTGGAGGTTGGTATTATTTTCTTTAATGTAAATGTAAATTTTTAGTCTTCCTGATAATACGGTATTTTTCTGTTGAAATACATGAAGATTAGATTTTTGACATGGGAATAGAGTTCTGTAAAGCTGTTTTGATCTAGCATGGCTTTTTTGTTGTTTACTACTTGAAAATCAGCTGACTATTAACTCACAAAGCTTTATATTAAGACTTTTGTGTCCTCAGGGATAAAGATCATTCTTCTTGTCTGTAATTAATTTTTGCATCATTATATGAATTCAGCTGAATGCCGCATGCTATGCAGGAATAGTTTTCAATTTTAGGTTATGAATGTGTTTTTGAAGAAAAACTAGAGGAGTGGAGATGACAAATATAATTTTAATCATGTTATAATCTGATAAACCCATTTAATGTCTTTATAATCATAGAGATATTTAGATTGGAAGAGACCTTAAAGATCATCAAGTTCCAACCTCTTGCCATGAGTAGGGACATCTCTTCCTAGACCAGGTTGTTCAAAGCCCTCTCCAACTCGGCCACCACAACATCCCTGGGTAACCTGTTCCAGTTCGTTACCACCTCATCATGAAAAATTTCTTCCACCCTTCCAATTTGAAGCCATTATTCCTCTTCCTATCATTACATACTCTTGCATAATATCCTTCTCCAGTTTTGTTATACATACCCTTTAGATTTTGGAAGATCATAATATGGTTCCCCTTGATAATTTCCTTCTCCAGGTTGAACATCTCCAACTGGCTCAGCCTCTCTTATTAAGAGAGGTGCTCCAACCCTCTGATCATTTTCAAGGGCCTTCTTTGGACCCTCTCCAACAAGTTAATGTCCTTTTGGAGTACTGAACCCAGTACTCCAGGTAGAGTCACACCAGAATAGAGTAGAGGGGCAAAATCACCTCCCTTGACCTGCTGGCCACAATTCTTTTGATGCAGCCCAAGATATCATTGGATTTCTGGGCTGCTAGTGCCCATTGCTGACTGATGCTAAACTTCTCATCTACCAGCACCCCCCAAGTCCTTCTCCTCAGGGCTTCTCACTGTCTCTTCTTTGCCCAGTCTGTATTTGTTCACATCTTTAAATTCTGAAAGGTTTGCTCTTGCCACCACTTAGGAAAAAATGCCCTTATTCATAAGAGTATGAATTTTGAGAATGACATCTTGCATCAAATCATATAAGCTGAAAATTTATCTGGAATGCAACGTTTTCAATGGTGCTTTCCTTGCAGTTTGACTCATCTGCAGTCCAAAAAACTCAGTTCCAGTCCCAAAAAAATCTGGAAACAAGATGACTGACTCATCGGCTCTCTCTTAGCAAGTTCTTTCCCTTCTAAGTGCCCAGGAACAGGGTGGAGAATGTAAAAACCTGACTGGAGTGCAGAGGGATTTTGTTTGTTTCAATGCTGTGCTTAAACTATCCTGTTTGAAACAAACTGCTGCTGTATTAAGAACAGGTTTTTGAGATATGTGTATAGGTTGCCTTTACTCTCTCTTCTTTAATGTTTACTGGCTTACTAATTACTGGATTCAAGATTTTTCATAATAATTCCACTGCAGAAATTTTTAATAACCCCTTCAACAGTCAGCTGAAAGAGTTTGTGATGGAAATCTCGTTTGGTAACTTGTTGCAAATTAGTCACCTTTCTCAAACAGATTTTGGGCAAATACTTCTTGTGCTGTGGTTGAACTCTGCCAACACATTTTGAGCAGCAACAGGAACATGCTGTGTGTCATCTCCTTTTTTTAACTTGCTGACACAGTAGTGTCAGGAAAAGCAACATACTGCTTTGCTAAATATAAGTAGGCTGTAGAATGAGAAGGATAAGAACTTTCATGTCAGTATCTTTAAGGTTGAAGAAATCTCTTTGCTTTCTTCAGCTGAAATTGTAAATGGTTTATTAGCAGAGGTTAACAGAAAAAAAAATCCACTTATACAAATTATTTTTGTATTTCCAAATTACAGTAGATTATGTTCAGGAATCACTGCAGATAGAGGCAACTAGCATATTACATGCTATCAGAGTTTTCCTTAGCATCTACCTGAGGTTCCAGTGTACTTACTTTTCAGTTTGCTTAGTCATACTACTATTTTCTTCTCCAAGAACCAACTTACACCTGAATTAAGCTCCTTAGAAGCAGAATTATTTGTCTTCCTTTCATTACATGCAAGTATTTCCTTCTTTGCACCCCCAAGTTCATGTGATACAAGGTTGGAAGTTATTTATGGAAGAAAACTTACATTAAATTTCTCACACAAACTGCAGTATAATAATAAAACATCTGGATTTTTAAAAATAGAGATTTTTAGTACTGCATGCTCTTTTCTTTCTTTCCTCTTCTCTTTTTACTGTAAGAGACAGGGTAGTAATCTAAGATTTTTGTTTATGTATTATTTCTTTATTTTCCATCTGTATAATTTTTTTCCTTATTCCTATGCTCTGTTCTGTTAAAATGCATTAATATGTAAATTTAGTTCAAGTCCTTTAAATGTAAAATTTCTGTGGAATTGTAATATCCTGTTGCAGCTGCAACCATTAGCAAATACAGTGTTTTAGGAGACATTCCTCTTCTGATTGTTATTACATGTAATTTTCAAAATGTGCATCTCCTTTTAGAGAAAATTTAGATATAGATTTCAAGATAATGGTTTTCTGTAATCTTGTGTGTAGTTTCTTCTTTTGTTAATATACAGTGAAGAGCTGTTGATTGTAGAATGTGTCACTGCAGTCACTGCATTAGCAAAATTGGAAAAACCCCAATATTGGCCATGGACAAAGTGTTGGGTTATTATTTTTGTACTACTGTAAGAGATGTCAGTGAGATACTCAGTCTAATTGGAAGATGGGTGAAATGTTCTGTGAACTCTGAGATGGAATAGGTGACAAAATTTAATACAAAATCTAAAAGTACATGTTGTCTGGAGATTATATATAATTTTCATATGTGTTCCATCTATTCTCATCCATGCTATGGTAGTTGTGATACAAGGAGGGCTTATCTACTTTATCATTACCCTATACCAATTTATTTGATTCTTGCTCTTTAGACCAAGAGATTTACTTAGACTGTCCTGTGGCCTCAGGCAGCTGTGTGAGAAAGCAGAAGCATTTGTATATTCTTCTGTGAGGATGCAGTGGGGTGAAAATGAGACTTCGTAGTAGCAGGGCTTGCATTTCCTGATCTGGTCATATGTTGACACTATATTTTAGAAATCAATAAGAAACCATGAATATTCTTTGATTAGTGGGTAAATAAGAGAAATTAGCTTTATTAATTTTGTTGTTTCAAACACTATATAAACTGCTTGGTTCATCTGTACCAGGCTAAAACCATTTAATTATACCTCAGAAGATGTATTTAGCTTGAATGCATCAGGAGTGTTGAGTAACTTGGAGCTTGCATTGATGTTGCAAAAGCACCATTATTAGTTCATCTAATTATCTGTAGCTTGTTAACATTTTGTGAATCAATAATTCTGCCTGACATAATTTCTTACAGATCTGATATCTTATCTTTTCATACCTTTTAAACCATAACCAATGGGAAAGCTTCTTACAGAGCACTAATACCTGCCCTTCTAGCCTACCGTCAAGGCTGATCTAGTAAAGGGGGTTCTTCATGCTGGTCCTGCCTGTACTAACAGATGTGGCTACAGAAGTGTTAGACTCCTAAAGCTCCAGTAGCTTGTTTCTGTGACTGTTGGAAGAAAGATGGAGGATTATTTGGCATGATAGCCAAATCAAAAACTAACTCAAAAGAATGTATCTAGAATTTTTTTCAGTTCAAGATGGACATTCTGTTCCAATTTCAAGATAAACACTTACAGGAGTATCTTACATTATTCATATGGAATATCATTTTGTCTCTAGGCTTAGAAAATGGATACTTTGGATGATTTGACTGCTTGAAGGCTTCTGTTTCAGAAGTTTTAAGCATGTATCACTATCTCCAGAAATCTTTGATTGACTTGTGGCATTTGAAGACTGACATTTTTTCTTGCTGTGCTGCCCATTTTAACATCTCGTTTCCTCTTAATTTTTCTTCCTTCTCCTTTGAGTTTCTATTTTCTGTAATTCAAATCCAAAAGCATATAGCAATAAATTCAGCAATGAACCATGAATTTTAACAATATATGTACTTGGTTTTTTTAGATTATAGCCAATAGTTGATTTGAAATAGGGATTGTGCCATAAAGTATCAAGATAAACAGTTTTACACTGAGCATAGTTCTGGAAAGTTTTCTTCCCCTTTTTTTTAGGATCATATATCTATTTTATAATGGAAACAATAAATACAAGGGCTGGTCTGAACTTTTAGTGAAGGAATACTATGGAGAGCTAAGCTGCTGTATAAGCAACCATTATGAAGGAATGCATTTAATGGAACAACAGTTTTGAAGGATATAAATGATATTATATGTATCTCATTCTGAGTTGTTGAAAATCCAGATTTCTAAAGATACCCTTAGGATATTCATTACCCTTTAAGGTACCTTTTTATATTTTTCTGCTTTTACAATACCAATTCTGTAAAATTTCCTGTTCCTTAGCTTCTCCTTCCAGTATGGCTTTTACTAATATGTTTACTAATAGGTTTACTAATATGTTTGTGGAAATGGGGGGAACTAGTTGGAACTGCAACTACATGGTTGTAAGGGAAAAAACCCATCATTTATGTCTGCCATTTAACTTAGAGAAATAGTATTGAAGGTCATGGCTTAAATCATAGGAGCAAAAATCTGAATAAAGAGACTTTCTTGGTAAGAGTACAACTGAAAATATTTATCAGGGATTGAGATGTTTTGTAGTAAGGAAGGTCACTGTTTCAAAAATATTTTTATCACTTCAGAAACTAAACACAGTGAAGTGAATAGTTTCCATGTAATTCTAGTTTTGCAATCTAGAGATTTTTTAAATTAATTTTTGACACAACTTTTTTTTGTTTTCCAACCTGATTAGTGAAATGTACATAAAATTTTTGTATAAATTGTGAGCATTAATTCTAAATCCCAATCTTTTGACATTGTTGTGTTTATGGGATCTTTTTGTCTTCTGTGCAGTACAAAGGTGATATGCTTATTTACAGCCATTTCAAGTGAGATAGTGGTCTGTAAAGGACCAGGAACAACTAAATTGCAATTTTTTTCTCAGGAAGCATCATCCAAAAACTTCTATAAAAAATTTAATTAGCTTTACATGGGTAGTGAAGCACTGGAACAGGTTGCCCCCTCTCTGGAGGTGTTCAAGACCAGGCTGGACAAGGCACTGAGCAGCCTGATCTAGTGGGAGGTGTCCCTGCCTAAGGCAGGGGGGTTGGAACTCGTTGATCTTTAAGGTCCCTTCCAACCCAAACTATTCTATGATTCTATGATTCTATGGTTCCATTGCATTTTCATTTCAGTTTCACAAAGGTAGTGTATTCAGGAAGCTGAAATTCAAATGCCTTTGTTTCATGGACCTGTGCTAGATTATGACATAGTCTAAGATCCGAGGCATTTTAACATGCTTTTCTGGTTATTTCAATTTTATTTATCTATTTGTTTGAATAGTAATTACATTTTACTTTTATGTTTAAAAAATTCTTTTAAGATACAAAGCTCTGCACTGTGGATTAACTTAGTGACTCTCAACCTTATGTTTTGTGTTATCCCTTTATATTTCACCTGACTTTGTTGGCATGACTCTTAATGTGCTTTAATACTTCCCTTGTGCCATTGCATGGGATCTGAAATTTAATAAAGTAGTTCTCTTTCTAGGATTAGATTGTTTCTTATTCCTTAACAACTGTTTGCTAGTGTAGTTCAGTAATTTTGAAATTGAGGAGAGCGATGTTTTAAACTACTATTGCTAGTAGTATGCAGTGTTGTTCAAACTGTTCTGTAAATAAATAAAAAAAGAAATACACTAGCTTTTATTATTTGTTGTTACAAGCAAATACAATGTAGACCTACAGTTGCTGAGTTCTTACGGTTACAGATACTTTTATTTAAGTTGCTGCAAGGTGCTGTAATGTTTCATCTTCACAAAGAGGTAATAACTTCTTATCTTTATAATGATAACATTTGTAGGTCAAATGATATTTTGGAAGAATCTCAAAGAAATTTAAAGGAATTTAAACAGAAGAATAATATGATGGAGTTTGTCAAGCAATTTGTGCTCACTAAACAGCATTGCATTTTCATTTCAGTTTTTTCAAGCTTGTGACATGGATCCTTCTTCTGTCCACATTTTTGCTATCTTTCTGTTAATTAGCTACATAATATGGCACAGAAAGTTAGCTATAGCATACTCGAGAACAGATTGCACCTAGTAAAGGGCAGATATAGGGATAGCTGGGGAAGTATGGAGTTCCAGTTGCTGCTTACTTAATGATCAGGGAAAGGAGGAAGAGCATCTGTAATGATGAACAGCAAATAACATGTCCTGCTAAAGAGAAGGAACTGCAGCAGCAGGGACCTGGTTTTCTAAGAGCGCATGGGACCAGATGTCATCCAGAAGGCTCTGGACAGGCTAGAGAGGTGGACCCATGCAAACATCTTGAAGTTCAACAAGGACAAGTACAGGGTGCTGTGCATAGGCTGGACCAACCCTTATTATGAATACAGACTGGGAGGAAATATGATAGAGAGCAGCTCTGCGGAAAAGGACTTAGGGGTACTGATGGATGAAAAGCTGGACATGAACCAACTGTGTGTGCTTGCAGTCCAGAAGGCCAACTGTATCCTGGGCTGCATCTGGAAAGCTGTGTACTTTGCTCTCATGAAACTCCACCTGGAGTACCACATCCTGCTCTGGAGTTTGCAACACAACAAGGCCATGGACCTGTTGGAGAGGGTCCAGAGGAAGCTCATGAGGATGATCGGGGGCTGGGTCCTATGAGGACAGGCTGAGAGAGTTGTCCATTCAGCCTGGAGAAGAGAAGGCCTGGGGAGAGCTCATAGAAACCTACCAGTACCTGAAGAGGCTACAGGAAAGCTGGGCAGGATCTGTTTGTTAGAGCATGTAGCAATAGGACAAGAGGCAATGGCGTTAAACTAGAGAAGGGCAGATTTAGGTTAGACATTAGGAAAAATTTCTTCACCATGACAGTGGTGACACACTGGCACAGGTTGCCCAGAGAGGTAGAGGAGACCTGATCTCTGGTGACATTCAAGGCCAGGCTTGATGAGGCTCTGAGCAGCCTGATCTAGTGCAAGATATCCCAGCTCACTGCAGGGGCAGTTGGACTGGATGGCCTCTGAAGGTCCCTTCCAACTCTGTGATTCTATGATTCTATTCTATCATTATCTCTGATGTTAATGGATGCATATATTTGCCTTAGACTTTGAAGAGCTAAATCTGTGTCCTTCATTGTTGTTTTTAAACTTAACAAAAAAAACCCAAAAAACCAAACCCAAAAATCTAGCAGCAGATATTGATTTAAAGCTCAGATTAGATTAGGGAAGCAACTTGTGATTTGGCAGGAGCATAGTTAGCAAATTTGTGAGACAGAGGTAAGAGCTAGCGAGTTCTCTCCTTTACATATACATTCTTTTATCCAAAAAAATCCACATGCATGCATGCTACCAAGAGGACTCTTCACAAATGAACTGTGTTGCATGTGATGGTATTGCAGATGCCCTTTGAGGATATTAAATTTAATCACAATATCTGAGTCTATATTTTCCATGAAGCTACTTCCTTGTAGTCACATAATCATATTTCAGTGAGAAAAAATGCTATGTCAAATGAGGTGAAAAAGAACACAAAATAATTGAGGCTAATTAAACACTAAGGTTTTTTCCTAGATAATGCTATGAAATACACATAATAAAGTCTCATTCCATATATTAAAAAGCAATTCCCTTTATTTCTATTGCTTCTTTCCTTTTACTATTTGCTAAATCAAATGCATTGACAGATACTTTGGTGTGATGCATCATCTTCCTTAAATCAAGATAAGCATCGATTTGGTCTCCTTGGGATATGCACACTCACTTTAGTCAGGTTTTTCCCAGTTACCTATTCTTTCTTCTTCTTAGTTTAATGATGGTATGTTGCCAGTGGACCAAAATATGGACTATGCCACATTTCCCTGCCTAGTGGCTTCTGCTTCGTAGTAACATTGTCCTGTAAGCAAAACCAGGCTCAGCATGCAAGCGTAAGACTGCTGAGCATTCATTCATGGAGATGTCTACAAGTTAACAAGCTTATGTTTGATGGAGCTCACCACAGTAGGTTCCTTGAGGAGCAATTTGGTGCCATGACTAAACCAACGTACAGTCAAGCTGCTACTATAATGGACTGAGTGAAGAGTCAGTAGTTTCAAGACTTTGATGAAAAGATGTTCTTTGATGGTTGTTATTTCTGTATGCAGAACCACTCTAGGATGCATATGCCAGTGGCACACCCTGTGGCTGCACACTCACTGTATTCTACAGCAGGAAAGCAGCAGGCATACACAGCTGGGGACAAGGAAGTCTAGAAGTGAGGCTGCTCATTTGGGCAGTGCTCAGCCTTGTCCATTTCAGACTCCAAACTCAGGCAGTGAGGTAAAATAAGAATACAAGAAGAAACATAGTATAATTTTCTGAGGAACACTTATAAATTTGTGGAACAAACCAAGCCAACCTTCAGCAGAAGTACCAACTGAAAGTTTTTACCTTTCATACTCTTTCCTGTACTTGCATGGGATTCTAATTCATGGCATGCAACTGTTGGCTGCTGGTGAACAGAATTGAGAAGCAGAGCTGGCTCTGATGGAATATTGTTCTTACTGTTAGTGTCTTTGCTTAGGTAAAATCTGCTTAATTCTTATAATGAGGATCCACTAGTTACTTCTGATAAGTTGTCAGCATTGGTTTTTACTTGCCACTCTGCAAAAGAGAAATTGATACAATACTTGTATATTGAAAAATTATAAGTGTGTGACATGGTAATGTGACAGCTCCCTTTAAGTTATTTTTGCCCAAGAGCAAGTTTGATTATTTTGAAATTATGGAAATTCTGCTGTATTTTTGTATTGGAAGTAGAAAAGGGAAATTCCTGGGTTTTTCAATAACGTGAAGCCTTGTAGCACGTGCTCTTCAGCTTTACATGCTGCTGGGTTTGCAGTTGAACTTTAGGTCTTTCTATGATGCTTATAGTTTTCCCAGGAAGTGCAGTCTTTTCCAGTACAACTGTGGTAGCAGAGTTCCTTCTGGATAAAAAGCCATATTAGTACTCAAAAGAAGTAAACAGTCTGTAGCTGTACAATATGATGCAAAGCAAAGGAAATAACAAGGCTCACAGAACCTGCCTCTAGTAGTACAGTTACAGTGTTGCACATTGAATCAAAATAGATTTATACAATACCTATATGATAGCCAAGTAAGCAGAAGGTTTTTTTCTTCTTCCAAGCTCTCTTGATGTCATGGTGGTTTCACAGTGACTGAATATTTTCTTCTTTTTTTTTTTTTTTAATTGTTTTTTTTTGGTAAATAAAGCAGTGATAGCTAATTACATTGTGATGGTGTTATGTTGCTCATTGTGATTAACTGAGTAAAAAAGCGACATACATGCTTGAGGGATTCTTTTGACTAAAAGTTCAACAGCAAGGTAACTCTTTAACAGAGAATGGACAATAGGTTCCAGCATTAAAAAGTAAATACTGTTTGAAATGGGTGTTTTAGTTAACATCTTGTGACCTTATGGAACAGCATGGGCTGAGAAACTTGGAGACAAAGGAATGATGTATGAGAGAAGGATTATGGTTCCAACTATGTGTGTTAACACTGTCATTCTTTCTGTGACAGACTTTTCAAGGTAAAAGGTTTGTTTCAGAAAATACTGAGAGAAGATTATGCTTCTCTAGGCTTGTTATTTGTCAGTATATTTGCCATTATCAAGTTTGACAAGCTTCTCCTTATTTTTTTTCCAGCAGACAGTATTATTGTCGAAGATTAGTCAGATGCCTTCCGTCCATTCTCTGCCTCACAAGCGATGTCATGCAAGCTTAGAAACACTTAGGACATAATTTAAACAAATGACTAATCTGGCAGGCATAATGGAAGGCACGCATACTACCCTTCAATTGCACAAACCCATTACGGAGCTTTGTTATGTCAGCTTCTACCTTCCGGGGGGGAAAGTCAGAGGATTTACTTACAAGGGCTGTGTAACTCTGGACAGAAGTAGTAAACGTTTCTGTAGCTGCTATCAAGTAAGGGAGACATTAGAGATGGAACTGAAAGAACTTGAAGACTTCGGAGATATTATTTTAAAGAAAACTACCACAAAAGACATTCTCATTGAACTGTACAAACTAATGGCTGAAAAGGAAAAATTATTATCCAGCCTTTTGAGATCACATCATATACTGGGCCTTAGCACAAGACATCAGGAGGGAAAGCAGCAGGGTTTTTCTGTAGTCCCAAAACTTAAAGGTGACAATTACTCCAGTTTTTCACATCAGCAGGAGTTCTTTCTGGATTCTACAGTAAGAAACCACTTGAACAACAAAAAAATGAGGAAATATAAACAAAAGGAGAGCTCTGAGGAGTTCAGACACTGGAAAGGGGGGAAAAGAAAATATGGATGTCTGTCTTTACTAAATGCACAAGACATGCAGCTGGAAAATAAGAAGATACTTCCTAGAAAATTTCCTACCAGGAGTTTTCCCAGCAACTTTTCTGCCTCAAGTTGGCTTACAATAAATGGTAAGGATGATTTGCCAGGACACAATTGTATACAACCAGAAAGGTGGATAGAAGAAGGGTGTTCTCTTAAGAGCAAGGAAGCTGGGAAACTTAACGAACTTGCTGACTTACAAAGTTCCAGCTCAAAAGACAACATTGACATGGTTGCAGTTCAACTAGAGAATAATGGAGAACCTATTCCTGAAGTTATGAAGGTGCAACAGAGTATCACTTTGATAAAGTCATCTCAGGATAAACCTGAGAAGTTAGGTAAATTTGCAGTTGCTAAAAGCTTGCAAAGCAGCAAATATGCTGAGCCGATATGCAAGGAGAAAGCAGGAATCACAGCTGTTGCCGAAGTACAGGATTCAGAAACTTGTATTAAAATAGTTGCCAACCCCTCTGCAGAGTCATTACCTGATTTTTACAGGACTAAAGAAGCCATTTCTCCTGTTCCCACAATACATAAGGAGTTCTTGTCAAGAACTGATGCATACTCCCCAGATGAAGCTGCCAGAGATGCTCGAAACACTGAGCTGCAAGAAAAGGAGCAAGGCGGCTCTGGTTTGCAGTACAAAGCAGAGAGAGTGCACATTACTGATGAGTCATGCAACCTTGTGGGAGCAGTCAATAAAGCTCTTCTCAAAGTTAAACGGAGTGACAGTTTAGATGAAGCTGCAGAATGGAAGAGACTACAACAAATTACAAGAGTAGACAGAAACCTGCCAGGCGCAATATGTGAGAAAAGACCCACGGTATCCCAGGGAAGCAGCAAGCATTTATTTTTGAATCTGCTTGTAAATGAAAGTCCTGATATTTCTCAGACAAGCAGTAATTTTAAACTGGAAGAGAAAAGGCTACATTCACCCACATTGGTAGCAGTGAGTAATGTTTTTAGTAATTCCTATCCGCTATCTAATACACACAAACAAATGTCACCTATTCCTTCTCCGTTATCTTCGAGACTGCCCAGCCCACAGCTGCATCATCGGATTCTCCCATTACCAACACAGAATGCTGAGGACAAATCTATGTTCAGTGACTATGGCAGCGGGAAACACAGTGCTATAAACCTCTCTTTCAGTGACCTGGAACCACAGTTTTACCTGAAGTTTCCTGAACCTGGAGAATTTGGACTTGCCACCAGACAACCAGGCCCACATCAGAATGCAACTGCAGGGCACTTTGATAAACATGCTGCACAGGAAAAATCAACTACTCAGACACAGCAGAGCTTCTGTCCAGGTCAGTCCTATTTCATACATTTTTACACTAACAATTGACCAGCTGTGAAAGTGTTGGAGTGGGTTGTTTTAATAATAACCTTAGCAATGAAAGTATTTCTTACTGCTTAAGGATTGAGTGAAAAGTTGTTGAAATTTTTTTACCCAAAAGTTATTAAGATTTTGTTTCAGATGCATTTTTTATGTAATATTTTAATCAATCCTGTTGTTAATGAATGACCTCTTAACCAAAATTAATTAATTTTTAATATATGAAGTGAAAAAAATTTACATGCTTGTTTTTCTGCTTTTCCTGTGCTGTGTTCTAGTCTGTCAAAATGTTATAATAACATTCATTATCCAAATACTATTTTTAGTTTGCTTGGTTTAATGGATAGAATATTGTCTGGGGACACTATACATTGCCTTGAGTATAGTACTGGTGCTTTGACTGTTCAGCTACAGTTTTTAGGTTAATGTAAATTCTGTAACAACAAAATACTTTGTAACAGTATTACATTCAGGAGTCATGTTACAGTGTGTCTGAGTATAGTGTATGGGTTTATACAGATACACACCATAAAAAATGCATTAATGTATAGCATACTGAATAACCATCCTTGTTTGGAGGTTCATCAGCTTCTATACCCTTCATTTTTTCTGTAAGAAGCAGGAAAGCTGGGGGACCTAATTCTGTAGTGGTATAGGTCTCATTTAGACTGATCACTGTGTTAGAGGGAGGGCTGACAGTGCAAAGTGATATGATTTCACTTTAAAAGGCAAAGAGGTGCTAATTTGCATCCTTACTACTCATGGAAAATAGAATAATTTTCTATAGGCTCAAATTAAATGGAAAACTAGAGAAAAATACAGAAAAAACATGTTGATATTTGCATTTCTTAGTGCATACCTAGACTTGAGCTTCTTGTGTTTCATCTTCCCACTTCCATTCCTGCTTCCCTTTGAAGTGCATTTGGGTGTTCTGCCACACCTTTGGCTGATTCAGCTCACTAAGTGGCACAATATAATTTTTTTTTTCGGGGGGAGAGGGTTTGTGGGTTTTTTTGTTGTTGTTTTTGTTTTTTGTTATGTGGACAGTACGGCTAGAGACTAGTCTGTCTCCTATTCCAGTTACCTAGCTACTCAGAAGGCAGCCCAACGTGTGACTGCAAAAACTGGTTCTAAACCAAATTGTAAACCAGGGAGAAAGATACGTGTGTAAGGAAGGGGGTTTCCACAAGGGGAGGTGTGTAGGGATGGAGAACTTGCCTTAGTCAAAGGGAGATGAATACTCTCTACAAGGGCATTTTTGACTTCTAGAAGTTGCCTTAGTTTCACTGAAGACAAAACCAGATTTTAGTGTTGTTTAATGAGATGATGGAACAGATGCAAATGCTCACTAGCAGCAAAACAGATGGGTGCTATGATCTTATTCTTTCACTCCTTTCTTGATCCCTATTGTGCTGTATTATCCTGCCTCTCTCATTACTTCTTGTACTCGCTGTCCTCCACTGTAAACTGATGTAGCTCATGAGAACAGCAGAAAATTTCACCCCTTCTTATGACTTAAGCAGCACAGCAGATAATTTTCTCCCCACCTTGCACAGGAAATTATTATCTCCCCACATTGCATTAGTTTATTTTAATTAGTTTATCATTTAGGATCATTGGATGTGGGAATATACCTATTGTGCTACAATCTTGTGCTACTTTTGCCAGGGACAAAGTTTTTTCATGTAGGTTGTATAGTGCTAGGTTTTGGATTTGTGGTGGAAACCAAAATATTGGTAACACCTCCATGCTTTAGCTGTTGTTGAGCAGTGTTTGCACAGGATCAATCCCTCATCTGGTTTTCATTTTGATTCTCCCCCCAGAGAATAGACTGAGGACTGTGCAATAGGTGAGGAAGAGACACAAGTAGGTAGATGACTCAAATGAACTATAGAAATATTCCCTGCCATATAACATCATACTCAGCAATAAAAGGGTAAAGAGGGAACTTAAGGGGGTAACACATCTTTTACTCAGGAACTATCAGGGTAAGGCCCTACCCATGGGAAGCAGTGAGTGATTACTTTTGCATCACTTGTTTTGTTTTCTTTTATTCCCTCCTCTTCCACTTACCCTTCAGTTATGGTATATTTTTTCTTGATCGTTTATTTGCTCATTTGTTCCTTTTATTTTGATCCCCATGCTTTCTCAATTTTTTATTTTCCTTTCCTCTTCCGCCGTCCAATTTGAGGGAGTGGAAGGTAGGTTAATAGTTAACTGGGAAGAATTATAGTTCAACAATAATTATTTAGCAATATTCTCTGTAAGCGGAACTGGGAATTAACATTCTTATATTTGCATGTAATAGATCTGTCGGAATTTTATGAGACTCTGTAGTTCCTGACTGTGCTTGTCTCTCAAGATGTTCACAGTAACAGAAAAAAAAAAGGGAGAAAATTCTCAGAGCCATTTTATTTAATTAACATGGATTGACAGTGATATGCTGGTTTGCATAGTATTACCTGAAAGTGGAGGAAGATTAGTGATATATTTAGCAGCTGTTGAAGATAATTTGATTCAGAGCAGGAAAATTAAAAAAAAAATAAAATCTGTAGTTATGACAAAGCTCTTATGGCTTAGGGCAAGTCATCCAAGACGTCCCATTATTCCATGGCAGTGACCAGTGACAGTGTTTTGACTCAGGATGAGA
>VZTY01015425.1:10176-27423 GCA_013400935.1 Turnix velox
GCCCCTAAAAACTTCAGCTCAATTTAATAAACTTTTACAAAAATAAAGCCCCCAAAAATTTCAGCTCAATTTGATAAACTATTACAAAAACAAAGCCCTCTAAAACTTTAGATCAATTCAGTAAACTTCTACAAACTCAGTCTCAATTTGACAAGATAATAATTTAAATCATGTTTTACTCACTTTGTTATTCCTTGGTGCTCAATTGCATCCCAGAAGGCTTCTTCTAGAGAGGCAAGAACTTCTGCTGCTGCTGCTTTTTCACCATCAGCCAATTTCATTAACTTCTCAACTGTTTGAAAGGATGAAAAGCTATTTCTGAGATGCTTTTTGAACACCTTCACTCCCAAATGAACTCATATTTATGCAGGGTAATATTTCCAAAAGCAAACCAGGAACAAGAAGAAGAACAAATCCTACTAACAAAAATATTCCAACAACAGTGTAAAGTCTGGCAGTGAAGTGGAGAAATTCTTTTGGAGAAAAGAATTTCAACTTTCAAATAAAATATTTATTTTTTTAAAGCAAGCGGTACCTAAAGTTTGAAGTGACACACATGGGCTACAGGTGCTCAACAGTGTCTGGTAGATACTCCCATAATTCTATTACTCCCATAATTCATGTTACAGCCTCCTGCCTCTTGGGTTCCAGGTTTATAAAAGCACCTTCAAATTATTAAGAAGCAGGAAAATGAGAAAAAAACCCCTTATCTCTTCAAGGAACAGGATGGTCTTACTGCATTCCAGAGAAGTCAGGTGTCACTTTTCAACCTATTTTTGGCTCTCTCCCCAATAAACAGGAATTACCTAACTAAAACTTACCCAAAGCCTCTTTGATCTGACTGCGCTGAGATTCCTCTTTTCTAGTTCTGTGAGTGAAAATCATGTTTGCAACTTTGATGTCCACCCTCAGCTTCAAGCTCTCCAGGCCCAGCAGCTCCAAAAAACAGACACAGGCTGCTCCTACTGATGAGGAACTGAAGGAGGAAAGAGCCAAGACACTGGCTTCCTTTCCTGCTTGCTGAATCCTGCCACAAAGAGAACAGCAATGAATATTTTTCAAACAAAATGTGGTGGTAGGATCAGGAAAAACTGAAAAAATTGGAAAAAGGGGATATTTAGGCTGAAGAGAAGAAAGAAATTCTTTATTTTGAGGGTAATGAGACACTGGAAGAGGTTGCCCAGAAGGGTTGTGGATGCCCCTCAATCCCTGGAGGTGTTTAAGGCCAGGCTGGATGAGGCACTGAGCAACCTGGTGTAGTGGGAGTTGGAGCTAGATGATTTTTAAGCTGCTTTCCAACCCAAACCACTCTGTGATTCTCTAAATATTTGCCATGTAGACAAGTACCTACAAGGTTCGCTGAACTTACAGACTTTCCTGGCATGGAGCGTGTTTACAAAACAAAATGTTTGCATTTCTATACAAACTCCATGGGGGTTTTTTTGTAAAGACTCAAACAAGATCACCACAGAGTTTGCAATTTAAGAAACTTCTACCAAAAAAAAAAGCCCCTAAAATTTCAGCTCAATTTGATAAATTTCTACAAAAATAAAGCCCCCTATAACTTCAGCTCAATTTGATAAACTTCTACTAAAATAAAGCCCCTAAAATCTTCAGATCAATTTAATAAGCTTCTACAAAAATAAAGCCCCCTAAAATTCAGCTCAATTTGATAAATTTCTACTAAAATAATGCCCCTAAAACCTTCAGCTCAATTTAATAAACTTTTACAAACGTAAAGCCCCTAAAATTCAGCTCAATTTAATAAATTTCTACTAAAAAAAAAGCCCCTTAAACTTCAGCTCAATTTAATAAACTTCTACAAAAATAAAGCCCTCTAAAACTTCAGCTCAATTTAACAAACTTCTACAAAAAAAAGCCCCCTAAAACTTCAGCTCAGCAGCACCCCAAGCCCTGGAGAAGAGTTTGACTGCTTTTTGGGGAGACTTACATCTGTTTGGGGGATTTGCTCTTTACCAACTGCTGGACCAAAAATGTCCCAAAAGCAAATGATGGACGTCCATGGTGCAGGTAGTAGAGGAAATCCAGTCGTTCCATCACAGCATATTTATTCACCAGCTCAGGAGATGAGAAGTGGGGAAAGTCATTTGATGCATCTAAAAAAAGTAGAATTATCATCAGGAGCTCATAAAGAGTTGAATTAAGCACAGAAAATGGTTTTAAGGTACAAAATATGAGATAACCAACCAAAAAGCTCTGCTCCTGTTCCAATCCAAACCTCTGCAAACCCCAACCCTGCTGAAATTCAGAATTTTACATCCCTTTCTGTGCCCTAAACTGGTTTTTATGAATAATCCTGCTTTTCTGTCTCACTGCACATCTAGAAAAACCTCTGTGAAGAGCTCAGGAGGATTTAATTTCCAAAAATAATTTTTAGTAAATTAAAAGCTGTGGGTTTTTTTCTAAAAGAAATGGGATTTTGTATAAATTTATTTGCCAGCTCATGATAGAGGGTGAGAGAGTGTGTGAGACTGGATAGAAACATACCTGATGCAGCCAGGGTGTTTGCTGACTGCCAGCCAAATAATTTAGTGGGGTCAAAGGGTACCAGGGACTGAAAAATGAGAAAGAAAACATATTGAGAAAACATTTCACATCACAACAGAGCACAGAACATTCTGGGGAGCTGCAGCAACAAAGTCAGACTCAGCTTGTGCTGCCCTCAAGCAAAAGATCTGAGTAAAAGGCACTTGCCCAGAAACATTAGAATTCAAGAAGAGCAAATCTCAATTTCTATTTCCCTGGGTCAATTTTCTAAATTTCTAGTTCCCCTGGTCAATCTTCTAAATTTCTATTTCCCTTGGTCAATCTTCTAAATTTCTATTTCCCCTGGTCAATCAAAAAAATTCTATTTCCCTGGGTCAATCAAAAAAATTTCTATTTCCCTTGCTCAATCTTCTAAATTTCTATTTCCCTTGGTCAATCTTCTAAATTTCTATTTCCCCTGGTCAATCAAAAAAATTCTATTTCCCTGGGTCAATCAAAAAAATTTCTATTTCCCTTGCTCAATCTTCTAAATTTCTATTTCCCTTGGTCAATCTTCTAAATTTCTATTTCCCTGGGTCAATCAAAAAAATTTCTATTTCCCTTGGTCAATCTTCTAAATTTCTATTTCCCTGGGTCAATCAAAAAATTTCTATTTCCCTGGGTCAATCTTCTAAATTTCTATTTCCCTTGGTCAGTCTTCTAAATTTCTATTTCCCTTGGTCAATCAAGGGAAATAGAATTTTTTTTTTCCACCAGAAAGCACCCTGAGAAGCATTTATGTACCTGAAGGAGATGGTAAAGAGAGATGTCAGGTGGCAAAATCCCATGAGAGGTACCAGGGGGGAAAAGAGCAGCTCGTAGTTTGGGGTAGGGAGTCAGAGCCATTTTTAAGAGCTGGGGGTCAACCTTCTTCTGAGGTTTCTCAGTGTCTTCATTCTGAAGAACCTGCATTGCAAGGAAGCAAAAATACTTTGTTAGGAAGAAGGAAACACATTAAGAGAATAATAAAATCTCTGAATGTGTTTAACAAACCACCTGATGGTGGAAGTGGTGACACCAGAGAAAGTCTAAAGGAGATTCTAAAGCTCATCTCACCTGATCAATGCCACCAGGGGCATACATGGTGGTGGCAAGAGCCAGCAGTGTCCTTCCCTCCAGCAGCAAGCTGCTCACACCAGCCTGGTGACTGGGAATCAAGATCTGAGCATTGGCTAAACTGGCCTGGAAGATCATCTTTGGATCTTAAAAGAAAAAAAGAAAGATTTAATTATTAAAAAGATTTTTAAACTAGGATGAAATTGGCAAAATCATGTATTAAAACTGTTCTGTGGTTATGAACCCCTTACCTTGTGGGTTACTGGCAACCCCTCGACACTGCACCAGGAATTCAAACCAGGGATGTGCCTCATGCAACTCCTTGTTGTCCAAAATTGGGCAGTTTGAAGGAGTTAAGCTGGAAATAAGAGGAGCAGAAGTAAAAACACAGCATTTATAACCACCCTCTGCCTCAGGATAGCACTTCTAAGCCATCTAAGAGCATCTTATTTCATCCTAATTTAGATGAAAACTTGAAATATCTTTAGTAGTGAACACACCCAGAACAAACTCATCCTTGTGCTCAAGTGAGAGCTGCTGGAGAACAAGTTGGTTTGACTCATTTAAGACTGTATTACTCAAAACATTATATTATTACAGCTATAATAATTTCCTTTGATGACTGACACACAAATTAAATCTGAAAAGGCAACATGAGCCCTACCATGGCTCCCCACAGCTCTTCATTAAATGACACCCAAGTCACCTCTTTCTCTCCAAACAGCAAGGACTGAGGAAAACTCTTAAAATTGTGTCATTCCTTAAATCTACATGAGATTTGAAGGATAAGGAGGCATCTGCACCTGTAGAAATCTAAATTTGAAAAGGCAACATGAGCCCTACCATGGCTCCACCACAGCTCTTCATTAAATGACACCCAATTCAACTCTTTCTCTCTAAACAGCAAGGACTGAGGAAAACTCTTAAAATTGTCTCATTCCTTAAATCTACATGAGATTTGAAAGATGAGGAGGCAATTTGTACCTGTAATAGTCCAAATAAGTGTACAACAGATACTGTAAATTATGTTCCAGGCAGTAAAGGATGAGGCGAGTGTGGAAATCCAACCCACTGCATTTTGGAAGGGGGTGAGGTTTTTGCAGGATCCCCCCCAGGTGAGACAGTCTTTGGAGAAGAAGTTCAAAGTCTTCCATCTCAGAATGGACAAAAATCCCATTTCTAGCAGAAAAAAAGAGAAAAAACAGATATTTGTCACAGTAAGCAGAGCTTTCCTTCCATGGCACTGCCTCTATACTCAGGCAAACATGCCTGAGTGAGTCTGAGAGTGGAAAAGTTTTGTCTGATGGGGAAAAAAAGCTGTAAAGTGCTGACTGGAAGAAGAAACATTAAAGAGATAAAGCAGACCAGAAGGCAAAAGCAATCAAAAAGAAAGCAGATTCTGATTTTATCTTATGGAAATAAATGCAATAAAAGCTTTCTAACTGGAGTCGTATAGAGTTACAATTTTTTTTTCATGCAATAGGGGAAAAAAATCGATGCTGGTGGTTGTTTTAATATTTTATGGAAATGCTTCAGCAAATAAATTGAAATGTTTTTTATTTGCAGACAGAAGTGAGTCTGAGAGTGGTCAAAAATCACCAGAATTACTGCAGAGAAGTGAAATGGTCCCTCCTGAATTCAAATGGGCATCAGGAATATAAATACAATGAAAGATTGAAGGGCTAAAGGAGGATTTCTAGAGTTTTCATCTTTCTCACTGCTTCCAGAGCACAGAAAGTACAAGCACCAGACTAAAATTGTACTTTATTAATGGATTTGTGTTGTTTCAAAAAAAAAAAGGGCACTAAATACAATCTAAAAATTAGTGTGTATTGGATGTTTTATCAACATGGATTTACTTCTACACAATTTTGGCTTCCTCTAAGACAGAGAAATGAGGGCAATGGAAGAGGAGACACACCTGGCCAGCTTGTTCAGGATCTCATTCCTCATGTAGCCACTACACAGCATGTGCCTGTCGATGGTGTCCAGAGTGAGGGGAGGCCACTGAGCCTGCTCAGATGAAGGTTGGTCACACAAAACCTGGTCACACAAAGCTTGGTCACACAAAACCTGCCCAGGGATCCACTCTTCTATCCATGAGCAAAGACTGAGCCAGTCGTGCTGGGCTGTCAAGTGCATCCAGAGCACCTCAGGGTTACACACCACGAGTTCTGTGTTGCAGAAAGGGCAAAGTGATGAAACAGGCACAAAGCAACAAAATTTGGGAAATACTGATTTTTCTTTATATGTATTTTCAATGAAAAGCTGCAAAAATGATGCTGAGCTGAAGCATATTGTGGGAGAAAACCTACAGCTAATATTAAGGTGAAGTGGAGGATGATATTTACAAGTGGACAAGCATTAGACACAGTTCTTTTAGCAAGTTATAAATTTTTCTCTACAGCAAAAACAGAGATCCCTGCCAGAACACAGCAGAAAACAGGTGGTTTACCCATTTTACTGCCAAATTGCCCTAAAGAGGCAGCACATTTCAGCTCCAGTTATCATTTCAGCTCCCTCAATGCCATTCCCACCCCATCACAACCCACCAGGGAGAGATTTTGAACTGCCAGTTGAAGTCTTTATCACCAGAACACTTGCCTTGGGGTGTTTTTTTGGGTAGCAGGATCATCTCCTGAGTGAGCTCATCCCACCACTCAGCCCAGTTGAACATCACTCTCACCCTCCTGCCAGGAACCCTGTGTCTGTCACAGTTGAGCAGTGAGAGGAGGACTGCTGCCTGTCTGGAAAAGTCTTGTTCCTTCCTCCAATTCCTGAAGCTGCAATGAAATATGGCATCAGGACCTTTTTGAGGACTCTTTTCAAGAAGAGTCAGCAACCAAAATAAAGAGGAGACAGAAAAAGAGGCAGCAAGTTTTGCCAGTTCATTTCAAGAAGAGCTCTGGAAGCAACAGTGGGACTTAAATTGAGCTAAAAGCTGAACATGAGAGCAACAAGCCAAAAATTCCTTCATTTTTCCCAAACTGACACAGCAAAGGATCAGCATTGTGAAGTTTTTACCATTATTTAACTGTAAAATGATTTCTCTAGGCAGTTTTAGTCTGCTGTATTATGGATATCATACCAAAAATGGTTCACTTTCTACCTGAACACATTTAATTTTGATTGATAATTCAGTAATATGATTTGTTATTGAAAATACTTCATTTATGGTGATGCTGAAGTGGAAAGAAAGCCTCAGTTTTGCTGATGATACATGTCATGACTTAGGATTTAAAGTAAACTGGCTTCCACATTTGTATCATTTACAAATAGTTTCATTCTTTTCACACTGCTCTTCATCTACAGAAACAAAAGTTGGTGTGGAACCAATTATTTTTCTCATTAATTGCTGCCATGTTCTTTCTAGACTATTAATTATTACTAAATAGAACTGATAACCCAACATTACCTGGAAAGAGACTGAATCTCTTTATTTTCCTGGAAGGACTCTGAGTACAAGCTCTCAACCTGATGCACAAGCTCGATGGTTTTCTTCTCTTTTTCAGAAAGATAATTCTCCTCTTGTAAAACTTTCACCTTTAATTCAAAGTGAAGTATTATCTCTGATTGCAATTTTTATCTGTTTATAATATATGTCAAGTTGCAAACAATTCTGGAAGTGTAAAAAGTTAAATAACTGCAGGATAAAGTACTGAAACTACAGGAGGGCCAGGATCTCACTCTGTCTGCAAGCAGAACCAGGTTAGGGGCAGAATAAATGATATTTTAACCATTTTTTACTGAAAATACAAAGAAGATGGGCATGTCAGTGCCATATCTCAGCAACTACACTGCAAGGGAGGAGGATAAAACCTCTTTGTGCTTCTCTCAGTGTAAATAAATCAGATTTTAGAGCAAAAAGAGCCTGCTCTGCACTTACCAACACATCTCGGACGTGTTTATCAGCTGTGTAGAAACAGATCTTGTGCAATTCCTTCTTCACATCAAAGCCCTGCCAAAAAAAAAGAAGACACTTGTTGTATGGGAACTGTATAAATGCACAAAGAGCAGCCTGACAGAATGCACCCACTTTCCTTCCAAAGGTGCTTGTGATATTCACTCCAGTTACTAAAAATTGAATAATAACCAAGAGAACTGTGAGATAACCCCAAAAAGTCTGGCTAGAAATTAAGATTGACTCACAATCTTAAACTAGAGCAAGACAGGTTTATATTAGACACCAAAAAGAAGTTCTGATGAAACACTGGAACAGGTTGCCCAGAGAAGTGGTGGAGGGTCCATCCCTGGATCTATTCAAGGCCAGGCTTGCTGAGGCTCTGAGCAACCTTATCTAGTACAAGATGTTCCTGCTCACTGCAGAGAGGTTGGACTAGGTCACCTTTAAAGGTCCTTTCCAGCTCTATGACTCTATTATCTGATTCCATTTCATTCTACTTTAGTATTCAGTGACTTCAGGCCAACACAAACAGGCTTCCTTGGCATTAATAATCAAAGCAGGGCTTGAAAACAAGGTAATCTTCACTGAAACACACGTGTGTGTGAAATCAAAACATCCATAAGACACCTAAATGCTCCCCACACNCCAGCCTGGCCTTAAACACCTCCAGGGATGGAGGGGGCATCCACAGCCTCTCTGGGCAACCTCTTCCAGGGTCTCACCACCCTCAAAATGAAGAACTTCATCCTTTTCTCCAGCCTAAATCTCCCCTATTAGAATTTGCATCCATTATTCCTAGTCCTTCCATCACAAATCCTATTCAAAAGTCCTACCCCAACCTTTCTGCAGCCCCCTTCAGGTATTGAGAAGCTACTCAGAGGTTCCCCTTGAGCCTTCTCTTCTCTAATTTGAACCACTCCACCTCCTTCAACCTTCAGAAGAGAGGTGCTCCAGAAGCATTAAGAACTATCTGCACATTTATCCACCACCTCTCACCATGTTTTCCAAGAGTTCTGTGGCCTCTGTGATGTTTTCCTTCAGCAGACGGTCATAGACCAGATTCAGACCAGTGTGAACGAACTCCTGGGGGTTCTGAGCAGGATGTCGACGTGCTCTGAAGAAGGTTTGTGCTTCTGGCATTTTCTTGCTTAAGATGGCTTCAGCAATGATTTCCTGAGTGGAGGAAAAATAGAACAAACCATCTCATTATTCCTCTCTGTCATTGCCTTTATAACATCTATATTGATCCCCCTAAAAAAAAAGTTTAAGAACTTTTTCATATCATTCATCATAATTTCCTTAGCTATATAAGAAGAGTAAAAATAAAATTAAATAAAATCATGGTTCTTTTTTACCTCTGGTGTCAGCTTTTCCCACAGGTGGCTTTCCTCCAGCACAGGCAGCTCCTCATTGAGGTCACCCCCTGCGTGGACCCCGCTGATCTGGGGCTGAGAGTGTTTCCTCTGAAATTTTCTGAGTTTGATGATGTAATCAGTTAAAATATCTGCACTCTTCTGCAGGAATTCATCAGGTTCTGCCAAGAGCACACGAGACTTGAGTCAAAGAGAAAGGAATATTTCAGCTGGAGGCACTGAGGAAAGAAGGAGGGGTGAACTCAAGCCACCTAACTACACTCCATCATGCAGCCAGCTACAGCCTGACCTCCCATTTTGCCATTCTTATACATCCCATAATAATCCTGTCTGATTCTGAGTCTGATTCTGGCTGTTTGGGCTCACACAGACACTGTTCAGATGAATTTCTCATGTTTTCCCCATAAATAACATCTTTCTTTCACTTTGCCTTTTTGGCAACTAACCACTTTTGAGAACCAACCACCCTTTGGTTAGTTTTCAGCAATGCCTTTAACTAAAAAAGTAATTTTTTTTTTATCTAAAAACTGCCCCATCACCTTACCCTCTGTGTGCACAAAGATCTCCTCCAGCTGCCTGCTGAGGAAGGTCAAGGTGAGGCTGAGCAGCTGCTCAGAGAAGTGTTTGCTCTGAGGCTCTGTCTCATCATCTCTGACAGCAGAGCAAAGCAAGTTGAGAGCTGGTCTCAGCTCCTCCACATCTGCAAAATTCACATAAAAAAGTTAAAAAAATCCTGTGTTCAACCATATGACTGCTCACAAAGGTTACAAACTTAAGTTAGAAGTCACAGAGTGCTACAAATATCTTCTAAAATGTGTCAAACGATGGATGAGGTATGAAGGAGTTGGGGTTGCTCAGCCTGGAGAAGAAAAGGATGAGGGGGGACCTCAAAGTAGCTTCTCAATACCTGAAGGAGGCTACAGAAAGGCTGGAGGAGGAATTTTTAATAGGATTTGTGATGGAAAGACTAGGAATAATGGATGGAAATTGGAAGAGGGGAGATTCAGGCTGGATAGAAGAAAGAAATTCTTGACTTTGAGGGTGGTGAGACCCTGGAAGAGGTTGCCCAGAGAGGTTGTGGATGCCCCCTCAATCCCTGGAGGTGTTTAAGGTCAGGCTGGATGAATTGAGCAACCTGGTCTGGTGGGAGGTATCCCTGCCCATGGCAGAAGGGGTGAAAATAGGTAATTTTTAAGGTCCCTTCCAACCCAAACCATTCTATGTCCTCCCTGCACACCAAAATGCCTGTGATAGATGTGCCAGCCAAAAAAATCCACCTACTAACACCACAAAACCCTCCAATTTTCCACAATTGTTCTATTTCAGCATCATCCAAACATCCAAGAGGACAAGCAATCCCACCTGCTCTGTCACAAACACACAGACATAAGGAGAAAGGATTAAATTTAAACCCAGGAGAAGCTGAAAGAGCAGAACTTACTGGAGAGGTGAGCACTGGAGGTGCCATCAGGACCCTGCTCAGACCCAGGGCTGGGTTTGCACAGTCTGAAGAGTCTCTCTTTGCTTTTCAAAAACAAGTCCACTGTGTCCAGCTGGTGGTTTTTCAAAGCTGCCTGGAGACAAGGAGAACAGTTCATTTAGAGTCACAGAATTTCACATGTGCTCTCAAAATCTGTATTGTACATTTGCTGCTGGTGTTTTTCCTTCATACTCAAAGACAAAATATCCATGCAGGTAACAAGAATAAATTAAAACTTTGCATGAAATTCCTTTACCTGAAATAACAAGGGCATCCTTTCACCTCCTGCTCTCCTCCTTTAATAGGATCCTCCTTTTGGATCCAATTGTGAGTTTTCAGCACTGTTTTGTTCAAAAATTATGGGGTTTTTTTTTCACCTAGCTGCTGCATTTCTTTCTTTGGGTTATTCATCTGGACTAGCTGGGGATTTTATTGTTTATTCAACAATTGAACTACTCATTTTGCTCCTGGATTACTGAGTTGACCACTTAATTGTGTCTAAAAGCACTATTAGCATGGCTGAACTGCATTCATTACTTTAAGGAGGTTTTTTGCCATTTTACTGAGACAGAGAAGAGATTTCTTTACCTCCAGGGCACAGAGGGGGATGGGACATCGCTCCCAGCCGTTGAGATGACAAAGGGAATCGACGACTCTGGCGCTGCCATAAACCATCAACCGGTTCAAAAACTCCTCTTGAGTTAAACCAAAGAGAACTAGGGAGAGGCCATGCTCTAAATAAAAGGATTAAACCCTCGTTAAAATCACATAAACGAGTTGTGCCACAGCAACATTTCTGTCCTCTTCCAAAACTACAAGCTCAGCTCAGCAAGAAGACATGAAAAATTAGGCATTAGCATTAATAATCAAAGCTTTAAAACAAGGCTTTTAAAAAAGCTTTAAAACAAGGCTTTAAAACAAGGTAATCTTCACTGTAACACATGTGTGTGTAAAATCAGAACACCCACAAGACACCTAAATGCTCCCCACACCCTCTTATTTATTTCTTTCCTTGCTCACAAAGAATCATAGAATGGTTTGGGTTGGAGTGGAACTTAAAAATCATCTAGTTCCAACCCCTTGCCATGGGCAGGGACATCTTCCACTACATCAGGTTGCTCAATGCCTCAACCAGCCTGGCCTTAAACACCTCCAGGGATTTTTGAGGCATCCACAACCTCTCTGGGAAACCTGTTCTAGTATCTCACCACCCTAAAAGACAAGAATTTCTTTCTTCTCTCCAGCCAAAATGCCCCCTCTTCCAATTTACATCCATTATTCCTAGTCTTTCCATCACAAATCCTATTCAAAAGTCCTCCCCCAGCCTTTCTGTAGCCCCCTGCAGGGATTGAGAAGCTCCTCTGAGGTTCCCCTTGATCCTACTCTCCTCCAGGCTGAGCAACCCCAACTCCTTCAGCCTGAGGACAGAATTGAGGCTCAGCAAGAACCCATGAAAAATTAGACACATTAAAAATCAGCAAAAAGCAGCCAGGAAAGAAGAGATGTGCTAAAAAAAGGAATCATCAGAGGCTCTTATCGAAACAATTATATAAATAAACCCTTTACCTGTGAGCAGCAAACATGAGGGCACCCCTTCACAGCAATCCACATAAACACTGTCAGTGCCAGAGGGATAAAGGGTCACATCCTGGGACTCAAAGTCCCAGAGAGCAAGAGTCAACCCTTTGCTTTTTGTCAGCACCACAAAGAGGGCTGTCACTCCAGTCACCAGTTTACACTCCAGTTTCACCACTTCCTCCTGGCACTCCTCAGGGATTTGTCTCCACCTCTGCCTTGCTTCAATGAGGTTTGTATCATTGCTCTTCACTCTGGGTGGTGCCCAGGAAACAGCCTGGGGAACACAAACCACCAACTTCTCTGAATTTTCATGGATTTCAGGACTGTGATCTTCAAGGTGGGTAAAAGAGTGATACCAAGGGAAGCTCAAGTCATTCAACAGATCTGGAGAACCTGGTCTTCTCCTCCTCACTGCATCACGTAGCGAGGACAAGTGAGCCTTCCAGGACCTAAGGAGAAGAAGAAACACCTCTAACACCAAGTATTAAATCAAGAACAACACAGATGAATAAATTTTTCAACTTTCCCTGGCCAAATACATGTTTTAAGCTTATAGTTTCCACCCAAAATTCTGTATTCTAACCTTAACAGTCAACTCTACTGTGTGCAACCACACTGCAGCTGCACTGGCTGACAAGGGCCATCAACCTGAGCATTTTTAGGAGGAAGATTTTATTTTTCTTACAGAAGATGGCCTCAACAATTAAAAAAAATATAATGTAGAATTAAATTAATTGCAGATTTGAGTATTTATCACACTTCCATCAAGTTATTTTATTTGCATTAACACCTCTACTTCTAAGGGATACAACAAGGTTAAAGTGTTTTTCATGAACATAAAGCATCTGGAAGATCACATCTCTGCTAAACCTCAAACTGCAAAGCCCTGGGAATACAAAAAACTGCCAATGTTGGTCCAAATGAAAGATAACACCCTAAATAGTAACCCTGAATTATTAAGAGGCTGTTCCATGAGCAATGAGAAGTTTTCTCTACCCATTTCCTAACACCATCCTAACACGCTGAAGACTTCAAGAAAAAAGAGATGATTTGAGGGGCCACAGCTAAAATTAAATCAGTGTTTTATTAATTAATGAGCCAAAAGAGGGAAATGCCAGCCTGTGTTAGAAAGTATTTCCTCCTCTACCTGTCTGTGCGGAAAGGGGAAGACAAGAGCTCCATGCTGTACTCAGAGCAGGCAAGCTCATCCTCATCCAGCCCTTCTGGAGCCTGCACCAGCAGCTTCTCAGGATCCTTCTTCCTCAGCAAATGCCCAGGGAACTGTCTGGAAAGAAATAAATATTAAATTTCACCTCTCTCATTAATGTGGGGTTTTTTTCTCAAGTTTTTCTCAAGTTCTTCAAGTTTAAGTCCTCCAGGAATGAAATTCAGGCAAAAGGAAGCCCCAAGAGGAGGAGTTTTCTCAACAGAGTAATGATACCTGGTGTTATTACCTTTGAGGTAGAAAACATCTCTAAATTACAACCTTTTTAATTACAACCTGCTCCTAAATTATCAAGCAAAATCAGCAAAGGTGTATAAGAACAGCTGAAGAATCCTATGCTCTATAGTATCTCTAAAAGCCCTGCTAGCAGCACATACCTCAACATTTTTAGAAAAATTAAAAATCCAATAGAAAGAAATTCTTTACTTTTAGGGTGGTGAGAGCCTGGAAGAGGTTGCCCAGAGAGGCTGTGGATGCTCCAAAAATCCCTGGAGGTGTTTAAGGCCAGGCTGGATGAGGCATTGAATGACAGAGCATGAATTTGAGCACAAAAAATAATGGGAAATCTTTGAACAAGTATGAAATAACCACCCCACCACAGAGCCAGGACTCTAAACAAGAAAATGAGAGGTTCTCAATCATTACAGGACCAAGATCAAGCACTTTTTAATGCCTCAGTGAAACTTTTACGTGGAAAATGCACTGAAAACACACCTGAAGTAGCTGTTGAGGTCCAGGGTGATGGCACAGTTGGAAGAACTGATGATGACAGCAAGGCTGAGGTCGTGTGACACCTTCAGGGCAGTGAGGGGTGATGTGACAGCTCCACTCCTGTCCCCAACCCCCAGGCACGGAGCTACACTGACTTCTGCTACTTGTGCACCATCACAAGAGTCAAACACATCTTTGAACGGCATCAAAGAGAACAACAGGCCAATGGACATGAAATTAAGCAGGAGGGAGAGGTGGAGAATCTCTCTTAGCCCCCTGCTTCAACCAATCTCTGTACAACAAACCACAACTGACTGGTTTCCAAAGCATTTCCAAGCTGAGAGGGGAGCAGAACTGAATTTGTACAAACACACAACCCAGAAGAGCTGATTTCTGCTCAGGAGTGAGCTGAGACAAACACTATCTAACTAGGAAGAAAAAGTAACCTCATTTAGTGCTTTTTTTTTTACAGAAGTGCCAGAAAAAAATTGAGAGAGACCAGGTTAAAGCTGAGCATCTTGTGGGGGAGTCAGCCAGCTCCTGTTCTTCAGGACACAGAGGACAGAAATCTGGTTCCCCAGCTGTGATCTCCTGCAGATCTGTAATTTCCCAATAATGTAATTAGGAAAATTAGGCCAGTTATACACAGAAACACATATCAAATGCTTAAAACCATAAATCCAGTGGCATGTTGAGAAATAAATGATGTTTTCACCCTGTTCCTTGGGCCCCTGCAACACAGTCTTTCTTCTGAAAGCATCAAAACATGCACCTCAATTTCTTCTAAGAAATGTATGTTTAACCCTGACAAAACAAACTCTGTTCTTCCAAAACACCAACACTAAGAGCAAAGGATACAAATCCAGCCAGAAGCATCCAGCAGGAAGAGGAAACCCCTGCAGAAATGAGTGTCTGTGACTCTCTCCAGGACGTGGGGAGGCAAAGGGAGAGTGAAGCAGCCAAATATCTCCATGGGAGCATCTCTGTCAGCCATGGCCAGTCGCAGCAGCAAGCACTTGTTGAGCAGAAGCAAGCACTGGTTCTTCTCAAAAGACAGAATCCTCAGGGAGGATATTGAAGGCACACCTGGGAATTTAAAGATGTTTTAGGATGACAGCAATCTGGCTCTTTCCATTTCTAAAAAAAACCCCAAAATCTCAGAAAAACCACAGCTCAAACTCACTGCCCCCTGTCTTAGTCTGCTTGCCTCTCTTAGTTGCCTGTCTTTGGTTTTAAATCTCCCTCTTTATGCCAGAAGCATTGATTTTAGAAGAGTTCTAAAACAATACAGGTTTTTTGAGGGGCAAATACAAGGAAAATCAGCACAAAATAGTATTTCAGCACTGAAAATGAAAACCTCCAGTCTTTGGAAATAAGAGTAAGGGTGACTGTCAAAGGATATTTAAAACATCAAAAATCAGGGGCTGCAAGGACTCTGCACTTAAATTACACACTGAGTTTGCTAATTAAGGACACAGACACATCATTAGGGTTTGCAGGATGAATGAGGAGCTTGATGTGTTTCCTCCCCAGTAGCTGCAACACTAAAGGGAAGCTGAGACAGTTGGTTAGTATGAAAACTTCACTGAGTTTTACTTTATATCATCCAAACACCTTATTCTGCAACAGTTTAATGTCTTTGCATACAGAAACACCTCTGTTATCATCCAGGTTCATTAGTAGAGCCACTAATTGCTCTGCATCAGTGCAAAAGCATCAGATACCTCCCTGCTGCTCACTCTTTCTGCCTCCCTTTGCGTCACCAGCTGAAGCAGAACAAGACCAGGAACAAATTCAAGCATGGAACACACATTGAAGTTTTACTCACTAATGTTTTTAGCTTCAAGGAGCTTTTTAAGTGTGTCTTCCTTACAACTGTGCAGGGAAACTGGGTTGCACTTCCCATCTTCTAGAGTGAATTCATAGACAAAGAGTTCATGGCTTTTACTAAGAGCCAGGATTTTTGCCTTGTTTGCTTGGAGATGGTCCTCTGGATTCTCCCACATGAAGCTGGAGATACAATATTCAGCACATTTATTGAGCTCAATTCCCTTTCCACGGGGTGTTCAACAGTTTGGGGGACTGTGCTAATGGTGGGAAGTAGAATTTTTATCTTTTGTAGCAAAGATTCTGCCACCCCTCTCTCCTTCCCTCCCTCACAGTATTGAACACAACCCTGGGACACAGCACTCCAGGGATCCTCTTTTTCCTCTCAAGAAAGAGGAGAGAGGGAGGGGAGGAAGAAGAAAGAGGAGAGAGGGAGGGGAGGAAGAAGAAAGAGGAGAGAGGGAGGGGAGGAAGAAGAAAGAGGAGAGAGGGAGGGGAGGAAGAAGAAAGAGGAGAGAGGGAGGGGAGGAAGAAGAAAGAGGAGAGAGGGAGGGGAGGAAGAAGAAAGGAGGAGAGAAAGAAGGAAGAAGGAGGGGACCCTGGGGTGTCTGTGCCTATCTGCTCACTCGTGGGGGAAGGAGAAGGGGGAAGCTGCAATGGGGCAGTGACACAGGAGACGGGGCTCTATAACCACAGCAGAAGCTGCAAACCTCTGCTTTGCTCTGACTCAGCGATAAAGCTGCTGAAACTGCTTAAAAACATCTCTGAAGCCTTGAGTGACACAGCCCAGAGCCTGCCCCCGGCACAGATAAAGGGGACCCCCATCTGGGGAGCAGATACAAACCAGACGCCCCTCCGGTACCGGGGTCTGAAGGGAAGCGGCCCCTCCGGCCTGTCCCAAGCCGGGGACCCCACAGCGCTCGGTGCTGAGCCCATCACCTCCATGGGACCACTCGCAGCCCCACAACCCCCCCCGCCGACCCCTGCCACTCACTCGGCCCATTCTCCCTGGAGGACACTGCTCCGGGCCCGGCCGCCGCCTCCCGGCACCAGCGACTGCAGGAAGATGCCACCGGGCACCATGAGAGCGCCCAGAGCGTCCCGGCCTTTGCTCAGCCAGACCCGAGACACATCCCGCGGGGAGCTCGGGGCTTTCTCTGAGAGAGGCCACAGCAGAACACGCAACTCCCGTTTGGCCGCCACCATCCCGGGGGGAAAGGAGGAGCCGCCACTGCTTCTCCAGCGGCCGCCCGGCTCCCTGCTCGCCGCCATCTTGGGAGCTGCCAGCCCCTACTTCCGGTCAGCTGACAGCGCCGGCCAATCAGGAGGCGGGACTACACCTCCCAGCATGCACCGCGCTCAGCAGGGACCCGGAAGATGGTGTCTGCTCCTGCCGAGGGGGCAGCCGCCGCCATGGGGTCTCTGTGCCGGTGACACTGGTGGTAGGAGGGCACGATGCCCTTCGGTGGCTCTGTCCTCAGAGGCCTGTGTGCCCGTTTCCCTCCGCCACTTCCGCCTCCGCCCACCGCTTCCGCTGCCCCGCCCG
>VZTY01015427.1:5530-20050 GCA_013400935.1 Turnix velox
AAGAGTGCGATGCTCTCCCAACTGAGCTATACGTCCTACCCCAGCCCTTCTGTAGCCCCCTTCAGGTACTGAGAAGCTACTCTGAGGTCCCCCCTGGGCCTTCTTGTCTTCAGGCTGAACCCCTCAACTCCTTCAGCCTGTCCTCATAAGGGAGGTGCTCCAGCCCTCTCATCATCTTTATGGCCCTCCTCTGGACCTGCTCCAACAGCTCAATGTCCTTCTTATGTTGAGGGCTCCAGAACTGGACACAGTAACTCCAGCTGGGGTCGCACCAGAGCTGAGTAGAGGGGCAAAATCACCGTCCTTGACCTGCTGGCCACACTTCCCTTGATGCAGCCAAGGATTCAGTTGGTCCCAAGGAACACCCTGGAAAGGCCACAGCTTTTTCTGCACAAGGAATGGTGCTCTTCCAGCTCATACTCATGAGATGAAGGGTAGGAAATCTCATCAGCACCCCTGCACACACAGCCCAGAGCAGGGCATGCTCCCACATCCCCTCATCCCACACACTGGCACGTCTCATGCTGGATTGATAGAATCATAGAATGGTTTGGATTGGAAGAGACCTTAAAGATCATCTAGTTCCAACTCCCCTGCCATAGAGAGGGACACCTCCCACTACACCAGGTTGCTCAACGCCTCATCCAGCCTGGCCTTAAACACCTCCAGGGATTGAGGGGGCATCCACAGCCTCTCTGGGCAACCTCTTCCAGTTTCTCACCACCCTCAAAGGAAAGAGCATCTTTCTTATCTCCAGCCTGAATCTCCCCTCTTCCAATTTGTATCTGCAAGTCCTAGTCCTGCCATACTGTACCCTATTAATAGTCCAACCCCAGCCATTCTGTAGCCCCCTTCAGGTATTGAGAAGCTACTGTGAGGTCCCCCCTGAGCCTTATCTTCTCCAGGCTGATCAACCCCAACTCCTTCAGCCTTATTTTCAGGATCCCAGGCACACAAGGAGGGCAGTGCTGATACAAACAACAGAGTGTCCTGCACCCTATAAGAAAATCCAAAAGCCTGCTGGATTTCCAGGCTGAAAATGGCATCCATGTGCATTTCCAGGTGACAGAGGCAAACTGGCTGCTTTCACTGAGCTTCCTCCTCTTCCTGTGACAATCCTGCACCTGGTTCGCAACTGTCGGAAAGAGGTTAATCACAGTCCTTAAATCAGGAACCTCATTGCAGTAGGCTCGGGATGCACATCTGTGCTCTCCACAGCTCATCCCCAGCAGCATTCAGGAAAAGGCAATATGCCAAAAAAAACCCCATTCCCAAACAAGCTGAATCCTCCCCAAAATTAGTGTCAAGCATCCCAGGATGGAAGAACCCCTCGAGCCAATCCTGCAGCACAAGTGAAAGTCTTGCTGTGCCCCCAGCCACGTCATGGCTGCGGGTTTAAGGCATCTCAATTAACATGGTGAAAAGGTTTTTTAGAATCATGGAGTAGTTTGGGTTGGAAGGGATCTTAAAGATCATCTAGTTCCAACCCCTCTGCTACAGGCAGGGGCACTTCCCACTACACCAGGTTGCTCAATGCCTCATCCAGCCTGGCCTTAAACACCTCCAGGGATAGAGGGGGCATCCACAGTCTCTCTGGGCAACCTCTTCCATGTCTCAAAACCCTCACAGGAAAGAACTTCTTTCTTAGATCCAGTCTAAATCTCCCCTCTTCCAATTTGCATTCATCACTCCTAGTCCTGCCATCCTGAACCCTATTAAATAGTCCTACCCCAGCCTTTCTGTAGCCCCCTTAAGGTATTGATAAGTCACTACGAGGTCCCCCCTGAGCCTTCTTTTCTCCCACCTCCCAGTAGACCATGCTGCTCAATGCCTCATCCAGCCTGGCCTTAAACACCAACAGGGAGGGGGTTAGTATTTTGTGGGGTTTGTATTTTGCTTTCTGGCCAGCCTTGTGGAGGAGTAAAGGAGGTATCACCTCTAAACATTTGGGGAGGCAGAGGTGATCCCTGAGGACCACAAACACTCTGTCCCAGATCCAGAGCTCAGCCCCACATGGGGTGAGCCCTTGGCAGAGGAAAGGCTGGAGCATCTGCCAACCACCCAGCTTTGCTGTGGGTTTTCAAGCATGGCAAAGCCAGGCCTGGCCTTACTATTTCTAGGCTCATCCCAGGGGATCACTTTGCACTCCCTGTTTTGGGAAAAAGAAGAATTTTGGAGAGCTGGAGTCCTTTGGAGCCCGGCGCAGACGGAGGCCGTTGCGCGCCTGCACGCAGAGGCACGTGCGCAGCCCGGAAAATGGAGAGGAATTGATCCCACAGGCAAATCTCTTTTGTTCTAACCCCCTCGCTGTAACTGGATCTCCCCCAGGTTCTCGGCTGGGGAGAGACACAGAGGATCACATCGCTCTCACGCTTTCTCCCACTGCCGGCTTGTCACATTTTCCCCCCTCACTGATGGAGGAGGAGGAGGGAGAAGGGCTTGTTTACCTCGGCGCCGACACTCGTGTCCAGCAAAAATCCAAGCAGGAGCAGACAGCACAAGATCATCCCTCCTCCCCACCCAAAACTCACAAGGTTTTAAACAAGATTTCATCCCCTCCATCCTCCTCCTCCTCCAAATCAGCGCCCCGACAGCCTCCAGCCTTGTCTCCTTTGGGCTGCAGAAATGCTGATTCACAGAGCCAGGCACGGGAGGTGTTTGGGAGGCAGAGAGAGGAGGAGGCAGAGGGAGAGCATCACCCCCGTGCAAAGCCACCCCAAAACACTCCATTTCCCCATCGGCAGCTGTTACCCCACTGATTAGTGAGAATGAAGTGGCCGTAGATTAATCCTCTCGGCGCTTATTGCAGCACCTCTCAGCCAGTGACTCTCTCGCCTCTCAGCAAGGTGAATCCATCCCCCCGGCTCCCCAGGAGAGCTCACACGCTGATTTTTCTTCTATTTCTGTGCAGGGGAAAGCAAGGTGAAAGACTTCATGCCACGTGCCTGGAGCCACGCAGCAAGATGCTGAGATAGCCATGATGGGAACGGTGGCGGTGGAGCAGTGGAGGAGGTCCTGCTCCAGCAGGGGGATTGGACTAGATGATATCTTGAGGTTTCTTCCAATCACAGAATATCAGAATATCAGGGATTGGAAGGGACCTCAAGAGATCATCTAGTCCAATCCCCCTGCCAGAGCAGGAACACCTAGACTAGGTCACACAGGAACACATCCAGATGGGTTTTGAATGTCTCTAGAGAAGGAGATTCCACAACCTCTCTGATATTTTGTGATTCTGAGGTTGTCTGGGTGGCATGTGTGTCCCCAAGGAAGTATGTTGCTTTCCAAGTCTTAGGGCAAAGCCAATGGCACCTTGATCTGTGCATGATCAGAACTGCCACTTGTGGATGCCACATCTCCTTGTGCCAGGGCTGCCAGTGTCCAGCAGTGGGGTTGGGGTCCATCTGGCCTCCTGGCATCAAAAGCCATATCTAAGGGGCTGCACCATGACAGCAGCTGGCATGAGATGAACCTGCCCACCCTACACTACTTCCTCCCTCCTGCCAACACAGTGATAAGACCAGTCCACCCCTCTCTCCCCACAGCAGGCCTGAAACTGGTGACAGCAAAATGATGCTGCTCCAGGGCAGGCTGTGGGGGTGGTGTGTTCCCCACAGCCTTTGGCAGGCAAATGTCTGCAAAAGGATGAGTCAACTATCCAAGAATCCTGCTTCTTCAAAGTCCAGGTCCCTTCCCTCTGGGACAACCACAGCACTTTGCAGAAGAAAAACATCCAATCTGGTTTTCTCCATCCTGTGTGTTCAGTTGCATTCAGTGGCTCCACTTCTCCTCCCCAGGGCCAGACTCTACCACAAAGTCACCTGTGGTGCTACAAGGGATGCAAACAACCTGGGACCTCCTACACTGAATTGCACAACTTGACCTCCCATCACCTTCATGCTCCTCCTTCTGCCACGTCCATGCTCAGATCAGGCAGGATCCATCCCAGAGCAGGTGATGCAGAGGTGGGGAAGCCAATGTGGCATCCACCACTGAAAGCTCACAGGCACACAGTGGGGACATCAAGGATCAGTGTGACACCCTTCACCACTGCCATGCTGCTGTGTTTGCACCCTCAGGCTCAAAACCCAAACTCTTTTATGTTATTACTCTCATTTTTCTTGCAGACTGTATCTAAGCTGTGCTTGTCCCCTGATCCCCTCTGCATGGGTGACTGACCTCCTGCTCACAGCAGAGTGGGGCGAGCTGGCCTGCTCATCTGGGCTGAGGGAGAAGCCATGGTGCATCTGAATAGATTTCCACCATGCAAATGTAAAAGCCCCAGTGGGTTTGAATGGGGAGCCCTTGAGGTATTATCTCCGCAGTGCCTGGAGGCAACCACCTGAATCCTTCCGTGACTGCTGCACAAACCTGAAATGTCTCCAGTGGCTGGGGATTATGGACAGACCTCACAGAGGAGCATCCAGGCCACTGTAGCCCTCACCACTGGCTTTCAGAGGCCTGACCCCCCAAAAACAAGGCACGGCGATGCTAAGATGTCTGAGGCTCAGATGCCAAGGCAGGAAACCAAGCTGAAGTTTTCACATTAATCATATCAAGCTCTATTCTTTTTCATCTATTTCAAGGCAAGTCAAAAAGAGGCTCACACTCTCCCCTGGCAAACCACAGAGGATGACGAGAGCCCGTCTCTTGCATTGCAAGTAGAGTGTGTCAAGCAATTAGCAAGTCATCAGGAATTCAGATAGGGTGGGCAGGATGCGATCCTTCAAAGCTCTAGCAGGAGCAAAACCCACCCCAGGAGCTTCCCATCAGGTGTGGAAGGCAGCAGAGAGGGAGCAGGGGCTGTTGGTGAGATTTGGGTGAGTGGAGCAGGCACGGTGCCAGCAGAGCTGCCATAAACCACCTCTTGATCAGTGTGTGCCATAGCTAAGAGGTCCCAGGCATTCAAGCATAGATTTTTCTTCTGCTCATCCCCAACCTCAGCAAGGTGGAAATTCAAAGCACTGCTTCCCAGGTGTCCTGCTGACCTGTTGGGTCACCCAAGCATCTCTCTGTGTGTGTCCCATCCCTGGGTGTCTCAGCATCATGCTAACTCCTGCTGCCAACACCAGCTTTAGTCCCTGCAGCTCTGAGAGTGCTGGTTTCTGCTCAGCATCCTCCCAACAGCCCAAATCCTCCTCTCATGGAAGCGAGTGGTGAAAACAACCTGAGAGAAGGGTCAAACCTTCTGTGCTCACATCAGATAGCTCTCCTAGTTCTGCCAAACCACATCACACAAAGCCCTGGCAAAGCACACCAGCTGTACAACACCACCTCCCCACACTGGGTTCTACTGGTGTGCCATGAAGCACCTTGAAGAGGAAGACCCTCAGCTGGTTGGTAGCCTCCCCAGACATCTTACTAGTCCTCTTGAGCACCCAACCAGCCTGGCACGAAGGAAAGGAGGATTATGGCGGGGTGGGAGCTGCCAACCTGGGTGCACACCTCCCTGTGGACATAGGGCCTGGGGTGCAGAAGGAGTGAGCACGATGGGACGGGTTGCAAAAGGGGACGCCTAATCTGCCACCCGCCCCTTTCTCCCTGCCATTGCCAAGGTAGCAGCAGACAATGCTATCTGCTGGGTTGTCAGCCATCCCTCCTCCTGCCGCCGCCGACTCTTTAGCCAGAAAACTCTCCATCTGTCTCCAGATGGGGTGTTTCTACCACTCCAGTCAAACCGATTCAGAGTGGAACAATGATGCTTTGTTAACAAAACAATTTTTGTGTGTCAAGCCCTCNCCCCCCCCCAAGTCCCCAGTGGGTCAGCTTTGTGTGGCGTCCTACATTTTGTTGTTTCTTTCACATTTTAAAGGCTCCGTATTTCAGTACAAAAGGTGCCTGCGGAGCAGCTTTTATCTGCGAGGCAAGATTTGACACATAGGCAGATCACGATTGCGACAGGAGGTTCGTGATGTGGTGGTTAAGGGTGGTGTCAGTACCTTCAGAGTGATGAAGCATTATTTCCAGTGATTTTTGCCTCCAGGATAAAAATTAGAGCTGGTCCTATGGCACTTATAAGGTTTCCACGAGCTGGAATCCCTCAAGGGCTGAAGCAAAGAACAGGGAGAGAAAGTTTGAGCTTGCTCCGGTCCACGGTAGGCAGCAGCTCTGTCCATTTGTCCTTCTGGCATTCTCCAGTTCTTCTCTGCTGTAGGACAGGGCACCTCTCTTGGCTTGCCAGGGGAAAGGACAAGTAAGCAGAGCAAATGTGTTTGCCTGTGAGTAATCCACAGCTCTCTCCCCAGCATAAACCTCACAAGGTCCACAAAGGCAAAATCTCAGCCTCCAGATGAAGATCCTGGTTCTCCCGAGCTACTCAGGGTTGGATTATCCCCTTCATCCCACTCCCTCAGCCAGCATCAGGGAAGAGATCTCTCTTTTCTCTTCCAAAAACATCACCACTCCACAGGCCTCCTCTTCCTTTATTTTTTTCCTCTCTTTTTTTTTTCTGCCCTGAAGCACCAAGCACACAAACCACCTTCTGCTCTGCACAGAACCAGCAACTCACAGCAAATAACCAACCCGCTGGCTCCAAAGCAAACAGCTCTGTGTTCCTAAGCAGGCTGGCAATTTCTACACAAGTGGGACATTTTATTCCAGCTCTCCCCCCCACACACTCCACCACATTCACAGGGAACTTCCCCTCCTCCTTCCTGTCCTCAGGTAACTGCATCTTCATGGAAACACCAATTTTTTTTTTATGAGTCACTCCTTCCTCCTCTCCTCCTGCTCTGTGGCCAACACCCCTCAGCTTTCAAGATCAAAGCAGAAGGGGACCAGCTGTGTCGCCTCCTTTCCTCTCTAGCCCTTTCCATCTCCATTTTCAGCCATTGCCAGTGTGAGCCCCTGCTGTTCTGACAGCACTTTGTGCCACCCGTTCAGTGCTGCAGCTCTGTGCCCGCCGTCTGCTCCCCCTCCATCCTGCTCCTGCCATCCCTCCTCCTGCTCCTGCCATGCTGGAATCACAGGGAGCCCTCCCAAGCTCAGTCCCACATGGGAGCTGCCCTTCCTGTCATAGAATCATTGAGTTGGAAGGGACCTTCAAAGACCATCCAGTCCAACCCTCTCACAGTGAGCAGAGACATCCTGCACTATATCAGGTTGCTCAGAGCCTCACCAAGCCTGGCCCTAAATGTCTCCAGGGATGGAGCCTCCACCACCTCTCTGGGCAACCTGTTCCGGTGTCTCATCACCCTCATAGAGAAGAATTTCTTCCTCATGTCTCATCTAACCCTGCCCTGCTCTAGTTTCAAACCATTGCCCCTTGTCCTGTGGCTCCATTCCCTAGCAAACAGCCCCTCCTCAGCTTTCCTGTAGTTCCTTCAGGTCCTGGCTGGCTGCTATGAGGTCTCCCCACTGCCTTCTCTTCTCCAGGCTGAACTGCCCCAGCTTTCTCAGCCTGTCCTCATAGCAGAGGTGCTCTAGACCCTGATCATCCTTGTGACCTCCTCTGGACCCTCTCCAACAGTTTGAGGTTTGTTTCAGCTTGAGGACAACCTCATCTGGGACAGCCATGGCCCTTCTGAGAAAGCAACACCCATTTGCAAAAGGTTGAAGGACTTGAGCAGCCACCCCATGCTGCAGCAGGGATTTGCAGCACCAATGGGATAGCTGGTGTCAGGGATGCTCTTCTTGATGCATCCAGGAACACGTGGCCATTTTAGGTCTCTGAGGGAGCACTGCTCCTGTATGCTCCATGGAAGCTTTGCAGCAGCTCACAAGGCTGAGAGATCCTTCTTCAGGATTTAAACCCCATCATTCATGGCATCTCATCCTGACACCACCACAGGGTGCTGTGATGGCAGCTGAGCAGGGTTTCAGTCCCCACTTCCCAACACATCACTGTGACTCTTTGCTGAAATCCAGCCTGGAGTCTTCTCATCTGCAAGGACTTTGAAGAAAGCATGGTGCAGAATTGTGTCTTGGTGCTTTTTACATGTAAAACCCTGAATTTATCTGCTAATGGCAATTCCCAGCAGAAAAGGATGGTTAGCAGTGGCAGGTGTATCTATGAAGACTTTTTAAGTGAATGCTGCATGGTGGGAAATCTATCGGTCCTTACAGAAAGCTCCCTGGGTTGCTGCTGCAGGCACCTCAATGCAAAGTTTCAATGTGATTTTTGCTTCCTGTGTTCTGTTACACACATCCCTCTCAAACCTCTTCCCTCAGAAGCTGTTCCTTGCCCTCTCTCCCACGGTCACGCATGTGTCACTGTGACCTGCCTGGCTGAAGGAGGGAGGGAGCATCTCCATCCGTCACCGGACACTCCACCGACTTGTCAATAAATAAAAACTCAAGGGATGTGCTTGACTGATCTCCTCAGCTGCACTCTCCTGGGTGAGAAAAGGCTGACATACAAAATACCCACCTCCTGGATTTCTGTGAGTTTTTCACTGAAAGCTCATTGTTTTTCCCCAGCAAAGCTGGGAAAGAATTTAGAGTCGGTCAGGGCAGTGAGGTTGCTCTGCTGTCTCTTTTCTGGGACAAAAACCCAGTTTGAAGCAGGTTGCTAGCAGCTAAATGCAGGTTCCTCAGCAGCTTCCAGGATGAAAATATTCCCTCTCCAGATCTCCTTTTATGTCCACAACACATTATTCCGGTGGAGGGCTCTCTTGCTAAGAAAAGCTGTGATAACTCCCAGTCCTGTCTCTAAAGTGCTTCAGGTATGGGAGCCAGCTCCCTGCCACACATCCCTTGGTCCTACTGACCAGCTGAGATGTCCTTAATTCCTCCATCTGTCCCCTCCAGGCTCTGCCTGGCTTGGCTCTCAGATGGAAAATACATTCAGCAGGCTGCAAAGCTGCTTCTCTTAAATGTGTTCTTCTCTCACAGCTTCAGAAGAAACAGTGTCTTAAGTCCCCCCAGCCTGCTCCTGGGGCTTTCCATGCTAAGCCACCTTTGTCCCACACCATGCATGCAAACAGAGAGGAGGTTCACACCAAAATCCACCTCTCCTCTCTGCCTTTAACTGAACCAAAACAAAAAACAGATGGAAAAATGTAATGCTGGCGGTGAGAAGTATGTGGGCTGTGTTTGCATCAGCCCTCCTGGAGCTGCAGAGTAGATTCCCTTCTGGCCAGGGTCCCAGGGCAAAGCCAGCCCTGCCCAAAAGGGTTATCTATCATTGTGGGGGGGAGTCTGCTAATCCCCCTGTCAACCACCAAGCAGCATGGAGGTGGAAAAGATAGAGGGAAGGAAAGGAAAACAAGAGGCAAGAGCAGACTTGGCATTTTGCACTTCAGGATTGTCCAGGAGGAAGAGACAATCGTGTCTTCCAAGTAGGATTTGTATGATGACTGCACAATGAGTAGCAGTGGGACAGCCACACACAGGACATCAAGCTTTCAACTGAGCTCCACCCATCCCACACATTCCCTCAAGCAGGGCCCCTGTGGAAGAAAGAGCTTGTGACCATAAATTAAGATTGGGCCCTAATGAATGCATGCTGCTCAGCTGGACATAAGGCACTCAGGTGTCTTGAGTGCTGGGGTTTCTCACATGCTCAGTGTCTGACTTTGTAACACCAATCATGTATTTTTTAGTGTTGCTTTTGTGCACATGTGAGCTTATCTTCTTTTGCTGTGGCGTCTCTCTTTTCACTGTCTCTCCAAGGTAAACAATACCTGGACTCGACTGCACACCAGTGTCCCTAAACTCTGAATGCTCCTCAATCTTCCAATCACCCCTCAGGGTGACAGAACAGTGGCACAGGCTGCCCAGTGAGGGTGTGGGGTCTCCTTCTCTGGAGACATTCGAGCGCTGCCTGGATGCCTTCCTGTGTGACCTGATCTAGGTATTCCTGCTCCAGCAGGGGGGTTGGATTCCATGATCTCTTGAGGTCCCTTCCAATCCCTGATACCCTGTGATTCTGTAAGCAGGATGAGCTGTGTAGTGCAGCCACTGTGCAGAGGCTGTTGCAGACTCAATGCCAGGTCCCACCAAAGCCTTCCTCACCTGCTGATGCTGGGAAGCCACTCCTGCGTGGGGAGAGGTGCCTGATAACCCCGTTGCCACGCCAGCTTTCACCTCAATAAGCTGCAGAGGCAGGAAGAGAAGGAGAGGAGAGAGCTTGTGGTGGGGGCTGGGGCTGGCAGCGTGTTTGTGGAGTAACGCTCAAACTGCCGTAACGGATTGCCTTGTTTACACTGGGCCCAGGGAAAATCACTCCGGGGGGATGAAGATGGAGAAGCGTCCAGAAGCCTCCCAGAGCAGGATAAGCTCTGCATCCTCTCGACTCTTACTTTTGCTTTCAAAACTATTCCCCTCCCAACACTGCAACCACGGCACAGAAGCTTGAAAAAATCACTGTAGTGTGAGCAGAAAGGACAGAGAAAGGAAAGGAAAAGAGTCATCCCGTGGGAATGTGGCTCTTCCATGAAAGCTTCTCGCCAAGAGGAGCCCTCGGTACCCAAGGATGCACCAAGATGGGTCACTGGGCCAAGGGGCTGCTGCAAGAAATGGCCATGACATGCTGGGAGAGGGAGAAGAAGAAATAGGAACCACCTTAAGGGAGGGGAGCCGCCAGCAGAACACTTAAAAATGACTAAATACTTTCCCAAGATCACTCCTCCACGTAAGAGCTGCTGTAATTGCCCTTGGGATGTTGCACAACGGCGAGAGGGAGGGGTAGGTGCTGGCAGGGAGGCTCATGTCCCTGGCCCCTGAACCAAAAGGCGAGCAAACCTCTATCCCGAAGTGCTCCTGTCATCTCCTGGATTTAGCTCCCCCACCTCCTGAGGGATCATTCCCTGCAGAAGCTGGAGGACTCCCCGGAGGACTCACTCCTGGTGCTTCTGAGACACAGCGGGGCTGCCCCCAGGGAGCCAGAGCAAAAGGCGAGGAGGAACAGAGCCCACGTTGCACTGCGTGGCATGGAAAAAAAAAAAAAGAAGCAAAAGAGAGAGAGATATAAGGGCTTCATTCAAGCCCTCTCTCTCTCTCTCTCTCTGGAAGTCTCACGCAGAGCAGCTGGTCTTTAAAACAGTGGCAAGAGAGACATGCCAGCAGCGAGAGGTTCCATTTCTGGGTGCTTTTATTAGTGACGCTCAGAAGGGGGCAACCACTCGACCCCCCGGGCGAAGGGAAAAGGGCTGACTCATTCTTCCAGCCAGGATGGAGAGCAGGACACCGTAGTTCCTCTCCCGCTTCAGCAGCCACATCACCGGATCTGGGCTGGGACACCGCGCACGTAGGCAGGCACCAGCTAATCCTCGGATTCGCCGTTCCCTGGGTAGAGCATCCGCAGCTTTTGCTTCCAAAAGCAGCTCGCTGATGGTGGAAGTCAGAAGGGAAGCCTCAGACAGAGGCAGACTGGGGGTTTTAAAACATCTGTGGGCCACCAGCCATTAAATAGGATGCTATGCTGGGCTGCTGCTATCAGCTCTTACGCCAGGTTCATCACAGCACCGGCTGGGTACCGTCCAGCAACGCATTAAGAGATGTGACTATTTCTGTTCTCATCACATGTTTGCTCTCATCCTCTCTCCAAGGTGTGTGTGTGTGTCTGTGAGGTGGAGTGGGTATGGGGAGAGAAAAAATAAAAAAAAAAAACCCACAGAATTGCTATGGAGTGTCTTATTTTGGTAAGGTTTCTCCTTTCTCTCTGTTGACGCACACTGATGGGCTGCTGGCAGAGGAAAAAAAAAAAAGGGGATTTTATTTTTCCTAATATCCATGCACTCAGGTATTTCTGTGAGAGGAGGAGAAGTCAAAGAAATGCTAATCAAATATCCAGGAGCGCGCGCAGTGCTGACACCTGCACCTCGCTTACTATATGGCCTTTCATTAGCATTACCTAAATGTACGACCATACAAAGAGCAGATTTCCTTAGCAACAGGGCTGCCTTCATATTTTCTCCCCACTACCCCCTGCCCTTAGAAGATAAATGACTTCAGCTCTTTTTGCAGAGCCCTGCTTGCAGCCACTCTGCTGTGATGCAGCAGCAGCTCTACCACACTGCCAGTCTTACTATATGCTGCATCTGGGACACTCTGCCTCTCCACGTCAGGACCCGTCAGCCATAAAGCAACCTCTTGACTTAGCTCTTCTCTACAGCCACAATAAAACTCCTTTCCTAAAGGACCATATGTAAAACAGCCCTGTAATGGCAGAGGAAGAAAGCTGGGGAGGGGGGGGATTCTTTCCTCCAGACAAAGATGATCAGAGGGCAGGAGAACCTTCCCTTATGAGGACAGGCTGAAGGACATGGGGTTGTTCAGCCTGGAGAAGAGAAGGCTCAGGGGGGACCTCATAGTGGTTTATCAATACCTGAAGGGGGCTACAGAAAGGCTGGAGTTGGACTTTTTAAAAGGGTACAGGGTGGCAGGACTAGGAGGACTGGATGCAAATTGGAAGGGGGGAGATTCAGGCTGGATCTAAGAAAGAAGTTCTTTGCTGTGAGGGTGGTGAGACAATGGAAGAGGTTGGCCAGAGAGATTGTGGATTCCCCCTCCCTGGAGGTGTTAGGACCAGGCTGGATGAGGCAACCTGGTATAGTGGGACGTGTTCCTTCCCACAGCAGGGGGGTTGGAACTAGATGATCTTTAAAATCCCTCCCAACCCAAACCATTCTATGATTCTATGACTTATACCTCCCATTGCCAAGTGGGGATGGATGTCCAGCACACATAGCGATGCTGGTGTCACCGGCTGCCAACTTCTCTGCCTCCCAACTGACCTCCTCCTCAGATCTTCACCGTGGCCAACCTCCTCCCCAGCTTTTCTCCCCAAATCTGGGCCAGAAAGACTGAACACTCCATCCTCCACGCTCTCCCCCAGTGCCACAGCCTGGTGCGCTGGGCTATTTTAAGATCTCGTCTGGGAGACTGGCACACGCACACACCGCGCTGCCGGGAACTCCCTGCTTCTGTTTCACAGGGAAAAAAAAAAAAAAAAAAAGGCTGGAGGCTGGGAGTCTGCTGGGACTCACCCCTGTGATTCCCAAGGCCTGACCCTCCTCTCGCTGGGACTGGCTGCTGAGTCAAACGGAATTAGGACCAATTAGCACCGGTGAAACTGGAGGAGAATGATGCCCTCCCCGGCATTTCAACCCCTTCCACTGGAGGGCTGTGACCTCAAAGCCTCCCCCTCCTGCTTTTCACCTCCCCTCTCCTCCTTCTGGAAAAAGGGAGATTTAGGCTGGATATAAGAAAGAAATTCCTTACAGTGAGGATGGTGAGACACTGGGACAGGTTGCCCAGAGAGGTTGTGGATGTCCCCTCCCTAGAAGGCTGGTGAGGCACTTAGAAAGTGTCCCTACCCATGGCAGGAGGGTTGGAATTAGATGATCTTTTAAGGTCCCTTCCAACCCAAACCATTCTATGATTCTGTGTCACCATTCCCTGCCTTTTCCACATGGATACTCTCTCTCCCCCTTTCCCATTACGGTGGGGTCTCTGATTGCACCGTTGCCTAACTGTAATGAGACAAATATTTATTTTGCAGATATGGGTTAATCAGACCGAAGGTATAGAAATATTTCATGCACTAATCAGAGTACCTTCAGCAATCAGTATTGTAAATAACTCAGGTAAATTAACATAGGAGAGTTCCCTTATCAGGTTTTAGTCTAAGATATATGTGCATTAAGGACTAATTTGCTCTTCCTTTCTCCCCCACTGTCCCCCCCCAGATTTGGGCTGGAGCCCAAGCTGAGGTTCAGACCAAGGTTCCCCTCCCATCAGCTTTCCCTGGAGCTGTGTGGAGGGTTCTGCTCCTGCCAGGATCAGACGCTGGAGATGAATATTCAGCAGCAGCTCTATCGCCTTTGTTTTCTGTGTTCTGCACCTTTAAATTTCCAAGGGCTCCGCTGTTTGCGGCTCAGACAGCCTTTTTGCATTCAGTTCATTTCGAGCTGACACAGAAGACACCGTGGAGCAGGTTGTGTCTCCTGCTCTGAGCCCTTCACGCCACCCTGGCAGCGTTATGGGGCCATATTAAGAGCTGCAGAGTAATTAGTGAATTCCTTCTGCCCCAGCACAGGGGGTAAATGCAGCCTCAGGGCAGGGCAGCCCTATTTGGTGCCCAAAACCAGAGGTACAGCAGTGGCTGTGGGGATGCTGGGCTCCCATGAAGGTCCAGAGGGACCAAGAGTGGGATGACCCAAGGGACAACCCAAGAAGGTTCTCTCCCAGGGCGTCACTCAAGCTCCTGCAAATTATCACTCCCAGGAGACACCTTATGTGGGAGTGCAAGAGCTGCCCAGATTCCCCAGCCACCACGTCCCTTGCTCCAGTGTCCCCAAACCAGAAGTGCTCCTGCCCCAAAGCAGCTCTTACAACTAGTATTTCCCTAGTTTTGCTCAGAAAAAAAAAAAAAAATCGGAAAACACAGAGGACCTAGAGATTCTGCCCTTGCCTCTGTGGTGTTTTGGGATCCCTGAGAACAAAAAAGCACCAGAGGAATGGCAGGCATTATAGTAACGATGGTGACAAATTTAATTAGAGCAGGAAGCTCCGGAGTGGATTTCAAATGGCAACACGGCATTTTGTGTGAAAGCATTGCCTCGCTTCCCCCCCCCC